>CM072880.1:3195000-3340000 GCA_036937835.1 Pampus argenteus
TTAGTTGGTAGTTTTATTATTCCAAATTATACAATATTTATTAATAATAATAAAAAAAAACAAATTGAAGTTTTTGTTCTATTCATCATTGAGAATATTAAATTTGTCCAGTCAAACGTTAACAGGCAACAACAAAACCCTAACCGGTGATTTTTTCTTACTGATAATTAATCACTTTTTGCAGCATCTTAAGCAGCTTCTGACCGCTGTGCTTCATGACATCAAGTCTCCACTCAGATTCGACTCATTAAAAGTACAGATTAAAACTTAACAACCAAGTTCTGCTCCAAATGAGTCCAAGCATTATTTTCTCAGTTTAGTGCCAAAGTTTTTCTGCTTTTGAGCCATGAATTCCTTTCATGCTCCGTTCATCACGTCTCCTGCTGAGTGTTTTCTGCTTGATTTGAATGTCAACCTCTGATTATGTCTCACAGTGAGACAGAGCCGGTCTAGCTGCACCTCTTCACTCCTTGTTGTGGCTTTGAGTTTGACTAACTGGAAGTTTTACTTTTGGAAGAAAACATAGTTGATTTTGTGTTTCCAAAGTGAGGAAAACATGTTTCATTTATAACATAAAGTGCTGTATATGAGGAATACTAATATATATATAACTATAATATAAAGTATTCCTTTCAGCCCTCCTGCTGAGGACATTTAAAAATGTTTATCGGCTGCTGTTTATTGCAGCGTTAACTATTACAGAATCCTAATTAATAATTAGAAATGTTATGCAAATTCTAAAAAAAATGATCACTTATGAATTATTCACACTGTGAACATCGTAGTGCATTAAGTCTCGCGTCTCTTCTTCTCTTATTTTAAGAGTTTTGTCTTCGTGTGAAAAGGTCGGCGATATTTTAGATATCAGGTTACTGATAAATACATATTTAATGAAGTGACATCAAAGAAGCAAGAACAGCATCTCTGGATTGAAGCTCGAGTCTAATGTCTTCTTCTTGAGTTTTTTTTTGTCCTGGTAATGAACACTCGTCCTTCTGCTGGTGAAAGATGAAGAAAAAGAGAATTGATCAAGAGGCAACACTTTTCGTGTATCTTAATAAAAATTATATAACCATATTTCTAGTATGCAGCTGTAACAGAAAGGTTGAAAAAAGCATTCAGCTGTTACTCTACTGAACGTCAACGGATGCTCATATTCAGCTTTATGCTTCTGGTGTGAAGATATGATAAGAATAATACTCAGTTAAACTATTTATTTGGACTTTTAAGCTCCCAAAATGTCTCTAATCATGTGGAAACCAGCTGCCAGATCTCTCTCTGATATTCCAGCTATATTTAATCCATTTGATGTACGTTTACAAGCTTTGATTTGTTTTGTCAAATTGTGAAACTAAATAATCTTTAGTGGGACTTGACACAAGCCAACACACACATATAATGATGAATTTAAAAGGCTTCTTATAGCTGGAGGACAATGAGATCATAAGCGTGACTTTAAATTCCCAATTTGCTGCACAATAAAGATCCTGCTGATTCAGTGACTCCCTTCAATCAACATGTGATTGAGAGGTTTGCCTCATTGATCTGATGCTTCCCAGAGGAGACTTTTATTTCTGCTGATGCCAGCGACTGCAGCTCTTATTAGCCATTCTGTTTGCTGTTTGTTTGTTTGTTTGTTTTTCTTAAAAGCAATGCTGTTTATGCGGACTCGATTACAGTTTGTAGCTTTATTATTGACTTTATGAAGGCAGGTACAGAGGGTTCAGGTAGTGAACCCTCACACACACACACACACACCAATCAAAACATGCTTTTGCTTGAGCTCCAATTGTTTGTGTTTTACTGCCTAATTTTGCACAGATTGTTCCTCAGACAGTAATTCAGACATAATCCTTTTATTATAATTCCTCCACATCTATGACAATAAGCCACGTTTGGAAAATTCACATAAAATACAAACAACATTTTATAGGGTCACATATCATTCTTCACCTCCTACAGATCTTTTAAGATTGAGAGACGTACGATGATAATACATCATATATTATATTTTTCAACTATAAATCATGCAAAGATATTCAGAATATGAATATAGACCTGAACATGTGCATGATATGTCATGTTTAATGAAAACAAACCAATATTAGGGATCAGTGACTAATTATAGGGGGAAAATATGTTGCATACATTTCTACAGTAAGTCAATAAACCGAAATGGACTGCTGCGATGACTTTGACATGAAAATGCTGCAGGTCAGGTGTTAAGATGAGGAGCCGAGCTCTCGGGAGAAACAGACCTTTCATTTGACCTGGATTAAACATTGATGGCCTGCAATAATAAAGGATCTCTATGTCACAGCACAATGAGGGAGGGGACATATATATATATATATATATATATTCATGTATAGGCTGTGAGATGGATCATAAAATCTCCATATACTAATGTAAAATGTTGGTCGAATTTGATGCATCTGTGTATTTTTTAGCTCTTCTTACACTTCCATCATTAGCAAGGTTGTAAAAACACGTAGAAGCGTCCTGCACAGCTGCATTAAAACTTAACCTTCAAATCTAATACGAACTCAAGAAAAAGTGCTTCCACCTCACTGGATGTTTGATAAGTAAACCATAGACCTCACCGACAGGAACACGGGACATTTATGGGACTTGCGTGATCCATAAATGTACAAATACATGCAGAAAACTACCTAAAGAAAGGTAGTTTTCTGCATGTATTTGTATATTGCAAGTATAGTTTAATTATAAATAGAATAATGAAAAATCTGAAGTGGCCAGAATACTTGTGTGATTAAGAGTTCCTGTAATGGGATTATAAATATATGGACGCACACTGACATCTGGTGGAGGATGCTCTGATTTGCAGAGTTTAGTGTATTTATGCCAAATATTCTTGTTATATTTATTATATTTATGAATGCACAAAAAATAAACATAAATCTGTGAGGGATATTGATGCATTAAAAAACAGATGTATGAAAATACTTTCTGTTTTCTGCAAAAGGTTTATAAAATGTCATCACTTTAAAAATCATGTTATTAGTAAAGGTCATGAATTATCAACGTGATAAAATATGTTGGTTTTTTTTGTTTTTTTCCAAACAGAACATCAGGGTTATCAATAAAGGTCACACTCATTATATATTTATG
The DNA here is from genome assembly GCA_036937835.1 of Pampus argenteus. Lineage (NCBI taxonomy): Eukaryota > Metazoa > Chordata > Actinopteri > Scombriformes > Stromateidae > Pampus > Pampus argenteus. The sequence continues at coordinate 3,198,133 of CM072880.1, forward strand.
AGGAATTCAAGTGGTTGCAGAAATTTCTCATTTGCATAACCAGAAAATAACATTAGTTGATGTGATACGTGCTGATCGGTGCAAACATCTTAGGTTTTTTTTTTTATTATTATTATTATTATTAATTCATGTTGGAGGTCACACTATTCTGCGATTTGAACTCAGGTAAAACTTTTAATAGCGAACTGCTGTCAACCTTCACAGGCTGTGACCGGCGCTCTTTGAACGTGTGAAGGTTACGAGTTGGGATCACGCTGGGATCCTAATTGGTGACTTTCCATTGAATAGGTTTGATTAAAGATGTAAAGATGTCATTGCAGATGTGAAACTGTGACAACCAGACAGGTAATGGGTTGAAGTTTTATCACCTTCTCTTTCACGGCATGCACGTGTTCTTGAGATTAGCAGCATCTGACAGGAAATAAATCTCTTACCTTGATCGTGTTCCAGTATGCTGCATGACCAAACCTCACACATATCTAATGCATGGTGTTACTGAGCCTAATATCAGCACTGAACTTAACGTATCTCACATTAAAGGAGGAATGCCATTTAAAAACTCTAATAAAGACAGATATGATCAATTTATTATCAATGGATTTCTGCATTTCCTTCAATCCATCTTGTCTCTGTTACAGGTTGAGAATCTCTCCTCATATCTTCTTCTTCTTTTCTTGTATGAGGTTGTAAACTTGGCAATTGGACTTAAAAAGGTACCAGTCAGTGGACAAATGTACCAAAAGACATAATAATCAGTATACAGTCTGTTCTAGGCTACTAATTTGCATCTTCAACATGCCATAACTTTCTTCACATATTTAATGTTAAGATTAACTTGGAAACAAGCTGTACAGTTTGTGCAAACATTAAGAATGTAAAATACTTTACATTTTACAGTCATAAACACACCTACTGTACATCTACAGTACAAAAACAACTGTTGCATTCAAGCAATAATAAATCACACTGATCTCATTCTTCAGTCTGAGCTCCTTCATAAGACCTTTAATGCCGTCTTCTGGTTTGTTGTTGTTGTTGTTGTTTTCCATCTCTGACCGTCCTCTTAGCTCACTACAGTATAATTACTGTAATCACAAATAAAATGCAATGACAGATTTCATCTGTGAAGCTCGTTGAGAGCAACATCGCTGTTCGAGCGGTCGGATATTCCAGTGTCTGCAAACGCAAGGCCTGCAGGGGACAAATAAGATGTGGTATACATTATATACAAACTGTAAAAAAAAATGTATTTTTGACATCAACATGTCAGACATTGAGACATTGAGACATTGAGACGTTGAGAACGCACCGCTGCTATTGGTGCTGTCGCTGATGACGGAGGATCTTCGAGAGGTGAGGTGGAGATCTGTGGCGGTTAGTGTAGCGACAGACAGATTCCTGTTGTTCTGAGTGGCCATCCGACTCCATTCTGCAGAACAGAGTATGTGAGTTAGTCTTAATTTGGTGAGTACTGCTGTTTTTGTTTGGCTTAAATTGACAAATCAAATTGGAGACCTTTAGGTGGCCAGGAGTTTTCAGCCAATCGCAGTTTCCCACAGCAGAGATAAGTCCTCCACAGCCTGCGGATGTTCTCCTTAATGGCACAGTGGAAAACAAAGATGAAGAAACCTATGGAGGACACAACAAATGAGCTTTAAGGACACAGTCTTGTATTATGGTTTGGATAATATGCTTTCTGAAATGTCTGTGTTCACAGTCACTCATGTGTCTCACCATACAGAGAGTTGAATATGGAGAAAAGGTAAACGAAGGGTAGGTAGAGGGGTCCCCAGGCGAACAGAGCGAAGCCCCAGGTGAGGCCGAGCAGGACAACGAGGCCGGCGATGCTGCGCAGGTCGGTCATCACTCCCCTGTTGGGAGACTGGTTCTGGGGGTTCTGCTTTTTGATCCGAGCCAGCTGGACCATGACAATGATGAAGACCATCAGGCACAGAACAAAGATCAGGAGGGCGTAGGCCACCACGCCCACATAGAAGGCGGTGTTATTTTGCAGCCAACAGCTAGAATGAGACACAAAGTCACTTAGAACAAGATGGAGACACAATGAGAGATGTGGGTTGATTAGATGATGATTATTCATCCTTCTCTCCATCCAAAAAACTAATATATTTACAGATATGATCACTTATTGATACATTTTATTTACAGATTTAACTGTTACTTACAAGTCATCTGAAGTGCCATCTGTGTATTTTCCATATGTAACCAGCCCATAGTTGTCTTTGTCTACTGATATTACAACGATCACCACTATAAGAGGAATACCTGAAAACACCAGGATATTTATGGTTATATATTTATCTATAACCTTATTACACATCAAAGGTAAAGTGTTGTTTATAAGTGGTAATATAATGAGAAATATACAGATATTTGTAACCTTCTCAGTTAAACATTTAGTGACGTTTTGGAGTTTTATTTTACGTTACGTACCCCAGCCGATCAGTGAGAACCTGAGCATGTATCTGCTGAGGTAGGGCGTAAACACCTGGATGATGCTCAGGTACATGTGCAAGGCCTCAAGCCCTGACCAGGTGAATGACGTCAGCAGGAAGTAGTGCAGGAAAAAGGCAGTGCTAATGCACAGTCCACAGGCCAGATACTGCGCCAGCCAGCCGTCCAGCAGGTAGACCAGGTTGAGGAGTAAGAGGGACATACAGAGCTGAACATGGATCTTGGCGGGAATATCCCGGAGCAGTTTTCTGCACGTTAAAAGTTAGAACATAACATAGAAATTAGGGTTTGTTTCAGTTTCAGTTTGTTTTAGCTTTAAAATGCTTATAAAGTTTTTAATGAATGAAGCCAGTTTTGGTTTAGTAAAGAGATGATGAGTCTTACTTAAATGACAGATATGTCAATATGGTGACAGCGAGGAAAGTAGTCGAGACTCCACAGCCGATGTAGGTGATGAATGTAAGAACTAGAGCGTGTCGACGGTCAGTTATTCCCTGTCTGGATAGATCCTGTATTTAAGACAGAGCACATATATATATATATATATATATATATATATACACACAAATATAAATACAAATAATGATTCATTTGTTTATGTAATTCCACCGTAGAGCAGACGTTATAATGGTTCATGATCACAGCCTCACAGACACTGACCAGCAGTATTGCAAAAGCAGTGAGATGGTTGCAGCTGCAGGTTGTATCCTCTGACGTAGCATTGACAACGGAGCAGCCGGCCGAGCTCCACCCTCCTCCACCACCTAAATAAAACAAGAGTATTTATACTTGTGGCAAATTTGGAACTTAACCAACTCACTCAGGTGTGTGCATGTACTCACCATTCAGATTGAAGTCCCAAAATACACAGGAGGCCTCGGAGGTTTCCTACGATGTCAGAAAAGAGCAGAAACATCAAAGAGGATTTTAAAGCATGTATTTGTATTTATTTGCATATGATTTTCAGGTAGCCTTTTATTTAAAAATGATAGATTTTTTTGTTATGTTTATGGTTTTATTGTGACTTTTCATATATAATGATTTCCATGTGTGTGCACGCTCACATGTACAGGGTTGGTGTTTCGGATGGTAAACTGAATGTTTTCCTTCAGGTTGCTCATTGACATGTTGGCTACACTGGAGACCAGAACTGGACTGACGAGAGTTTGTTTTTTTAATGCTGCATCCTGCAAAAAAAAAAAATGTAAATCATATTTTTGTACATGACTGTGCACAAATCTGAAGGTGATGACTCATTTACAACCAGCACCTGGAAAAATATGGATTTGTTGTAGTAGGTGAACTGGACCCTGCTGGCCTGCTGCTGCTGCCCAGGACTCAGGTCCTCTGTGAGGGAGGAGGGTAAGAAGACTGACCCCATAGCAGGCTGTGAGCTCCTGGACCGGGACCTGCTGAACTGGACACAAAACGTTAACGAATGGTTGTTTTTAGTCATCTCTTTATCAATTTACCATTGGGAATAATGGTACTGCAGTGTGTTTGTATTTTGTTTGGTTGGACACTTTTATCTTTTGTGCCACATTTGCAACAGCGGTGGAAGAAGTACTCTGATCTTTTACTTGAGTAAAAGTAGCAATACAACAATGTAAAAATACTCCAAGTCCTGCAAAATGTACTTAAAGTATCAAAAGTAAAACAACTAATTATGTTAAAACGGCCCGATGTATTTATTTATTCATTTATTTATTTATACATGTTAGCAGCATTTTAGTTTTGACAAGGTAGAGCTCATTTTAACGCATTATACTGTTGAATAGTCTAATCTATAACAAAACATATACGGTATAACAAATAATCGTTGTGTAATGTGTTATGTGTAAAATCTTAATGTGGAAAGTAACAAGTAACTAAGGCTGTCAAATAAATATAATGGCACAGAAAGTATAATATTTCCCTCTGAATTATTTATTAATAATTATTAGTTGCACCACTGCAACTAAAGTGAACGGAGGATACCTGAACGTTACTGGTGTTGAAGATGTTGACGGAGATTGATGGAAAGTTGGTCCCATCCACTGTTCTGATAGCCAGAAGCAGTGAATTTGAAGAGAGGATCGCTGTGTCATCAGTGACATCCAGCTTAAGACCCAGAATATCCATAACTCTAATGAGCCTGTTGGTACGAAAGAAGACAAAGCAATTTGAAAGAATCTGAACGTGTGGAGTTATATGGATGATGTGCAGTATTTGTACCTGTTAGCAGATGCTGAGAGAGCCTGTGAGTCCGCTTGCATCAGGTTGTTGACTACATTAATAACTGTCTTCCCCATCGCCTGAGAGACTGTGGGAGCATCCAGAAGATTCTCCAGTTTCCCCACCAGTTGTGTTACCTGCAACATCGGCATCAAAAAAATGACTTATTATTCAAAAGAAGCGACTACAAAAACACAGTATTTATCAGAGGAAACAAAGTAGCGTCACCTGTGAGGAGTTGAGCAGAGATGCATTGTGTATTTGTTTCAGCAGCGCGTCTGCTTGTTCTTCCTGTGCCGGTGTGCTGTTTGGTGTCTCCTCTGTGGTTGTGGCACAGGAAACAGTCATATGTTTTTGGTGTATGATTGTCCTACAAAGCCACTAGTATTATTGTTATTATAACTATTAGAAATAATCATACTGTTCCAGCTATTTCATTTGGATCCATCAAACCATCCAGTGCAACTTCAGCCGAACTAGTAATAACAATGGAGGATTTTGGTTACTTTACATACCAGCTGTTGTACCGGTTGAGCCGGTGAGGGTGGTGGTTTGGAGAGTTGTTGTAGTTGTTGTAGAAGGAAAGGAAACCGTAGCTGTTGTGGTGGTATCCTGGGTTGGAAGTGGTCCATGTGCTGTAGAAGGTGTGGTGCTCAGGGTTGAAGGTGGAGATATATGTTCACGTGAGGTATTAGCTGCTGTAGTTAAGGTGGGGTTGGTGTCGTTTCTGTTGGTTGTAGTACTGTTGTGAGGCACACTCGCTGTGGTGTAATTTGTTGTCTGATTGTTCAGTGGCGCTACTGTGGTTTTAGTGGTGTAGACAAAGGAAGTCTGATTGTTCATAGTTAAGGTGTTTGTGGATGTTGTTGTGTGCAGAGTTTCATTAACTGGCCTAGCTGTGGTAGGCACAGTTGTGTTTTCATAAGGAACAGTTGTGTTTTGTTGTGTTTTCCTGATAGTTGCTGCTGTTGTGTAATTGGAGGATGGTGTTAATGTGCTACTTGTTACGTTACTTGTAATTGTAAAGTGTAAGGTCCTATTGTCGTTAGAGTTTGTGGTGCTTACTGTTGCATTATTTGTACTGTTGTGTAGGTTTCTGTTACTGATAGCTGTAGTTGCATTGTCTTCTGATGTGAAATTGTTGGTTGCTGTAGTTACATTGTACTCTGTTGCATGATTGCTGGTTGCTGTAGTTACATTGTACTCTGTTGTGTGACTGTTGGTTGCTGTAGTTACATTGTACTCTGTTGCATGATTGCTGGTTGCTGTAGTTACATTGTACTCTGTTGCGTGACTGTTGGGTGCTGTAGTTACATTGTACTCTGTTGTGTGACTGTTGGGTGCTGTAGTTACTTTGTACTCTGTTGTGTGACTGTTGGGTGCTGTAGTTACTTTGTACTCTGTTGCGTGATTGCTGGTTGCTGTAGTTACATTGTACTCTGTTGTGTGACTGTTAGGTGCTGTAGTTACATTGTACTCTGTTGCGTGACTGTTGGGTGCTGTAGTTAGATTGTACTCTGTTGCGTGACTGTTGGGTGCTGTAGTTACATTGTACCTTGTTGTGTGACTGTTGGGTGCTGTAGTTACTTTGTACTCTGTTGCGTGATTGCTGGTTGCTGTAGTTACATTGTACTCTGTTGTGTGACTGTTAGGTGCTGTAGTTACATTGTACTCTGTTGCGTGACTGTTGGGTGCTGTAGTTACAGTGTACTCTGTTGCGTGACTGTTGGGTGCTGTAGTTACTTTGTACTCTGTTGCGTGATTGCTGGTTGCTGTAGTTACATTGTACTCTGTTGCGTGATTGCTGGTTGCTGTAGTTACTTTGTACTCTGTTGCGTGATTGCTGGTTGCTGTAGTTACATTGTACTCTGTTGCGTGATTGCTGGTTGCTGTAGTTACATTGTACTCTGTTGTGTGACTGTTGGGTGCTGTAGTTACATTGTACTCTGTTGTGTGACTGTTGGGTGCTGTAGTTACATTGTACTCTGTTGTGTGACTGTTGGGTGCTGTAGTTACATTGTACTCTGTTGCGTGATTGCTGGTTGCTGTAGTTACATTGTACTCTGTTGCGTGATTGCTGGTTGCTGTAGTTACATTGTACTCTGTTGTGTGACTTTTGGGTGCTGTAGTTACATTGTACTCTGTTGTGCGACTGTTGGGTGCTCTAGTTACATTGTACTCTGTTGTGTGACTGTTGGGTGCTGTAGTTACATTGTACTCTGTTGCGTGACTGTTGGTTGCTGTAGTTACATTGTACTCTGTTGCATGACTGTTGGGTGCTGTAGTTACTTTGTACTCTGTTGTGTGATTAGGGGATGGATTGCCACTTGAATTTGTACTGTTGTGCAGTTTTCCATTGTTGATGGCTATAGTCACATTATACATTGTCATGTGATTTGGAGTCGGCGTGAATGTATTGGTTGTAGTTAGGTTGTACACCGTTGTGACATTGGGAATCGTAGTGTTTTGTAATGTTAAATTGTTAACTGAAGATGTGTTTTGTTGTGCTATGGTTGTGTATTGAAGTTTTATATTTTCAGTGAGTGGCATCAATGTTGCATTATGGGATAAAGTTGTGTTTTGTGGTGTTGTGTTGTTGTTGTTGTTATGAGAGTTGGTTTGGAGGACAGGTTGTACCGTCGTGGACTGTGTGCTATTAAACATGGAAAATGGAGTTGTCACGTTAGGCTGAGTTCTTCCTTCTGATGCATTTTTCTGTTGAGTTTCAGGGGAATTAGTTTGATGGGTGGTGTTGTACACAGTTGGTGGTGTAGCTGTAGTGATGCTTTGGGTCTGAGTGGAAGGATGCATCATGCTTGTATTTGTTGTCAGAGGCCTCGGAGGGCAGCTGTCCCCCACAAGAACAAGAAGAAAAGAACAGAAAAATAAAAAAATATCATGTAATTCATATTAAGTTATGATAAATTAACTCCCACTTGGAAAATGTGTTTCCATTTGACCCGTGTATTGACCATTTTTGAGAGGAACAGGTAAAATAACTGGCAGCAGGTTATGGGTATTCCTCAGGTATGTGAGTTCCTAAATTTTCCAGAATTTCTGAATTTTTCTGTCATCTCCAGAGATACATAAAACATCACCACCGCAAAAGTGGGTGCAGTAGTTCCAGTGTGTAATGATCTACCTCTGTTGTGTCCCGTGACATTTCAGACAAACACGCTGCATAAAAGAAAAAACATTTATGAAACATGATTTATAGCTCCGCTTCTGAGCAGAGGATCAAATAAAATGATTGCAGTGTGTTTTACATTGTAGCACTTTGAATTCTCTGACCTGGAATCGAAGAATTGTGTATTAATTATTGCCGGGTCATCATTTTAAGTTGCAGTCATGTAGAATTAACATTAAAACAAGTTACTTTTATTGCAGGTGAAACAAATATAAAGACACACAGCATCAAGATTATAGAAGTTAGCAAAACAGTTGAGTCTAAATAGTTTAGTTGTAGAGTTTTGTACCGCACATTGGCAAAAACATTGAATGTTAACATGGTTTACATACTGTATATATGGTGTAAGTGAATCAAAGTAGATAGAGGCTTACCCATTTCCTGTGTTGCAACCATTTGGAGTACTTATCAACTGGCCTTCAGAGAAATCTGAACAATGAGAAAGAGAAAACATCTCAGACTATGTTTCACTTGACATTACAGAGCAAACACATGCAGGCAGACAATATTCTGGCTGTTTTCTTACTTGCAAAATTGCAGCAAGCAGTGCAGTCACAGAAGTGAGGCGCTTCCCCTGAGGCAACAGAAAACATGGTTACAGCAGCAAAAGCAACAGTGAAGGTTTCACTGTTTTCATTTCGATGCTGCGGGATTCTGTCTTGGTCTGTGAAGCTGGGACGGAGTTGGGCTCTATAAGGGAGCTAATGAATAAACTCTGGTAAGATATAGAGTTCATACATGCATATATACTCCCAGTGTATAGAGAAAAAACAAAAGGGCTGCTCACCATATAAGGGCGGGGGGTTGGTTTGCCTGACAGATAGCATCCAATGAAGACTCGCACTTTGCAAAAGTGCAACTGGTAAAATTAAGTGGCTTTGATTAAGTTTAGGTTCAGGTTCAGATTTGTATTTATGTTTAGGGTAAGTCTAAGGTGAGGGACTAGAAAATGCTTGCAGGTGTTGAGGTACAACCGTATAACAAAACACTTGTGCATGACTTTTTTGCATATTTTCTTATCTAGTCATATTTATGTGTATGTTTGTCTGTCAGTGTTTTACATGTGTTCATGATAAGCTTGTTCTTATCAAGGCGCGTGTGTGTGTTTTGCAAAATATGAGTGTGTGTTTGTGCTCTTCCGCCGTAGCTGTGTAAAGTTTAAATGTTTTATAAAGCAACTATTTTACTTTTAGCTCAAAAATGTCTACTTGGGTATTACAATGACTGACTGATAGCCGTTCACAGACTCTCTCCACCTCTCCGATGATTTCTGCTTCTATATTTTCATCTCCATTTAAAATATTCTAGATATTTCGAAAATAAGATGCTTACCAGGTGAAGGTGCCCGTCCAGATCCAGGTGGATGTGCTGAAAACAATAAATGTCATTAAGATTTTATCCCTGCCCTTCAAGCAGAGTTTTTATTCTCTCTCTCTCTCTGTTTGTTTGTTAATGTGATCGATTTAAGTATTGTTGCTATGTTGCTATGTCCTTTCCCGTCTTTATTCTCTTCAGTGCACATTCATATATATACACTTACCACACTTAATATATACACTCAGAATAAAACACACAACATGTATGTAAATGTACAAGTCACCTGGTAACACACCATTGCCTCGGTGACCACCAGCCATTCGTTTCAACCGCTTGTGGTCTAAAAGACACATAAAAACGTGCAACATTCAACAGCCAGCATGCACTAAATACATGCACAACTACAGTAATGAATGTAGATAAATAGTAGAGATGAAAAAACACAAAAATCCCATTTTAACTGCAATTCTTTACATTGCTTTAAACCCAAAAGGAAATATTGGAAAAAATGTTTCTAGCGCCACAAGAGATGGCCTGAAGAGAAAAACTACATTCATGTCACAACTGTTAGATGCATTTATGGAAGAACATGCTGCATGCTGGAGGACTTTAATGTTAACAACTATTGCAAACATGCTATTGATACATTCACTAAACTAAGAGCTTGATGAGTTAAGACAGAAATCTACATTTTGGACCATGCTGGGTTTGTTTTTATTTTTTTTTAACATGTCTGTCTCACCACACGGGAGGTTGAGGTCTCTCTGTCTGGCATTCGGGCTGGTCAGGCCCCAAAAATGAGCATTCCAGCCAATCACAGTGCCGTCCTCGCAGAAGCCGTGGTCACTCAGGTCCGCCCACATACGGAACAGGTACACCTCCACTTCTCCGAGGATGGCTCCCGGGGGTCTGTCTCTAGGACGACAGCCCAACCACAGCGAGCCGGAGGGAGGGATGGCCTGAGCGATGACTGTCCTCTGTGCTACTATTTTCCCATCGACCTGAAACATCACACACAACTTCAATTACAACTTCTTCATTGTAATATTTTTCATTCCAAACTCCACCTAACAAGGATGTGGTATTTTGCAAGACAAACTGAATGAGCTGTGAAACAGTGAACAGTTGTTACCTCCAGGCTAAAGGAGTTGCCCGGTACGTCTCTTCTCAGGCACACCCTATGCCAATGTCCCAGGGACAACTGGATGGGGAATCGATGTCGGACCCTCAGCAGCCACCCATACAGAGCCCCGTCATCTCCCTCCAGACCAAGCTCAGGCCTGGGTGCGTGGACTGAGCTGTAAGAGAAGGCTACCCAGGCTCCGGGGTCGACCACACGGATGTCCACACACACGGTCATCTGAAAAAGCAATGGCATACCAGCCCTGTTCTGCAGGGTCCAGTGGTCCCTGCAGCCATTTAATACCGCCTTCATGTCTCCCAGAAAATAGCCGAGCACTGATGTAAAAGAGGTGAGGAGAGAAGTGAGTGAAAGAGATGCAGATTTGAAGTTTTAAAGTTGAGTTAAACCTCATAGCCAAACATTAACATTAAGCTTCAACCGAGACAAAGTTACACCTTTAAAACTTCAATTATTTCTGACATGAAATCATGATTATAGTATAGAGTAAATGGTTATTGTAGGCTGACTTTTTGTATGAACTGTAGTAGCAGTCATTACTTTTTAGCCGTCTTAATCTCAATGTTATTATTACTGTTTCTTATCATTTCTCTGCCAGTTTTGTCAGTAGTAACGAAACACTATAACAAATGCTAAATGTCACCAAAGTGTCCTAGTTTAAGTTAAAAGCCCCTTTGTGTCCCATTTCCTTAAAACATCAAAACAACATCATTCAAAAACTCGATATTTATGAACTCTTTGTGAAATGCAAAATATTTTTTCCCATTTTACCTTTTGGTGAAGTGACAGCCAGCAGTGAAAAAAGAAAGAAAGGATGTGTCCGTCTCCACCGTCCTTCAAAGCCGAGGCTGAACATCTTCCTGCAAACACAAGCTCATAATTGATAAGAGATGAGACATCACCCTCCTGCTCCAGTTTAATTTGGTTGCATTTGCCTTTGCATTGTTGTGTCTGTTGGATGTTTCTCAATAACTTACTGAGGACTGCTTCCAAAAATTCAAATTTCATTTCCCGTCCGTGCAGTCTGTGTGTCTACATGTGGATATGATCACACCATAACTCTCTTTACAGCTGGTAAACCAAAACAAGATGATATAATCTGTGGTTTTCTCTGAACTGTAGGGACTGGCTGCAGGGCAGGGCCAGCCACAGCATTAGATTACACGCCACCACGTTTGTAATTTACAGGTTTTTGTTGTGTTTTAATGTATTTGACCCCAGTAAAATTTAGACACCAACCAACAACATACAGTACTTTATTACATAATGACAAACTCCAAAGCAAGAGTAAGAAAACACTCATGTACCACTTGTGTTACTCTGCTGACTGATGTCTGCTACTCTTATTCTTGAAGCATATTAATATTATTTGATTTTAGCCACTTGATGGCAGCACAGCAAAGCTGAAAACACGACACTAATATTGTTAAAAGGCCAGCTGAGTTAGCAAAGAGTTTCCTGTTTACACAGAGCAACAGTAGCATTGATTTAGAGTCGTGTCTGGTCAATCCAATATTTAAACTTTCGCATTTGATTCATTGAGCAGCTTTAATATCAGCAAAATTGTTTTTTCCACTTATGGCATCTGACATCATTTGGTCTCATCATCTTTGAATGGGAAAACAAAATCTATTGATCATTGCTCAGTACATAAAAACAATGGAGCCTCACAGTAGGAATTTACATGCTGTAGGAAATCAACATATTTAAATGTTGACATTTATTCAGTTTGCGTGCAACAGTTCGGCGCCACTGCTTCCTGTTTCAGAGTTTAACTTCCTGCACCTCACCGGGTTCGTCAGCTGTTTAAACGCGTGCATGTTTTCAGATCTGTTAAAAGGCTTAATGCAAACGTCCTGACTGAAATACATACAGCACATCACCAGAACATGCATGAGTCTTTATCCATACATGCATGGCTATGAGAAACAGAAATGATGCAGAATATAGTAAACTGTCATTGTAGGCTACACACTACTTTCTGCTAATAATCCCACAATGCAATGGGCTGCATCTCTTCAAATGCGATTGTTGTGTCATGTCAGGAAAGGAAACAGTAGCTGTTAAAGCCTCGAGGCCGCTGCTGTGGTTACTCCTGCCCTCAATGTTCCCACAGTCAGTCAAAACGGCGCCAAGACGTTTGTAATAATGCTCATCACTCTTTTAAACTCTGTCATTCACAACTTTTTATACAATTCATGTTACAGACAAAATATGATAATCAATATATAATATTTATAGTGATTAACAACTTTAGAAACAGTAACACACTGATAGAAATCTTGACTTACCTGTCTGTGCGTCTTGTGTTTGAATATATGTAGCGTGTGTCCTAAACAGGACGACTCGTCCTCTTCACTCTGCTCACACGGTGCACGTGTCTCACCATCATTCCCTCCGTCATCCGCCTTTCATCAATCCACAACTGAAATATCTTTCACAACCTGTTACAGTATCCTCATCTTGCCTCTTTTCTGTTTTCAGTTGCTCTCCCTCGCTCGTCTAATATCCTCCTCTCTCTCACACAAGTGCATCGTCTCAGGTGCCTGTGTGTGTGTGTGTGTGTGTGTGTCTGAGTAGAGGTGTGTTCAGGAAATCAAAATTTCTGAAGTGTGAGGTCAGCCAGCAGGAGACACAACACCAAATAATGACACACCCCTGCAGCGAAGGAGGCGAGAAGGGACAGAGAGAGAGATAATAAACAAGCTTGGACACATTATCTATCTATTTATTATCTATCCATCAATCCATCTATCTATCTATCCATCCATCTATCCATCCATCCATCTATCCATCCATCCATCTATCTATGACCGTTTGTTTTTTTGTCTCAGTAAGCCTTGAGGGCAGCAGCTGGTATCACAGGATGCAGGACCAGACAGTTCCTGGACAGAGTATTAACCTTTATCTGGTGAGTGAGTGTGTGTGTGTGTGTGTCTGTGTGTGTGTGCATGAGGGCATACGCACTCAGACTAAAGAATGTAGGATGAGCAGTAAAATAAAAAATAAAAAACAGGCAAAAATTACACGGTAGGCTCAAATATAAAATGTTGAATTCAAGCTGACACACACGTGCACACACACACACACACACACACGGCTGGGCTGTGGATTTAAGGAATGGCATCTGACGTCAGACGTAAAATGAATCCAAACAAGACAAAGAGTAGCCCGAGGGAGACCTCAGTGTGTTTATACTTGTTTGTGGTGAACAGGCATCTCAGAGGTTAACCAGTGACCACAAGGGGGCAATAAACACCACGGTGATTCTTCCTGTGGGGCTCAAGTGTCGCCCCTTCCTTCGTTTTTACTGAGGGGTAACAAATCGGCATCAGATCAGTGGAGCAAAGCAGAACTGCAACACGTCTTCAGTGACACAGCACTTTTATGTGAGTTACTAGTGTGTGTGTGTGTGTGTGAGATAGAGAGAGAGAGAGTACATTTCACTTTTCTTTCTCTTCCTCCTCAGCTATATTAAAACCCCTGAATAATTATTTTTCACTTGACGTCACATGTTCCAGTGAAAAAACGACAGATTAATCAAAGTGAAAATTCACCACATTTTGGTAGAAACGGGGTGTGAAGGTGGCGCTCACCGCTAGATGCTGCCTCAAGCGTCTGTTTCTCTCTAGAAATACTATGATGACTTGTTGAAACAATATTCATTATGGTTTTTCATCACTACATTCCTCTATTAATAAGATTAGAAGACTTGTATAGTAGTTTTGATGTCTGCCGTGTGATTGAGTCGGATTATTGTCGTAATATTTTGGTAAGTTTACTGTAACTTGATGATATCTGGCCTGGTAGAAAAATGTAGCTGAAGTAGCTAACGTTTGCCCAATTGTGCAGCGTTCAATGTTCTCAGTAATCTAGCATTCGCTTCGGTCCGAGGTAGCGGGTCATGAGAGGCAACAACTTGTGCACGCCAACTGAAAAAGGCGGCGCCATAAGCAGCAACCTGCTCCAATGCAAAGCAATGAGTGACGCCACGCCTCCATCTTTATTAACGGTCATCAGATCGAAATTTTTATTTGTCTGATATTTTAGTTTATGCTAATTAGAGAATGGTAGCATGCTATCATGCCTAACTAAGATGGGGACCATGGTAAATATTATGCCTGCTAATCATCAGCATGTAGCACGTTAGCTTTTAGCTCGAAACGCCACTGTAGCTGTAGATTTAAAAAACACTTAAATAGTACCATTAAACATTCAGGTTAGAAATGCACCGAATGTGACAAACTACAGTCATTGCAAAGGGCAAAGTCTGAAAGAATGAACAAATGCAATATTACTGCTTTACTAGTAAAAGTTGAAGCAGTAATTGCATTTGGATACTGAGGGATTGATTTTTATAATAAACAGCCACCAATGGGCTATTAGTTATGGAAATTTCCCACTGATGCTGCATGAAAACACCACTGAAGAAACTGAAGTTATCAATGAAATAGCCGCTTCCTGTTTTCTATGAAGTTAAGGTACATTTTCCACAATCTAGTTAGTCGCAGCTCCAGCTTGGTCGTGTGTTTAGATGGAAAAAAAGGCAATTGTGTTCATGGTGGGAAGCTGGTGGGAGATCATGTCCTTGTCTTACTGATGGTTGCGGCGTGTGCACAGAGACTGAACAATACTTTCATTCAGGCGAGTGTCAGAGAGGAGCGTGGATTAACAATAGCGAGCACTCCCACACACAGACATTCAACCGTAGAGATGAATTCAGAAAAAGAAAAGAAAAGGCAACAAGCGCTTTCCCTGCAAGCGAGACGAGAATCGAGGAGGTTGAAAGAGAACAATACTTTCAATCAAACTGATTTATGGATCAGAAAGGCGGACGAAATACTAGTTTAGGTGCTGACATCGCTCCCGGATAAATTTGCTCTCAAACTAATTATAATAGTGATGCTTTTAGCACTGATTGAACATTCATCATCACTTCAAGGAAGAGACTGGACATTTACAGTGATTGGGTTCAGTTTTTGACTTATGAAGCAGTTGCTTTACTGGTTAGTCGATGTAATTATTTTAAGTTAAATCAAATTTTATTTATATAGCCCAAAATCACAAAATACATTTGTCTCAGAGGGCTTTACAATCTGTACAGGGAGTGACACCCTCTGTCCTTAGACCCTCGATTCGAGTGAGGAAAAACTTGTCCACCAAAAAATCTTTTAACAGGGAAAAAGGTGGAAGAAACCTCAGGAAGAGCCACAGAGGAGGGATCCCTCTCCCAGGACGGACAGACGTGCAATGGATTTTAAGTTAAAGTATTCTTCATATTCTTGAGCCGATTTACTAAAATAATTGTTTAACTTCTAATTCTGGATGTTGCAGTTGTCATTTTAGAGCTTGAAGCTTTTATCTTACGCGATTCGTCCATTTGACCATTAATTTTTGTGTCCACATTGGAACCAAAACAACAGGAAAATACCAAAATCTCTTTGTTCCCACAATTCAGCTCTATTTTCCACATATTCCTGTTGTCAGACAACAACTGTGATCTGATCACCGCTACCTGTTAACCAGTTGAACAGTTCTTTTATTGCATTATTATAGAAAACTGCCTGGTTTAGGCTGCGCTCAGTCATAAATGAATCAAACCAGGTAAGACTAGGGTCAACATTTCATACAGTACAGTACTCAGCCACCTTTCTGGTCCAAGAAGGAAGGGAGAAAATTATTAAAAACATAATCCTGCGTTTGGTAACATTATGCTTATAGCAACGAGTATAAAAGGCCCAGAAGTCCCTGTCGAGAGTTTCCACAGTCTTCTGCAGAAATCATTTGACACCATGTTCTATCTATTTTTGGAAAGAGAATATTTTTAGTGCTGTGAAATAAAAATCCAATCATTCCCAGTTGGGGAAGGAGGGAAAGAAATTTTGGAGACTTTAGCAGATAAACCAAAACCATCTGCATGGCTAAAACCTACCAGGGGGGGTAACTGACAAAATGTATGTAAACTGATGTGATTCTTTGCAGTATGAATTTAGTCTCAACAATTGCTGGCTTCGGCTTCTTAAATGTGAGAATTGAATGCTTTTATTTCCCATAGAGGATATTAAACTGATTATTTTTAAATTATTAAGGACAGTTTTTTTGCCAATTATGAGCAATCAATCAAACAAAAGAGAAAATAACCGTTGAGTATTATCTGCATCAAAAGCAAAACCACTTAACCACCATGTTTTCTTAATTTGACTTTATTTGTCCAGCATTTAAGTAGAAATACTCGAGTCATACAGATGATTGCCTCATGTCATTGTAGCTGTATTTGTGCGAACAGATAGCAGGAGCCAAACAATGTGATCGGGTCTAAAGCAAATTCTGGAGATGTGAAAAGTGTGGCGTTCCTCTCTAATAACGTCACATCCGGGTCTGACCTCAGCTGATCCTTCACTCCTAGTTGGGAAATAGCTTCACATGCCACACAGCGCTAGCAACAAGCAGGTAACACAACATTGGATATCTGTCTTTCTCTCTCCCCTTGTCCTTACTAGCTTTCCACTCCTGTTTTACTCGTTTAAATCTTGACCTCTACCCTTTATTTTTCTATATTTCTCGTCTGAGCGTGAACAGTAGCTGCTCAGACTACAACGAACCAATTCCCATCCGGCATGGCTCTCAAAGGGCCGAACAAACAACATCATCCCGTACTCAAACAGTTGTGATCTGGTCAACCACTCGAGTGCTGTTGTTCATCTCCACGCACTCCACCTCCTGTCTCTGCCCTTCTCCTCCAGGCCGGTGGCCCCGGCTCTTTGAAGGGGGCAGGAAGGTGAGAAGGGTGGGCAGGAACGCCAGCGTGTGCAGGACCGAGCAGCCGGCCGTGAGGGTGAGGCAGCGAAAGAGTGTGCGTGTGAGGTTGGAACGAACAGAGCCAACAGGCACCAGAGCGGCGCTGTAGCAGATGAGCGTCTGTAGAGAGGGCACCCCATGTCTCTCCAGTGCCACTCTCACCCAGCGAGTCCTGCTTTCACCGCGGCCTGACGCAAAGCCGCAGAGGAGGGGGCCGCTGCAGTCTGCCGAGTGTCCCAGGGCTGAGATCAGACACAAAACAGACATGCAGTCGAGCTCCACGCCCCATAAGGTCATGAAACCCAGCACCCCAAACTGGACAGACAGCAGGGTGAGGCCCAGCCACACGGAGACCAGTGGCTCCACGACGGCCAGCGAGGACAGACCCAACAGGAAAAGCACCGCCAGCAGTGAGTGTCTGAGCGGGGAGCTGACCGCCGCGGCGTAGCGGTCCAGGTAGACAAAGGAAGGGTTGAAGATTAAGAAGCGGACTCGTGAAGTCAGTGACAGACGTCTCAGCGTGTCCAGCAGCACTGACATCTCCTCACGCTTGTTCTCTGTCGTCTTGGCGACCAGGAAGATGCGGGACGCCGCCATGTCGGGCTCCTCGCCTTGACCACGCTCTGCAAATATGATGTCATCTGCAAAGTGGGCAAACTGCGGCTCGCGGAGGAAGGAGTGGCGCAGCGTGCGGGTGAAGTTTTCCCGCGGCTGGCTGGTGGACTGGTTGCGTTCTGATAGGTAGTTCAGGTAGGCTTCCAGCCAGCTGATTCGCTGGAATCCTTTGGCGTATTCCAGCAGGTCCCGCTGTACTGATGCGTTCCAGTAGGGGGCGCTTTCATAGATGTAGAATCCAATGACAGGAGAGTATGAGCTGAAGTAACGCTGCTGGGCACGGGTGTACAATACTGTTGCTGTATCCATGGCAACCAGGGCACTCGGGTCAGAACCCTGGGTCACCTGTCAACAGCAGAACATTTGTTAGAGATTAGCCGTCAGCAGCGTGTAATTGCAGCAATTACATAACGGCTTTTTCATGTGAATACGTGATGGCAGCTGCTGATCACATGACATTAAGGTGCGAGTATGTGTGTGTGTGTGTATGCCTCACCTGCAGGAAGCCCATCAATCCAAAGGAGATATAAACCAGATACAGCAGAACCACAAAGGGTTTGACATAGGTGTTAGTGATCCAGTCTCCATAGCAACGTCTCACACACCCCAGCAGCAGGTGAGAGTCCTGAGGATGAGGGTCCATGGTAGCCGTTGGATGTGTGTGAGGGTGTGGATGTGGGTGTGTAGAGTTAGCCACATGTGCGTGTCCATGCGCCGCAGGGTTATTTTCTGGATGTGTGTGTGTGTGCGTATGTGTGTGTGTTAGGTTAGGGTTTGGTGTGTGAGCGTGACCGTGATCAACCGCGTGCGTCGTGTTGGTTGTTTGTGTCTCGTCCTGATAACGTGTGTACATTAGACACCTGTACCAGGCCGGTTTAGAGTCCAGTCGGTCCGGTTTGGGAACTCGACGGCAAAAGCAGCCGTGTCTGTATCCAGTTTCTAAATATCCGGTGAACACCAGACAGGAACTGTAGAAGGACAACATGTAAACGTAGCTGATGGTGACCGCCAAAGCCGCCGTACGGCAGAAGAGTCGGACAGCCTCCATGTTCGTGAGCGGCGAGGCGGCCAAGCCGAGGGTCATCAGGTGGAGCATAGTGGAGCCGGAGAATCGCAGCATGACATCCTCAAAGACGCTCGCCACGCGCTCCTTTACATGCTGGTCCTCCCGCGTTCGCCTCCATGACGACAGCATCTCGAAGGAGCCGAAGAGCCCGTGACCTGGTGGATGGAAACAGAAATGAAGGATTTAAATTATAGTCGATTGTGGATGAAACCTTAAAGAGACAGTTTGAATTTATAAGAGTGTTGTTAGAGTAGCTGCTCTCGCTAAATTAGGCTACTGTTCACTGTCCAACGCATCCAAACTGCTCGACTCGATAAGTCCTCCCCTGGTCTAAGTTCTTTTTCTTTGGTCGCACTCTGGTGGCTTCAATTCATTCATTTTGAGAATCTAGTAGTAGAAAAGTAATAATTCAGTCTGTCACACTTCAATCCTGAGTGAAAGGGAAACATGTGAAGTGACAGATTTATGCACCATACATGGAAATGAGGTTTTCTTGTGACTTGCACTGCATCCATAGAAAGTACAATTTATACAGATCTCAATATAGAAAATAACTAATTATAATATTTTCTGTTAAAATGAGAA
Organism: Pampus argenteus; assembly: GCA_036937835.1. Taxonomy (NCBI): domain Eukaryota; kingdom Metazoa; phylum Chordata; class Actinopteri; order Scombriformes; family Stromateidae; genus Pampus; species Pampus argenteus. The sequence goes on from CM072880.1 coordinate 3,217,531, forward strand.
CAGAAGTCAATTCGAATAATCCAGTCGATGCATCAGTTCAAAGCAGAAACTAAATAGTTTCATAGCAGGTATCAGAAAACATGTAAAGAATAAGCTTACAATACAGTATTTATTCAACAAGGTGCATTAATGTCCATTTGAGGTGACTCAAATGAACAGAATCATACAGTATGCATGCACATACATGTTTATGTACATGCAGCAGATGGTTTTTAATGGTTTTCTCCTCCATGGTTGCCATGGCACCAGTGAGTCACCAGTGACACAAGTATTACCTCCTCACCCCGCCGCCCGCCCAACCCCCTCTCTCTCTCTAAAGTGACCTCACCGTGGCGAAACACTTAACACCTTAGCGAAGGCATAACGTACCGACACTTCAGCTGCTGGTGCTACTGAGAAACTATGGATCTTTAGTTAGTGTGTGTGTGTGTGTGTGTGTGTGTGTGTGCGTGTGCGATTTCTCAGAGAAGAAATTAGAGAGGGAATGAGAAGGTGAAGAGGTTAATGCTGCAGAGAAAGAAGATGAGTAGAAAGACAGGCGCTGGACGTTTAGCATTTTTTTGCTGCAAAATGTGGCTAGAAAGGTTTATTCAAATACCTAGATGCCAATTAATTTAATTACAGTCAAGTAATTGATTAAGTGTTACAGCTCTAGGGTAGTTATTAATAAAACAAAATATAAATAAAAAAACTTGACAACATAAAATGGCTAAAATGAGCAAAAACATTTATTGAAAGGATTCATTTGTTATCTGTTTTTCATACTTGATATTCAAAGCTACTGACACATTTTGATCAGTTCTTTAAAAGCATCATGGTTCAATACTCACTTCTATAGCAAATGGACATTGACATAAGTAAATAAATGCACAGGTGACTGAAATATAGTTACGCTTTGTCACATAATCCAAAAAAATAAACCAAAAATATTTTCCATATTAATTTACTCCTTTTCTAAAAATGTGTTAATGAAAAAGGCTACGATTCCCACCATCAATATACCAACACACACACACACACACACACACACACACACTTCCATACTATCTCCCTCAGTGTTGTGCAGTCATAATTGTTTCTCTCCCTGCACGTCCTCCCACAGTTTTCTTTTCTGCCCACTTACATTCTGATAAATCCTCCTTCCTTTCTTCCTTATAACAGTTTAACTTCATTTTCTGCTAACAGAAACCTTGTCTCCTCCCCCACTTGGAGATATTTCATAGATCCCCCCCTCCTCTCTGTCTCTCTGCTGTTATTTTAAGCCTAACAGCAGCCTTTCCTCCTCCACATTACAGAGTAATTATGGTATATACTACATGTGTGCATGGCTGGTTATGTATAGTACATCCTACAGCATCCACTATGCATGCAGACATGATAAACTACCTTCAAACATACAGTGAGGATTTTTCATTTTGCTCCACCTGTTTGTTCATTTTTCATTTACTGTTTCTGAACTTTTTTCTGTCTGGTCTTTATCTTGTTATTTTTGTCCAAACAACTATTTTACTAACATATTACTGAATAAAACACACAAAAACACACACAAATACTCAAACACTGATTGATCTTCTCTATTCCGCATGCAAGCTGCTGCATAATTAGGCGATCACATTAAACCCTCAGAGACCCGCGGGGGCGTCTGCGCTCTCGGCTGACATCACTGCCTTTCAGAGGCTGCAGCTAGAGTGAAGACAGAAGGCATGCATTGGTACCATGGGGCTAAACAATATATTATAATAAAATCACCATAGTCGCCATTTAACTGTAGTGGCCATTGGTTTTGCAAAGTTAAATTAAATTATCAGAAGTTTTTGAAGCATGCTGCCCCCTTAAGAGTATCCTGTTAAACAATTAGTCCAGAAGTCAGTTTGGATGCTTGTCTTTGCAAAATGATATCAAATCCTCTGAAATCAATCCAGTTTAACAACGCTAACGCTACCACCAACTTACTTTATCAGAAGCTTTAGTTTTAGTTCTCGTCCACAGACAGAAAAAAGTGTGTTTTTAGAGCCATATCCTCCCCCTCACTTCGCCAAGTCCATGCCCCACCACTTGTCAGTCATTTTTAAGATCTGTCTTATTTGAAATGACATTTAGCCGGAAGCTGGCATCTGCAAAACCCATCACAGTTGCTGAAAAAGCAGATAGCGAACACGGGCAGCCTGTGATTTAAAAGCAATGGCAGTGTTCACCTTCACCGTGGCTCCCTCCTGCTGTGCATTAGCTGCACTCGTCTTTGATTTCTCTTTGCTTTTATCCATCGTCGTTGGCTTCACTGTGCTTGACAACTGTAACTTACTCATAAGGTGAACTTTTCTGAAAAGGTCAGTTCCAGATAAATATGAGGATGAAAGCATGGACACAGACAGATAAGGTAAAATAAACCTACCAAGCATGACGAAAGGGATGCCCAGGTATGTGGAGTTGTATGTGGCCCCGGTCAGGTTGAGGATCCCAGCAGCCGTGAGGCCCGACAGTGTGATTGACAGCAAAGCCAGAAGTCCCAACCAGGGCTTAGACCTCACACAGTCCCTCATAGAGCAGCAGAGGACAACCAGCACACCACACACCCCCAAGCTGGCCAACAGGGGGCGTCGTGCCAGAACTGATGAGAACTGGAAGTCTGTCCTCAAAGAAGACGATGCGGAGGGGTACAGCCCCAACTTAGGGTGCAACGCTGCAAAGTGTTGTAACTCAGCACAGAAGGCCTTTTCCCATTGGCTGGCCACACGATCCATCAGGCCGCCACGGGCTTGGAGGTAGTAGGTGAGCTGCAACGCCCTGGCAGAACGTACGCCTTCTCCCCTGGCTCCTGTCCCCGGACCCCGCACCGCCCCGCCGGGACCCCAGCCCTGCACGCCGCCCAGCTGGTGGCCGATGTATGCCAGCCGCCCATCTGCCAGCTGCGTGATCGGGTACCGCAGGACTGGGACGGAGCGGTTGGAGGTGCGAGCTGACTGGATCTCCTCCATGGCGCGGATGATGTCATCAATGATGCAGACGTTCTTGTCGTCAGGGAGGCAGAGGTAGGAGAAGGAGTAGTTGAAGCTGTTAAAACCTGTGGCTGGAACCGTCACCTGCATTTGGTAGATCCGCCTGTGGAGCTAAGTGAACACACACACACACACACAAACAGAGAAGTGTATTAAGTTAGCTTCCCAGTGGCCCATTTTTGCGAGAATAAACTGTGGCAAAAAGCAAAAATGTTCCATCAAAGTTTCTCGCTGTGCAGTAGAGCAAAACTCAAAGTGTGTGAGGCTCATTCGGCAACTTCAGAGCGGAGGAGTGTGTGGAGGAGTGTGTGTGTGTGTGTGTGTCTTACTCACACAGAGTAACAATAGTGGTCTCTGCCTCCGTTTCTATGGCAAGAGGACAACAGTGCCAACATCCACTGAGCTGGTTACTTAGCAACAGGCCTGATGCCAGTCTCCGCCACAGCGTACATGGGCAGAGCTGTCTCCCACCTCAAAGTGATGCATTGACCTAAGAGTGTGTGTGTGTGTGTGTGAGTGTGTGTGTGTGTGTGTGTGGCAACGTTTCTTGAAAATGGATTGCCACTGTTACTGTCACTGTCGTATAATACCGGTCTGTCGTAGAGCTGCAATCGATAAGTTGATCGACAGTCATTCTTTAAATAAAAAAATATATCCAAATTCTCTGATTCCAGCTTCTCGTGTGTGAATACTTTCTGGTTTCTGTGATCGTAAACTGAATATCTATCAATATCTTTGTCTTGTGAACTGCTGGACAGGACAAAACAAAACACTTTGAGACATCACCTTGGGCTTTGGGAAACAGTGACCAACATTTGTCACTATTTAAAAACCAAACTTAAAGTAGGAAATAATCGACAGATTGATCGATGATGAAAATAATCCTGCAGCTCTCGTCCGCCTCAGACCATTGATCTGACTTTAATGGCCCAAGAATCTCTAACTATATAAATTACATACTGAATATTTATTAAATCCATAAAACTTTTGGTGTTGGTCAGCTGATTATAACATCTGTTTTACTCATTATTGATGTAAACAAACCTGGTTTTGTCTCAGATTGAAGTTAATATTCAGATGTAATTTCTTGTTCCTGTTGCAGATTTGGTTTTTTTTCCTAATCTGAAGCCAACCTCAGATAGTTGTTTCATTTATTCATATTTATTAATTTATCTGACAGCGTTACTCGAAAACAATGAGAAGAAGTCTGTCTCTCGCTGTTCCGCTTACTGCTGCAACTTATGGGATCACATCCCAACGTTTCCATAAATATATATACGTCTGTGCTGCCTCAATAATCCAATCAGAGGACGACAGACTCATGAGCACATTGGACTAACACAAAGCATATCCGTCACCAGTCATTAAAAAGATTGGTAATCTACAAAACGACAATATAACGATGTCAATAAATCAAAATTTAAGTAATTCGTTTTTTAAAACATCTGACAGTTACCAATTTATTTTGCTGGCAGAAGCTTGAATAGACGTATATAATATACAATGCAGCCGATGGGAAACTTGCTATGACTTTCTCCACTGACACACAGCCTGCTGCATGCTACAAGTTCACATCCGTTCTCATGGCGACGGTTAAAAAGACAACTGAAGGAGGAGGTAAACAAAACAAGCTGGGAGAAAGTAAAGACACACACACATAAAAGGGGAAATTAGAGATGATATTTAACAGTGTAACATTATGTAACAGCACTATCTGTTATTCATGCACCAACCTGTTTCTCTCTCTCACAGCCTGTTGGCAGTAAATGATGCGCAGTCCTAAACTAGCTTGTCTCTAACTGTGGCAGTCCTCTATGGACCAACACTGTGTTCTGGGTATAAGCAAAATGGGTCACAACAACAAACACACACACACACACAAACACACACACAGAGAAACAGACACATGCATGAACAGGCCATATACAAACATAGAGTGTATACGCACTGCAGACACAATGGGGATCTTAGGCTTATTAGTCAGCATGCTCTAATTACAACCTTGTAACGTCATATAATCATTTGGCTAATTGCTCCAGGGATGTCAAACTAATACTCATAAATCCATTTAGGAATAACCGACATAGAGACAGAGGCCTCCACGTTCCAGCTGACTCCGCTTTGTAATTGAAATGCTCTGCTTCATAACTGTACGGGTTGTCAGGGTTATTTGAAATGGGACTCTGTTGTTGTACTAAATGACTATAAATCACTGAGAATGGGAAGGAAGAGGGGCTGCATACGTGCGCTGGCCTGTATTGACTTCTAACTATTGACTAAACTAGGAAATTGATCTGTTTTTAAAGGTGGATTCTGCAGATTAATTGGGAACAGAAGCTCCAGTGTCTGTGTTATCCCATAGGACAGTGGGCCAAATCTGGCCCTCCAACACACACATTTGGCCCCACAGCCAAAGCTGCACTTTTCTCTTTTATAGCTCAATAATCAAATCAAATAACCAAAACTTTGTGCTTTATTCCTCATAAACTTACAGTATAGGCTCACATCCTAATAAATATGACCTCCTAACACCTTAGACACAGGTACATAACATTCTTCTTTATTCAGACTGTTGCCTCTGAACTTACAGGAGAGTCTTCTACATGTTCAAGTCATGGACATTAATTACTTGAATTTACTTTTCATCAACTGTCAACATGTTGGTGTCATTTGAAGCACTTTTCGTTACTTTATTTTGTTACTTGAGGCTCATTAACTTAAATTGATTGGAAACGTGTTTAGAGTCATAATTAGTAACCGGTGCGCGTGCATACCTTGAGTATAGTGTCCAGGTGAACCGGGTCCAGCACGCTCCCTTTTCGGGTCGTGACGATCACGCGCCCGTAGCGGCCCGGCGTCTGCAGGTCAGAGTAGAGCGCGTGCTTGGAGCGGTTCACGGGGAACAGGCTGTCCACCAGGTTACCCTCTATCTTGGCCAGACTGTGTTTGGGCGCGAGCAGGCTCTCCACGTCCTCCTCCACGCGGTACCGACTGAAGCTGGCCCCGAGCAGGATGGAGAGGAGCACAGGCGCCGAGGCGAAGAACACCGGGTGGCTCGCCACGAACCGGCCCAGCGCGTGGAAGGAGGTCCTCAGGCCCGCGTGCAACACCTGGCGCAGCATCCTAGCGCGCGGCCGAGGCTCGAGCCTCTCCCACCGACCGGAAAGCCCCGGAGCACTGCTGAGCATCAGGGGCTGCCGGACGCATCAGTGGACGCCTTCGTTCTCAGTCTTGTGGAGAGATGACGCCGGGTGATAGGAGGATTTGTCCCCCGGAGCAGGAGGTCACCAGCCGGGGAGAATCCAACCCTCCTCCGGTCAGAGGGGCGCCACTTTCCCTGGGGTTCTCTCATCCGCTGGAATAGCGCAAAGGACAGAAAGCTGATAAACGAGGCAGCATTTCTCCGCCCTGCAGTTAAAAAACATATTGACATCGCATTTTACATTTAATAGGCACAACCCTGCTGCGTCCAGTGCTTCCTGCAAGCTGCATGGCTCTGTGCGCAACAGCAAAAATAAATAAAAAATAAAAATAATCGCAGAACCAAAGTGGCTTCATCATTAGACTTGTTAAGCTCCCCCCCCCCAAACACTGACTTAATGATTTCAGTAGTTGTGTTTGTGCACTCGGACAGGTTGCAGAGAAGACGCACAGAGCCGAGGCTGCATGTACATACCTAAAGAGGGGAACCGATGAGGGGGGGACCGACCCGGTGATGACGGTGATCATCTAAAAGCGCATTCAAGACGTTATCCAGCCGGTTGTCGGTGCGTCCAGCTCCGTCATCACACAGCCTGATGGGTGGTCGTTAAGTAGGTGTGAAGGAGGGAGTCGCCGTGTGCCTGCACCGGGGATGCCGGTAGAGATGTTCGTCAAATCAGCCTAATCTGGGTTTCCTCTGCGGCAGAAGGCTTTCTGTCGTCCGTCCTCTCCTCTCCTCATCGCCCCGGTGTTTTGGCGGATCCCCTCATCATCTGCCACCGGGCCGCTCTCCCAGCGACTGACTGCTCTCCTTGTTGGGAGGCACGTCACTAATTACCGGCTTTCAGTCTAGGGACCGTCTCTCTCCCTCTCTCTCTCTCTCTCTCTCCGTCTCTGCCTTTTTTCTCTCCTTCGCACCGCCCTCACGACCTGCACTGAGCCCCCTTTTCTGCCCCGCCTTTCCCGCTTCCGCGCCGCTACAATGCAGAGAAACAAACAGCCAGTGAGTGGCAGCCTGTGTGTCACAGATAATAATATTCTTAGAAAATGTATACAATATTAATTTACCACTAACATTTAATAATAATCTTATATCACTTTTCTTATCTATGATATTCATGTATGGGTGAGTTAAAGGATAAATCTGCAGATTTTCTATATTTGTCTTATTGTCAACTACTAACAGGTATTGTGTGTTTTTATATCTAAAGCCTGATTATTCCTCTGTGTCGTAGATCTACACAGTATCTGTTTTTAGAAAGACTAATAACAGCGATCACGTTTTCAGTCTCCAGAGAGTAGTTCTGTGTAAGGCGGACACCATGTGTGGGACTTTAACTTCCGTTTACAGCTTCACTATCACAACCTCTCTAAGTTGTGCTTCATTGGACGTTGTAAATACATTTAGTATAAAGTCGAGAGGTTGTGACATGCAGCACAACGCTCAGTGATGTCAGCCTTACACAGAACTACTCTCCAGAGAGTGAGAACGTGATCGCTGTTAGTTTTGGAGCTTTTTCTAAACTTATTACCATTATCTGTATCCTCATTAGTCTTTGAGGAGAAGGAACATGTCACCCAGTGTAACGGTGGGACTCACTGACATGTTTCTATTGGTTTTTGAACAACAATGGAGGTACAAAGGGGATTAAGATATATCAGGCTTTGGATACACACATAGTGATAGTTGTACATAGATCAATTTATTGTAGCCAACTTTATCCTTAAAAAGTGATTTTTACAATTATTATAAACATTTTTCACAATAACCAATGACGGTGTAAACATGACAACCTGTTGTCAGGATCATTGTGACCAACCGTTTCCCTCCCGATGCATAAAATAATTACATTTTATTCTGTGACATCATGTGACTGGAGTAACTTTTTGCTCACACATACTGTATATACAGTATGTGTGTCGTCCTTGCAGGTGCATGAAGCAGCACTTAGGTTTGCTGTTGTGTAGCACGTCGTCATAGAAACCAGACAAATTAGTCTTTTTTTTTCTTTTTTCTTTTTTTTTGGTTCCCATGGTGATGGTGATGCCACCCATCCCCCAAAACACACATACACATACACACTGATGCACCCACACTACACACACACAATCCCTCCCTCTCTCACTCTCTCAAAGTCTTAATTTTCCCAAATTCAAATTTGCTTGATTGGCATCAATGTCAACAACACCAATATTGCCGAAGCATCAAGAATAAATGAAACAAAACAATAAATACAATTTATAGATTCAGATCTCTCTCTCCCTCTCGCACACACACACACACGCACACACACACACCTGCTGTCTCCCAATCTGCTTATGCTGAGGAGGTGTCTGATGCAGTGGCATTAAAACCAAAAGAGACACACAGAGAGTGCAGGGAGTGGAGGAGATCTGTCTTTTTATCCAGACCCATGAAATCAAATAGCCAAGCAGCCTTTGTTCTGTTTGCATAGGCCCACTAATGGATGTCCTCTCCCCTGATATTATAAATCAAGGCAGTTTGGATTAAAAATAATAATAATAAAAAAGGAACAAAATAACTTTTTTTTGTATGTATGCATGTATTTCCAGCTCTAAGTGATGGTGGATCCAATCCAAGACTTCACTTCAGATCGATTAACATGACATTCAGTAGACATGCATGGTCCGCAGAGGATGAACCCTGCTCACTTAGGTGAGTTTATCTAGCACCACCGGTGGGTCAGATTTGTTTTTTTTTGCATTTTTAGACATTCATTATTTGTTTTCTTGTGAGCACTATAAAATCCATCCGCATACAACCATCTAAATCCCATTTTGCTGTAGTGATACTGGAGATATTATACAGCAATAAGCTTAATTGTTATAGATATGAAAGAGAAAATGGTTTTGCTTCAGTCAGTGCATACATACGTCTGTATTATCCATTGGTAATTAGCCAGTATATTACATTAATTTAATAAAGATAACTGAGTTATCCTGTTATACAGCAAGACATTTGTTTCCCTTGAAGGTCTGCAGAGAAAGTTTGGTTTTCTAATAAAAGTCGATTTAATAGATGTTAAATAAAAACAGGCAAATTTCCACATCTTAAACTGTTGTATATTTGAAAGCACAATCATGCAATCATCCATAAACCACATGAACATTCAATTCAATGATCTAAAAACAAGGAAAGTAAGTACAGCTCTCTAATATAGTAAATATGGCTCTAATAATAACTGTCTGTTCATACACATGTAGCTGTAGCTGTAGATAAACAATACCGTATGCAGATGATTTTCCTAGGAAATAACAACATCCCTCTTGTATGTGCTTATGGTCATGTGTGTGCATGTTCTAATCCATTATTCAATTATACCTCAATTAGCCTTTATTCCCCATTAGCAGTCCAGTGAAGGAAGAGGCTGGAAGAACGAATGAGTAAGTGTCTCCCCGGGGTGGACGGAAGAGCAGAATAGAAAATGAAAGACTGCAGAGATATAGAGGGGGCTTGGGGGCAGTTTCTGATAACAAAGGTACTAATTAGTGTCGCTAAATGATTTATAGAAATCATAGTGCATGTGTGTGTGTGTGTGTGTGTGTGTGTGGAAGATGGAAGAAGGTGCAGAGAATGAATGAGAAATGGAGTCCTTTGAAAGCGTGCCCATTTTGCCGAGCTATTTTCTGCACCTACAGAGTCAAAAGGAGGGAGAGACGAGGGAAAATACTCCAGGGGTTGTAAACTGTGGCCAACAAATACACACACACACACACACTTTAACACACACATATACACACATAAGATGGACAGATGAGGGGGGAAAAGTATAAGCAGGACGCAGGAGAGCACTTTTTATGAGTGAACAGGCTGTCAGTCACTCCGTGCATCTATATTTACGTTCACATTTCATTTGCTCTCCGTCTGCATGACATCTTCCCTCCATTATTAAAGACAGCTGTGTGGACGCAGAGTTAGCCGAGGGCAGATATTTGTGAATAAGGCTCTCCGCTCTTACCCCTCCGAACCTGCCTGCCCACCCGCATTTGCCCTCCACCCCTCCCATCCCCCCAATCCATCTGTTTTGGTGGAGGCCATCCATTAATAAAGAGTCTGTCCTTTCATTTCTATTTCCCCTCCTTCTGTATTATTTATTTATTTACCCATCTATCCCCCAGTTATGGTGAGCAGCTATGGTTCCTATCCTGATTAGGATGCAGCAGATAAAAAAAAAAAAAAAACGATGAAAAATTACCCAGAATGATAAATTAAAACTTCTTTAGGTTATGTTCCAGATGTGGTGGGGAAAAGTAATCTACTGACATTTATAATTTAAACTGATTGGCAGCTTCATTCATTTAAATAAAGCAGATTTTTAGGGACAGTTAAACTCCAGCCCAGAAAAAAAGATGCAAATAACAATAATTAACTTCTCATGTTAAAAAATCATCACATATCTTTATAAAAATATAAATATATGCTACAATAAAGCTCATTTAAGAAGCAAATCACATAAACTTTAAAAGCTTGAGTGTCCACATCTCCGGCTCCGTCTATTTATCCATGTATCCATCTTTATTTCCCTCTGTTATTTATGTCTATCTATTTTCTGCATCTTCACAGTGGTCAGCAGCATTCATAATTTCTAAATGTCATTTGGACATTAGCTCATAAGGCCAGGAAGGATGCTGTTAGCGGGGGGGTGATATAGGAGGGGGGTCATATGGAGGGGCAGGCGAAGCCATCTTTACGGCCTCTTAGAGACTCAAAGATTTGATTACAGTTACAGGCCAGAAACAGAGAAGACAAATGTAGACTGATGTAGATAAAAGCAGGTCACATGCTCTCTCTGCTTTCGCCTTCACATACACAAAAACACAAGCTTGATAAAGAAGACACCTGGGAGAGACCGAATGACTGCAGCAGTGCCTGAGGAAAACCACATTTGCTAAAAGGTCAGAGTGTGATATCTGAGAAGAACCATTTTCACCTCTCAGAAAGCTAAATTTAATCTGTGTGATTACCGGGCCCGCCTGTAATGTGTACACCACCTTTAGAAAGGCCCCCAGGCATGTTTCTCCTGCCCTCTATTGGACAGAAACAGAACTGTGAGACTGTGTAACCGAAAAAGACTTTCATCAGCTCCATTTAGGGAAAAAGTTGTAGGATTGGTGTCCTGACAACATATATATGAATTTTAGACTAATTTGCTGCTTGGTTTGATACATCTGTGGGGTTTAGGATGGATGAATTCAAATATCTACAACAACAATCAGGTTACATTTTAATCAGAGAAGTTATTATTTCTGCAGCGCCAACCTCTGAGTGCAGGATGAGTCAACGAAATGCTCATACTTTATGTTAGGTTCATTAAAGCAGTCATACTTTTAATAGGACGAATAGGACACAAGGGAGTCTCACACAGCTCACGATGACGTCAAATGGAGAACACCAGTGCTTCGTCATGCAGTTCACAACTGCAATTCCCGAGATCCTGAATCCGAAATGCATAAGAAGCTCTGCAAATTCAATATCACAAAAGATGAATAGAAATCAATACAGAAGCCAAGCAGGACATCAGTGTCTGAAGTGAAAGAACGATGGGAAAATATCAGTAAAGGCTCATATAAAGCAGCTTAATGCGACCAGCTGATTGTCTTTAGCTAAATAAGCTAAAAGCAGATATAAGAAACTGTATGAGAACCCTGCTTAAAGCCGCAGTAGGCCATATTTAAAAAAACAAAAAGACATTATGTGAAAATAATGGCTCAATCACATGACTCGACACCTTTGAAGTGATAAACAATGTGATCATTCGGGTCTTTTATGTAATAAATCATACATGAGAAATATTCAAAAAAAATACATTCAGACACTTTAAAAGCTCAAACACCGTATATAAATGACCCCAGGTTGCATCCAACTCCCTCGGGGTTAATATTTGCCCCTCTCTATGACTTGATTTATCCATTATGTGCATATTGGTGTAGCTGTGTTAAACAGTGAGTGAATCCAGGAGACAAATCAGTGGTTTAAATCACCTCAGCTGTCATTTTTACAGTGGCCACTAAAGTGGATTTATCACAATGCAATGACGTAACGGTGCCGAGTCAGACAGTAGCTGGTTAGTAACTGCTGTAACAACGTAAAGCATGGAGGGAGCTGCAGGGTCTCCAGACATCAGACATACTGGACATAAAGCTTGAATCTATCTACTCTAATTCATGTCAAATGCGTTATTGAAGTATCCTTAAATAATGTTAAAATTGAACGTGTGCTATTTCTGACATACAGACTGTTTTATTTGGTACACGGTGAGTCCATAAAAATGACTTAATTATACTTAATTATAATTGAAAATTGTGTTGTCAAGTGCACTCACAATCGGTGTAGTCGTACTGATTAAATATCGTTATATTAACACATTACGCACAATGTTAGTACGTCAAAAACACTTTAAGTAGATTAATCATGAAAGCACACGAATATGTTCTTATTATACGACAATTAAGCACAATTTTTTTTAAACTATATGAAGTATACTTAAAAACAACAACAAAAGAAGAAGAAGTGAATTGTTGTGATCGTTTCATCCGTTTCTCATCAGTGGTCGAACTTGTCGTTGATGAGTGTGTGAGTGAGAGAAAGGCTGCCAGAAGGCCCGACGCATGATGACGCTTACACATCTGTAGAAGGAGATCTCAGCTCGTTATCATCCATCTCACTTAAAACCTCTCTGTTACTTAATCTCTCTCTCTCACACACACACACACACACACACACAATAATAGACTCAGGCACTGGACTGTTTGTCTAATTGGTGTGTATTGATGAGACTGCCGCTGGTGTTGCCACAGATACAAGTCATTAATGTTACCCCCTGCCCGGCAATGTAAGACAAACTGAAACACACACATACACACATAGATAGATAGATAACACACAGTGTCAGGTTCAAGAGCCTCCTGTAAAACCACAGAATAAGTTGCCATGGGAACTGCTGACATCAATGAATGAGATATGATGTGCGTGTATAATAGCTGGTCTAAAGAAAAATCAATAAATGGACGTGCTTTCAGATGCAATCCCAATCTCTTTATGTCCTTTGTCCTTCATCCATCAGCCCTCCATCCACTGTCTGCCACTTCACACACACACATGCACACACACACACACCTTCCAGCTCATCTTATCAATCACAAGTTATAAGGCGAAGGAACAGCCTCATAGTTTTATTAGAACCTGACAGCAACAAGGTGAACCACGATCACATCATACACATACAAATATTTGCTTTAACAATGGAAAAACATTATAATCCTATTAAGTTAAAAATGTATATCAAACAAACAAAAAAACACTTGCAATTAATAAAATGTAGATTTAAAAAAGGAAAAAAAAGCTCATTTTTTAGATATATCAGTTTCAGTTGAATCATTTTTCTAGATGTTTTATGTATATTTATTATTCTGCTTTTTAGAAATCATTTTGGGGATGATATGACTTGATATGTTGTAAATCAATCATGAAGCTCAAAAATAATAATCCATAGATTAGTTTTAAAATAATGCTGGCTTTTTTGACATTTATGTGCTTTTGGTTGAAATTATAAATTTCTGAAAGCAATCAACTGGATTCTATAAAACAGAAGATGAATATTAGATTTAGGTTCATAATTCAGATATGTTTATGACCGTGATAACTATACAACAATAAACTGATGTTTCCTAACGCCCGTCTTATTCCAGCAGCAATATCAAATACTACCTCGCGCTGATGTGCGGTGCAGCTGAGCAACACAGACAGAAAGACGGATGGAGAGAGTCCGTCTGGTAGTCTGAGTGCTTGTAATCCTGTGAGTTCATTTGCTTCAGGCTGAACTGGGCCAGAATGAATATAAATGTCTGACACAAATAAAACAAGATTGAGACAAAGTGGGACAGGAACTAAGACGGGGTCAGGAGTTATCGAAGAAGACACACACACACACACACACACTGAATACAAAACACACATCTTAACAAGTAGCAGAAGTACTCTTAACCTCATGTTAAGTATTACAAATACACCAGGTTGATATCATTTAACTTTAACAATGGATTCATGACACAATATGACACAATATGAGATAACATTAGATGTGTCTGCTCATATTTATGCATAAATATGAGTTTATCTTCGGTTTGGGGTGCAGGGGATTCATCAACAAGGCTGCTAATGAATATATGCAGATTACCGTAACATCTAGAATATATGTTCCTCTTAAAAAAAAAAAAAATGTTTCTTGTGTTTGTACCTTTACTCCCATTAGAAAGGCTCTAGCTTTATCTAGTTACACTTACAGTACATACTGGTGTGTTGTTGTAAAAAGAGTAACAGATACTTCCATCATCCATAAACTGTGGTGAATGACTGATGCAGTAGCTGCAATATCTGCAGTAACGTTACAAAATCTGTTGTAGTTAAAAATATACAATAACCCGTTAAAAATGGGTTCAATGTTTCCACTCTGACTCCAACACGTCTATATGTTAGAGGTTATATTTCTGTGGGAACATTTTTGTGTTGCTCCCGTATTATGTAAACTATATGTTGGCTTAGTCCAGCTTTGTCCAGCCTGCTGTGGCCTGGTTCAGAGGTCAAGCTGAGGTCAAAGGTCACCACACCCGACAGGACTGGGCACCTCTGTTCATAACCGATGACTCGGGACAGCTGAACGCTTCGCGGAAACCTTCGTAGTTACTCATCGCTCCGATAACTCTGCAGGGCAACAGTGATGGTAAAGGTCAGGTAGGGAGGCTTGTGTGCATGTGTGTGTGTGTGTGTATATATGTGTGTGTGTGTGTGTGATCACCTGTATTTTGGTGGACTGTGGGCTCCACTCTGTATCTGGTCCCTGGCTGCCTCTGGTCTGTATGAGTTACACCTCACCTGCAGATTAGCACATTAAGTGCACATAGAGTCGGATCAGTTAGAGTTTAACAGATTTCCAGTTGTTGCACTAAATCCTAAAATAAGTTCTGCAGCATTTAACTCAAAAGATAAATGATGAAAGGACAAATCCGTTTCAGATTTGACTGTAGTTTACAGCCGAGTTGATGCAAACTTATATCTCAACGTAAAAGCAGCGCAGCAGAAGCAGCTTGAGGCCTTACATGTGCGTAGCTGAGGAAGAACAGCTGGTTGTTGTTCAGTCCGACTCCAGGCAGCAGAGGCTCCTCAACGCCACCTCTGCTCTCATCTATCCACCGCCTGTACGCCTGTTTCTCACAGAGTAACATTTAGAGATGTGAAACACAAATGAAAGTAAAAACTAGGAACACAGACAACTAATAACTGTGCGAGTGAGACAGAGATGTAGGTGTGCAGATCGCACCTTAAACGCTTCTCTTATTCCTCCGTTGTCTGCTATGTTTTCTGCCAGAGTCCTCTTACCTCGCACCTACGGGGGGAAAACAATCATACATAGTATTTTGGGGGTTTTATTGAGCTTATTCTATTGGACTCTACTGGACTTACATTCAACATGGCCTCCTCCCAGTGATAGCCATTATACTGATCAATCATACACTGAGTCTTCTCGTTGAAGGCGGTCACGGACGAGTTGCTCCACCACTGGTCGAGGTTGCCGTTCTTGTCGTACTTGCGACCTGGACGAGGGAAAAAAAACACAAACACACACAAAAAAAACCAAACAACAAAATCATATAATCCAGCGTGTTAGAAAGCTCTTATTTTATTATCATCGTGGCTGTTTTCTGAGGTCAGTATTTACCGTTGTTGTCAAAGCCGTGTGTTAATTCATGTCCAACTATCACCCCGATGGCGCCATAACTCAAAGACCTGGGAAGAAGAAGAATAAAGTTTGATCATGTGACTTCAGAAATCTGAGCTTTAGTTGTAGGAATGTCATTTATATTTATTGTATTAATAAATGCACATTATGGGATTTGCTTGAACCTCCATTTATTTATTTGTTTGGCAAAAATGATTTTCATTTAAGACATATTTCATCAGCAGTATTTACAACGTGCACTGTAGGATTTTATTTTGAAATGGATAAAATAAAGCTAATAAAACATATTAAAAAAAAAAAACTGTTGCGGATGCTGTTTTTTTTTAATCTGGAGCTTCATGTCAGAATAAAAACGATGATATAACATAATTATTTCATATTTCTTTAATCTCACCTTGGATACTCCTTCCCCCAGAAAAACGGTTTTTGAAGCTCTCCAGCAGGGAATCCTAAAATGAAGAAGGTTGAAATAATTATCTTGCTTTTCATTTTATGAGTCGTGTTCAGACAGAATTTATTTACTGCAGAATATTTTTCTATTTCCTGTGTGAGGCAAAGATTTGTGCGAGTTTCCTTCGGGTGACAATCAATCCTTCTTCTCCTCCTTCTGTCACATTTAGTTTGATGCAAATTTCCAATTATTTCTGAACGCCTACTCAGCAATAATCCAAAAAAATGTATCCCAGGCGGACCATTAATTGAAATCACTGAAGTGCAGTGGAGCTTCATCCTCTCTGAACTTAAACTCATAAGTCATTAATACCGGGGCGATAAAAATCAACTAATGTAATGAATTTTTATTCTCAGAGATCAAATCATATATCTTACTGATTTGATTGGTGGAGGAGCTGTAGAAGGCGTTGACGGTCGTGGGGTTTGTGAACCACCTGGAACACAAACACAAACACAAACACATATTTCAGCATGACAACAAGGGTGTGACACACAGGAAGTAATGCAGTACGAGATCGGTCCAACAACTCACTCGGTCCGCGGGACGCTCTTTCGGAGCCAGGAAATGTCTGACTGGGCGACGAACTTCAACGTCTGCATCACATTCTCATAGTAGTCTGTCTCACTGAACTCTAGCTAAAACACACAAACACACACATGCAAACACGTGTTTGTCAGAGGAATCCCAAATTATGAAACATATTTATCTGGGATAAGACATTTAGATCCAACTGTCTTTCCAGTACATAAAAATGTAAAGATGTCACAGTAAATTAGTTTTGCACATGCACAGGTCCGTGCAAAGAATTCACTCAGGACAACGTGTTAGACAGTCGCATTAATAAATGAAGATATGGCAGGCGAGCGAAATACAGACATAATCATAATCAGATGTGTTTTTTGTGTTTATTTTAAAGTTATTTTTCCACATTCACCTCTGTTATATCCACAGGTTATGCTGTAGAACTAGCCTGCAGCAGTATGCCGTTATACAAACCTGCTTTAAATCTTCATTGAGGTAGGTGTCATTCAGAATAAACTCGGGGTATCCGACTTTAGCCAGGACTGCGTGAGCCTGGAGAGACGACAGAACGAACGTTACAGACTTTGTTAGGTAATCAGAAATAGATTTATCAGCTATATAAGATGTGATTCTAGTAGTGGCAATAAAGAGTGAGAGCTGTTAGAGTCACAGCTACAGTACCCAGACATAAAAATAGTACTTATAATGGTACTGAAATATTACATAAGAAAATAAAGAGGCGAAGAAATAAGAAAGTGGCTGAATAATGAATAAATTTGGTTCAAGGAGAAAACTATGATGATGATGATGAGGAGGAAGATTTTAAAGGTCAAAGGTACCCAAAAACAGTAAATTGAGTCCACGTCATAAGAATGAGACGCTGAGTTGGTCAATATGTTGGTTTAAAGCTACATTAATCAATTATTTTATCTTAAGAATTAAATTAAAATGTAGGAAAAAAAAAAGAGTTTTATCATCTATCTCGACAGCTCGACTGAGATTTTTAGCCTTAAAATTATTGTCAGGACTGAGACGGGACAGAATCACGGAGGAAACGGTGAGCAGTGATGAGTGTTCGTGCCTTTTCTACGGCTCTCTTCTTCGTTGGTTCATCCATCCAGTCGTTGTCATTCTTCAGCATGTCTATGAAGGCCCAGCGGACGCCCGTAATCAACTCCTCCATCTAAAAGAGTTACAAATTAATGCATGAAGCCGTTAAAATATGTCATGTGACTTCAGGAGTTTCTATACACAAAACACACAAAACACATAAAACACACAAAACACATAAAACACATAAACAGTGTCCAGAGTCCAATGAGAACGTTTACATCAAAATAAGTAAATAAAATACAAAAATATGCCTGATATCATTTCCACGCGACACACAGACAAAATACACTCAATGCACACAACGCAACGACACACAATTTGACCCTGATGTTTCTTGTATGATGTAATTTCTAAAACACACACACACACACACACACACACATAAAACGCACCATGTGTTTCTTGTCCTCCTGGAAGTGTGTGTCGACAAAAAGGCGCCCCGTGGCGTAAACAAGCGCGTTCTCGACATAGTTAACACACTTATCCCAGCGCGGGGTCAGAGAGGTGGTTCCCGTGGTTACCTGGCGGAGGTGGGAGGAGAAAGACGGAGATGACGAGATGAGATTTGGAGACTAATATACTGATTTTAAATGATAAATGTTTTCAAATTAGAATTAGAATAAGCCACAAATCTAGGAAGCTAAAGCCAGAACAGCCAGTTGTTTCTGTATAAACTACTTTGGATCATTTAAACAAAATTCCTGCGTTTCACAGCCAAAACACTACATGAGAATTATCTCAACCCATAAAAGGATCCTTCAATTAATCTAAAAGTCACCAAATATGGACATAGATTTTACACAAGATGCTTTCTGTACCAACCCGGGCGTAGTCGAGGTATCTGTAGAGGAAACGGCGGCTCAGAGTGGTGACCCTGGAAAAAACTGTCCTCCACTGGACGTAGTTAGCAACAGTCCTGGAAAAGAAAAGATGAGAAGAGAGAGGAGGGATATTAATTAAATGCCTACATGTAATCTCATTATAATATACTTATAAAGAGAGACAGGAGCCCTCAAGCGTGTGTGTGTGTGTGTGTGTGTGTGTGTGTGTGTGTACCTGGGATCTGTGGCGTTAATGAGCTTGAAAAGTTCCTTGAAGTACTGCGGGACTCGGACGATGACGGGCTCAGAGGAGGAGACGGATCGAGCCGCGTCGCCTTTCGACTCCACCACAGCTTTAACAAAACCCATCCAGTCAAACTACAGACGGATGGATGAAGATTTAACATGTAGAAATATAATATATAATAATGTTAATATGCTGTTTCTGAACTCACTGACATCTTTTAAAATCTCTTCTTAAAACATACATACAACATACATCAGAAATATTTTGTAATTAAAGGCCCATATCAGCATCGTGTATACATTTCTTTCATTTCTGTTGTAATATGATTTTTTTCTTATTGTTCCTGTTTAAATTACCTGAGGTATGTGGCGCTGCAGGCGGGACAGCGTATATCTGTTGTACATATTCTCACTGGTGCGGTTTTCATAGGGAATCAGGATCTGAAGGAACAATGAGAAAGTTTTCCATTTCTACTGTTGGTGAAGTTGATAAATTCATATTTTATGGTTTGATAATCCCTTTATTTATTTTTTTAATTAGCTCCAGAATCCATGTTTTTAATACATTAACTGGGATTATATTTATCTGACATGACATCTTTACATGAGCCAGTTTGGTCTCGAAGGCGAGAGCCTTTTCCATCTGGGTCAGCGCTGCTTTCTGCGGGGCGCCCAGCATGACGGCCGTGTCCACCATCAAACTCAGCAAGGCTGCACGATACTAGACAGAAACAGAGAGAGAGAGAGATGAATGTCACTTCATTACTTCACTACTACCAAACATCAACACACCAGGACAGAAATCAACACACACTCATGTACATATCAGTATGTTTATGTATTATATGTATGATATTTTGATTTTTATTTATTTGTCTTTACTCTATTTGTCTTTTTAAATTAAATATCATTGGTATGTTTATATACCCGTTTTAAAAATAAAGAAATAACATACTCATTAATAGTGCTAATGATTTTTAATATTACCTGCTATACATCAGCATGTTAGCATTTAGTTGGCTCTTTTATATATTTATAATGAGGAGAGAGCAGTAGCCATATAGTCATATAGAAGAAACAGTCCAGACTTATTGCACTTTTTCATACTGATCTAATGAGGCAGCTATTAGTGGAGCAATCGATACGCGCTGCCTGATATTAAATTACTTTTTTTGCATTATGACTGTTAAGTATTTGTGCTTTTTTTTTCAATCTGAGGAGAAGCTCTTTCTCTGATTCTACTGTGCTGATTTTTTAATTTTTTTAAATTTTTTTTCCTGCTATAATTCATCACTCAAACAGAAAAGGAAATAGCTGCTGTAGGAAGAGGACTTTTTAGATGACAGTTAAAAGAGGTGAAAGATGAAGCAGAAACTCACCGTCTGGGCAGAGGAAGTGTTGGTGATGTAGTCTTCCCTGGAGGGCAGAGACAAGGATGCCTGATCGAGCTACATGAAGACAGAGAGTCTAGTTTAGCGTCTGATGCTTTTTTGGCCTTGTTAATCTTCAAACTTTTGCTGCAGCAATAAAAATAGAAAAATGTTAGAGCAAGGCACTAAATCTGTCCATACCAGTAGGTTTGGGCAGAAATGACACCAAATACTGATACAGGATCGGGAGTTTAAGGGTGGTAAATCTATCAGGTTCAAGAGCATATTAGAAACATCCATCCAGCTGTTACTATGCGTTTTTTTTTTTTTATATATATCCTAAATGCATGTAAACATCCTGTACATCCACGAACAACAGTAAAATGTCGGGAGTCTGACCTTGATGATGTAGTGAGAGGAGTTTTTGTCGTCTGGGGAGACGTACAGGCGAATCAGGACGCTCTTACTGTGCTGGTTCCTCATCTGTGCCAGTGTCTTCAGGAGGCTCCACTGGCCTGCAGACCACTCATACTCCCCGCCAAGCCCTTCCCCCACAACAGGCCATCGAAACTCCAGCTGTCTCAGTGTCTTCAGCATCGGGTTCGAGTCCACCTGCTCCAGTACACCTATGTAAGTAGACACACAACAATCAAGAAAAGTATTGTTTTTATATTATGTGATTGATGTTTGCCATTTTAGTTTAAAGTATATACTTGTTATGTATGTTAGATTTTTCTACCATTGTGATATGATGCCATTTTCCTTTTTTTTTTTTTATAGCTTTGGCTTTTGCAATGACCTAAATCTGTCATAACAATCAATAAAAGATCATCTTGTCCCATTTTATTCTACCGTGTGTGTGTGTGTGTGTGTGTGTGTGTGCACTCTTGCACATCTGTCTATATTTGCAGTGTGAGGACATTTTCTGGACTGTTGAGACATTTTGGTTGGCTGCACTAAAAGGATTTTTTGAGGGTCTTGGCTTTAGGGTTCAGGTTAGGGTTAGAGAGGGGTTAAGGGGGGTTAATTCATTGTCCTACTAGTTGTAAAACCAAGTTTGTGTGTCAGACTCACTCTCATTCATACAGGAGCGGTAGAGGATCTTAGCCTTGGACACTGCTTTCAGTTCGTCAGGGTTTGAAGGAGCTTCTAGTAACTCTGAAAGAGAAATACAACCTTTGACCTTCTCATCAGTGGCCTCTATTGAAAAGAATCATCATTGTTGACGAAGTCGATGGGAACACACCTTTGAGTCTGATGTCCACATGCTGTCGCAGCCAAGGGTAGATGCCATACGAGGAGGAATCTTCAGGGATGGGGTTTTCCTTTAGCCAACCCCCACAGGAGAAACTATAAAAGTCCTCGCAGGGGTTAACAGACCGATCGATTTTACTCAGAATAGACCCCGCTACAGTCAGGAGGAAGAGACAAGAAAACATGAAAACAACAGTGGATGCTCGGAGCTACGTCAACCTACAGTTGAAGGTTGTCCTCACCTGCCTCAATGCATTCTGGGGTCAGACAAAACTCCTCCTGACTGCTTCTTTGAGAAACTGGAGAAGATTAAAAAAGAGATGATGATGATGATGATGATGCAACATTAACTGAACAAAAAGCCGACGTCTGAGATCGTCTTTAACGCACAGCAGACGGGAACAGAATCAATAAGCTAAAATCAATAGGACTAAACTGGACATGATTCAGCAGGTGGCAGAGGTGGACGCTATAATAGACAATCCCTGTCCAGCTCTGGAGAGGTGCTCTAACTGCACGACGTGCTTCCTGCCAGCTGCCACCAGACGGTGTGTATGCATAGTAGAAACCAGCGATCAGCTATCAAAAGGCAGTCAGGATGACACACTGGTGATTTTCAATTTCAGTTCAAACTTATTGTTACCTGAGGGTTTTATATTGTGTCCCTGAAGCTGCAACACGGGTAATTCTCTATTTATTTTTTATAATACGCACAATCAATAAGTGGAGCACAGAAAACTGAAAGTGTCTGACAATCACATTATACTGGTTATCAGATGGAAGTGTAATAAGGTACGTTCCCACAGTCTACTAGCTATCAAAATGAGACAAATCCAGTCCAAAGTGCAGTTGATACAGCTGGAGAAGACTCAGAGTAAACAGTTAGTGGATTCATTATTTAACCTCATGGCTGCCTGCACTGAGGAAACTCACACTATCACCGTCTACTATTTCCCAATAACATTTAGTAACGTGATACCACTCGAGAAGTAAATCTCGAGGACTTTCTGAAACGTTTATCAGATTTTTGATCGGTTGTAATTGCTTGATTATCTGGGAACAGAGCAACCTGTTGTTGAGACCGCAGGTTTACTCCATCGCTTCCTTTCCTAGAAGGTGAAGGGAAAGTCTGGTTCTCTAACCTCTTGTTATGTGTCGTTATGTGAGGAGAACAGAGACTGCACCAGCCCATGAAGTGAGCCGACAGATTTAGAAACCAAATCCCTATTGTGCACGGCTGAGTGGAGCATTACGGAGTCTGACCTCTGAGGTTGACTGGTCATGTTGTCTAGTTAGAGCAGCTTGTCATAGTTGCTTAATGTTGTGTCCACTTTTAGTAGAAATGCACACACACACACACACACACACACTCATGACATGCTTGGCCTGGAACAACCTCGACAAACCCCACTTGACTGCTCGTTCATAAATACACACACACACACACACAGACACACAAATGTCCGAGGTTCAAGTGTCGCCGCTAACACCGACCTCATGTTCATAACCGAGATACCAAACAGGCCACTGACATAAACACGTATCTAAACAAACATATTTAGGAGACAAACAAACTTTAAGTTGATTAAAAAGTAAATAAAAAATGAAAGCAACTGCTTGACATTCGGCTGGCTGGAGACGAGAGGGTTTCCATTAGTCGGGTGTGTGTGGGTGATGTACTGCATAAACATAACTACACTTAAATGCTGCCACAAGAATGTCGTCTTCCCTCAATAACAAAAGAACAACAGTGGTCTTCACCCACCCCAGACACACATGGACCCCTCCCGGCCGGGACAATCCTCACAAACATGCACTACTGAAAGTCTGATACCACTTTCATATAAAAATATAAATATGAAGCTAGAGCCAGAGACGGCTAGCCTGGTTGATTCAACAGTAAACAGTAAAAACAGTAAAAAAATTTAAAAAAAGCTTTATAATTAATTAATATGTTATATATTGTCTGTTTATTCCATCCAAAAAGTGCATAAAGGATAAATTATGCGTATACGGGGAAAGCAGCACATAGCATAAAACCACAACATGTCATTTTAACACATTTTGTACGGATTGAACAAACAAAATATAAAATGTTGAATCAGCGAGCTTTTGAGTTGCTGGTAGGCAGATTCATTTTAACTTTTAGCTGTTTCCATACGTTTCCAGTCTGTATGCTAAGCTAAGCTAACTATCTTTACACAAGCATTTTTGAACCATGTATGGAGTCACATGAAGTCCAAATGAAAGTTTTTTTCTTTCGTACTGTGACGTATTTCCCAGTGAAGCCGAATATGTGAGCGGTGATCAGTTATACGATTGATCGGATGAACATATGTTGACACCGCATGGCCGCTCATTTTCTAGTGGCCGCTCACAGTATTGCAGGTGCACCATGTGACCCGGGGATGCGATCTAAAAGGCTTAAAGAGGCTTTTTTTTTTTTTTTTTTTTTTTTTTTCTCCCATCAGGACTTTAAGATTTCACTCTTCCTCCTTTTTTTTTTTTTTTTTTAAAGCCAGTTTGTTAAACTCATGGACAGTAACTTCAGGAAAAAAGGGAAGTTGCCAGAATCAGCTGCGTTGTTTCATTCAGACACAGAAAGATGAAAACAATCAGCGAACATCTGGAACAAAACACACTGCGCCATAAAAACAACAAACTTATAGTATATGATTACAACCAACAATGTTTAACCAGTACACCAAGACAAGTTTTATGTGTAGTATATATAGTATTTATATCTATTCTGCTTATGTTTGGTTGTTTATTGCTCAGATTATGTAATAATGTATAACAATTACTATTTTGCCTTTTTAACATCTGTCTTAATTTCACATTGTGTGCAGGATTTAAATCCCACAAACCGAAAACACAAACACCCTAACCCTTTTTTCCCAGAGTTCAATTTGACTCCAACGGTGCACTATGGAGAGCGAGAGCTTCTGCATATGTACGCGGGCGTGTATGAAACCTTATATGAACCAAAAATAGTTTGACCTTTGCTCCATCAACATACTCACATGTTATTTACAGTCTGCATGTACTATAATCTGAGGCAGCGCTATATTTCCACAGAATACCATACAAATTATAATGCAGCATGAGTGAAGATGTGTGTGTGTGTGTATCTTTATGTGTGTGTGTGTGTGTGTACTTACCCAGTATGAGTGCAAGCAGCAGAGCGGCACAGACACACACACACATGGCCAGTGCTATCCTGTAGAGACGACTGTTGCCCGGCTCGGGTTTAACCCCACCACCACCTAAACGCTCCAGTTCCATGACTTACTATAACACACACTCACACACACACACACAGACACACACACACTCAAAAAATCTGACTCTCTGGTGTGTAAATACACTAGAGAAGAGGAAAATCTATCAAAAACATAATAATAAAAAATAATGTTGATTACAAAATGTAATCTAAAAAGTTGTAGTAAAAACTTCCTGAAATGAGAAAAAATAAAAATAAATTAAAAAATAAAATCTGTCTTTTAAGTTCCTGCTTCTTTCTCAGTTCAACAGCTCAGATTTTCTCAATCTGTCTTTCTTCCTCTTTCTCTGTGTTCAATCTGCAGCTGCTCTAACTTCACCGCGACTCTTCAAACTGTTCCTCTCTCATCACTCCTCCCCTGCCCGACACTCCTCCTCTCCTCTCCTCTCCTCCCTCCCTCCCATTAGGAAAGAAGGGACCAGGCTTTTCCAGTGATGACCCAAACAGAGATCATTTATTAACATTATTGAGTCAAACCAGAACCTGATCTGTGTGACATTAGAGCCCGCAGACCTTGTTAGTGGCATACATGTGAAATGCACATGCGTGTGCGTGTCTAATCTCATGTACAAAACAGCAGGATTCTCAGCTCCAAACATTTATCAGATCAGACAGTCAGTAGACCAGAACAAAATTAGACTCACACACACACATAGACACACACACACACACAGATTACAATTGATTAATCTGATGATGTCGCCCGCCTGTAAAAACACATCAGTGTTTTGTGTTTTTTTTGTCAGAGTGCATCAATAGTTTCTCTGAGGAGAACTAGAGACGATGATGACAATGACCCCGCAGCTCCTGATTGGTCGTCCCCCCCCCCCCTCTTTACTTACTGCGGTCACAATGCTTTCCGCACGTGCTCATTAGGGTTTGGGGCGTCGGCCACAAAGTCCTTATATAGACCTGACTTCCTGTGCTGCTTAAAACACCCATTCATCAAACAGACACGTCGACCACGATGCTATTGTTCACCGTTCTGACTCACAATCATTTGTGTCCAGTTGGTTTATTTTTATTTTATTTTATTTTAAATCTCAACTGGGACGAGTTTTGATTGTCTCTGCTCCTGTTTTAACCTCTAATTCTTCCTACAGAGGAGGGAGTTAAACCAGCTCATCTCTCAGTATGAATCATGAAGTCATGACATGCCCTCTCCTCCTGCTCCTGCGCCTCCTGCTCCTCCTGCTCCTCATCATCCTACTCCTCTGTTTGCACAAGCTTTCCTCCCGGCTGTCCAGAGCAAGATAAGTTAACAAAACACACATGCAAGTATCTGACGCTATCTCTCCTCATATATCGATAAAAAGAAACATCAGTGTCAAAATATCTTAATACACAAACCCAACAATGAGGCAAAAACCTCCTGCATGCAACATAGCTTCAATCCTCCAACAAAATCCTGAAAAAGTCTCCAAAAAGAAAAAAAAACAAAAAACATTTTGAACCTGCTGACAGCGGTGTCTGCTCATCTTTGATGCTAAACACACACACACAAACACACACACACACACACACACACAAGTCTGCGGCTCAGCTGAAGGCTGTTGAATATTTGTATGTCTGTGGGAAACACCCTTCCAAATTATAATGTGCCATCTCTCTCACACACACTCAGGAAGCGTAATCACTGCACAGCGCTTTGAAAACACTCGAGTAACACTGAGGTCTGGAGCTGTTACTAAAATTTGCAGCCTGTGAGCTTTTGTTGCAGCGACTGAGGAAAGACGAGAAGATGCCGGGAAGATGTCGGGGATAAAATTAGAAATGTGCTCTGCTCGGTCTCCCCAGAGGAACATCAGGGTACCTGCATGTTTCACAGAGACACGCTTTACAGGGGTTTTATTTAAAGATCCTTCAGTGCATTAAAATAGAAAATGACCAGTAATAAGGAACATATATTCATATATGTTCTACATTTGCCAATATCTATAGAAAAGCAGCATCAACTTTCCTCACAGACTGCTGCTGCTTTACTCATCACTCATCAACGTGACCTACTGAGCATTTGAACACAACACGACCTAATAAAGAAACCCAGTAAATGACCCGTAGACGTCTGTCCACAGGCAGAATAACAGATCAATACTGACCTTTGATTTCCTACAATAAGCAAATTATTTTAATATAATTAGTACAAACAGGCCCATACTTAAATAAAATCAGTCCATTTATTCAACAAGGTTGACAACTTTTACAACAAGAGCACAGACAGTGACGGTGAGACGCCAGGAAAGTAAAAAAAATAAACGTACACACTTACAGGAAAAGTTGGAGGTTTGTTGGGAAAGTAAAGTTTCCCTCTGTAATGCCCCGAAGGAGAGAAAGACACTTAATAAATCAGTTTCTAAACAGGATGCTGATGAAATGAACAGGAGTTTGTGTCATTAACATGTTAACTTATGATGAAGCAACTTTTTTTTTTTTTTTTTTTTGAGACACCGTCACATGAATATTAGGTAGCAAAGGTATTATTTTTTTTAACAGTGATCTGGATTAAAGGAGTATTCCCACCAACATTCCCGCAGATGCCCTGGATTATCAGCCTAAACAGGGAAAATATGGCATTTCTGGAACATGTTACACATTATGGTGTTCAAATTTTGGAAAGATTGTGCAGTCTTTGTAAACAGTCACATGTGACGGTGCTCAACAGCAAGTGCATTTATATTGTTGTATGTGCTTTTGTGTATTAAGAAGAAAGTTTGTTTATTGTTTTCCTTGCGGTCCAGTAAAAGGCTTAAAGGCAGATTAACGTTCTGCTCAACAGTCCCCAGATAAAATGCAGTCTGCTCGCTGTATGTTCACAGTTTAATGGTCCAAACGCATCCTGAGAGAACGACTCTCAGTCCACACGGGGGTTTTATTTCATTCATTTAGTTTAGCTAACCGCTGTGGCTAACGCGCTGTGACCATCCACAGGCCCAGCGCCACATTGGCTGCCAGCAGGGCGCTGCCGGCGAGCAGCAGGAAGAAGCCAATCAGCTCGCGCTTTTGACGGTCCGTTACCACAGTAACCAGCGTGGCCTCCAGCAAGGCGTTGAGCATCCATTGACCGTCGAGAGCGAAACACGGTACGGAGTTGACTACCGCTAAAGCACCGGAGAGGGAAACCACGTATCTGAGAGGCGGCAGGGTTAAGGACCGTAAAGATATGACTGGAAATGTCTTGAAAGTGAGAAAATTACTTTGATTAGTTTTGTGCAATAAAGAGTATAAAGTATAGTGTAATAAAACCAAAAGAGCAGCATTGTTTACACTGTGTCACTGTTAATACTTTGGATCTGAACTGTCAGTGGTGACAGATAAATTACTGTTTTTAGGTAGTCGTCAAACATGGAGGCAATAAATATATATATATTTATATTTATTTATTTTTTTTGTCTGCAAATATGAGAAACAGGTTGAGAGACAGTTTGTTTGGCAGGTCTAAAGTCCAAATGTTTACGCGACGTCAGCTAAGTATCTGCTATTGATGTTTGCGTTTTTAATCAGGCAAAAAAAAACTGGACTTGTTACATGTATGTATTTCTTCATATTCACACCAGACTACATTAAATGAAACACCCTGCCGTGCTGCATCTACTCTCTTCATATTTTGTCTTACTTGTGAATTATGCTGACATATATACTTTATAAGCCTTTTGTTTTTACTATATCACAAACCTTTATACACATGTTTAAACTGAACCCATCATCAATTAACCAACATAAATGTTGCTATTAAACTAAATATAAGTCAACATCTGTGAACACATGTTCCCTATTAAGTAGACAAAAAGAGAAAATAGTGCAAAAATATCCAATATAACTAATAACTGACACAGAAAATGATTTTAAGTGCTGCAGCGCGGCTGAAATCAGAAATGTGCACAGCCTGTAATTAACGGTCACATTCAGCCGTCCGAGCTGCGATGAGCCACCGTCAGATCTGTGACGTGCATCAGGCTTCTTGCCTAAAGCAAGATGATTAGATTAAAAACAGGAGCCTGACATTCAAAAATATCAGAGCGTTGGACAGCCCTTCAGGATTATGTTTTCAACAAATGTGGTTTTATTCTATATCTCCATGTTGAAGTAAACAGACAGTCGCAAGGAGTTTGACCACCTCATCATCCATCATCCGATTACAACCGAGTCCTTTAAAACATGAAAGGATACTTGCAGAAGGTCTCTAAGAAGACGGGCAGATCCAGGTGGAGGAAACCGAAGCGGGGGACAAAGTTTGTCAGACTCACTGGAAAAATACAAAAAAAAAACAACACAGTTTTACATATAACATCTGAATCTGTAACTGTCAGCAAACAAGACAACAAGCCTCTTCCTGTTCACTCACTGCACATCATTTAAGAACGGCGACTCAGCTACATCAATTATATATATATAAACAACAATTATATGAATATTACAGGTGCCTCCTTCAACGTGAGACTTGCAGAAAACTAGCTGCAACTCAACCGGAAGATTTAATAAAAGCTGTTTGTTTTCATTTGTTCGTAGCTCTTTAATCATATATGTTGTGACTCTAACAGCAAGTTTTCAAACCGTAACTGTAAAAAGAACGAGATCAACACACACACACATATACACACACTTACCAGCGTGCTGAAGGTGCGGCGGATACCCAACGAACAGCATGTGTGTGTTCGGCGGGTGTGTGACACGGATGAAGCGAGTCTGGTTCTCCAGAGAGGGAGTGACGCAGACAGCGGCGGCGTGGGAGTACGTGGCGCACTCGCTGTCGGTACGACACGCTCGCGTCCCCGTCACCATCTTACGCACTGGCATGCAGGCGTACTGCAGCCACAGGATGACGGGAAGGAAAAAGGAAACCGAACAAATATCAACATACGATCAGTCAGTGACTTTTCTCGTCTTTTTGTTTCTTGTGTCTCTTTATTGTTTGTTTTCTACATTCTTGTGTCAATTCATGACATCGTTAATGTTCTTCTGACCTGCAACACCGTAACACAGAACGTGGGATATTTTGCAGCCAACACAGAGAAAAGATGAGCAATGGCAGGACATTTGTTTTACCTTCTTCTAGTATTAAAAACCTTCATTTTCTGTTTTAACATTGTATTGATGAAATTTAATTTTTGCCAGTGTTCATAATTGGTTTTTTTCTGTGCCATTAAAGTGGCACAAAAATGGGAATAAAAAAAGGAACTGTACTGAATAAAGGAAGTAATATAAATATAAAAACTGTCTAAATGGGTTGGAAACCTGCTCACATGATAAGGCAGTCTGTGTGTGTGTGTGTGTCACCTCTCTCTCTCTGCTGTTGCTCTGTGGTTTGATGTAAGAGAAACACAGGTCCGTCAGGCTGTTGTTGCTGCAACAGTCCATCGTTCCGTCCAACCGCTTGAAAGCTACAAAGAGACAGAAAGAGAGAGAAAAAAAAAAGACGTGATTAGACGTGTGTGTTAGACGTGTGTGTTAGACGTGTGTGTTAGACGTGTGTGTTAGACGTGTGTGTTAGACGTGTGTGTTTGTGTGTGTCAGATGTGTGTGTCGGGGCTGGAAAACAAACATCACACAGGAAAAGATAAATGTCACTGGTCATGTTCCCACACACACACAGCTGATTATAAACTGTTAACATGCAGATAAATACAATGTACAAGATGCATCCAAAGATAGTTGGTGGAAAAAAAAAAAAAATTATTATTTACAATTAAATTTGAAAAAGAAATCAGAACAGACAAAGACGGTACACTTCTAAATCAATATATAGTCTATACACACACTCTAGACTGAATTTATACTTTAAAACAGAGAAGTATCAACCGTTATATAACAGTTATTATTACTGTTTATACCTAAACAGAACCGTTCTACTGTTTAGCAGAACACCCACCTCGTCCGTGAGCCCAGCTGGGCTGCAGGCTGGCGACCGGGACGCAGTATCCAGTCTGAGGGGTGTGTGAGATGTGAGACAGGCAGCTGCTCCAGTCCTCCACTCCTTTGACTGGACAGTCCTCCAGCCCCGTCACTATGTCCCCGACTGACAGGCCCCTGGGACCGTCGGCCACGGAGCCCTGGTTTGACCCACACGCACATTAAGAAATGTCACAAAAACGCGGTTTCAAACCTGCAATGTTGCAACGCTTGGAAAAGTCCGGGTAGGGACACGGACTGATGAATGATGAACACGCTTCCCTTTGATAACTGCTGCCAAAGAGTCCTTGAGCAACAGACAACACCAAGCAGCTGAATTACTGAGAGCAAAGAACGGTGATGTAAATGTACATTCACCCAGATCAAGGTTAGAAAATAAATCATTTATTACTACAACACAAAGAAAATAAAATGTTTCTCACAAGGTTAAAGGATATTTTTCTCACTATCAAGAAATGAAGTGATCATTTGCTGCGTTGTAAATGTCTCGGAGGTTGTGACATGTAGCACGAAACGCTGGTGAAGCTCGATGTGAAAATGCTGCAATTTATCTTTAGAGCAGTTTCTAAACAAACTAATGTACCCAAACAAAACAACAAGAAACATGTCGCCCAGAGTAACTCACTGATGTGTTTTTAATAGTTTCTGGACAACAATAGAGGTCAACGGCACAGAGGGAGAACATATATTTTAAGTAGATCTATTCATTGTTGGTTTGGCTTTGCACTGTAAGAAAAATCGCCAGCCAAGTCCTTTAAGTATGGACCTTCAAAATGATTAAACCTCCTTCACTGACCTGCAAAACCTCGGTGACCAGCGCCCCGCCACCGGTGGAGTACACGGGGAACAGAACGAGAGGCAGCAGGAAGAGGACGGCCAACGCTGCCACACACAGGACGAAGTTGTGCCACACGCCTGGAGACAGAAGAGGAAACACGTCATGGTTTCGGTTTAATTAAATTAAGTTGTTTGGGTTGACATTTATGACATTTGTTAAGGATTATATGCTGTGTAAAGTCTCCAACTGCTGCTCTCTAAAAATAACTGCATATATATACATATATATCTCAATTATACAGGACGACTGTCACCGTGAGGGGAAACGTCTCATTGCCTTCTTGAATCATACTGTATTTGGTGAAAAGCCAACATTCAAACCAGCAGCGACATCAATCACCAGGCTGCACAAAAGTATTTTGTCTCAAGGGTCTAAAAAAAGGCATCACTGCATGTTACTACATCTAAATTACAGTGAAAAAGATTCCCAGAATGCATTTGGAGGACTGCAGGCAACAAAATACAGAAGAGGTAATGTATACGCGTTATATTTACTTCATAAGGTAAACAAACTATTAAAGTTACATCACTTATCTCTACAGGAATAAATAATAAACATGTTATGTGAGAGGAACCGCCCCCCCTCCGGTGTACAGCATGGTCTCCGCTGTGGAGAGACATGATAAATAAACACAGCATGCCGTTACGTCACCAGTCCCCCCATGAGAAGAGCATCTTTCTCTCTCTCCGTCTCGTTCGTCATATGACTTCTCACTTTTATGCCTGCAGCCGCCATCCGAGTCATTTTCTTGTCACATTTAGCAGCAGCTCTTCACTGCCCTCTAAAGGCTTGTTGTCAGTCAGTGATCCTGCACGTCTTACACACACCAGCATCTCCACAAACATCATTATTATTATTATTATTATTATTACATGTCCCTGTTTTTTAGAATAATACCACTCAATTCCCTGAACAAACTACCAAAATTAACAAAACACATAACGAACAAACTGTTAAGAGACATTTTTGCCTCTTGATTGGATTTCAGGACACTTTTTTTTCACTTGTCAGGTGATTTTATTCAACTTTTAATGAATACTGACAAATCAAACTCAGTTTATACCGCTAACATTTTCATTAAATTTCTGTTCCACTTCTGGAAACACCAGACCGTTCTGTTATTTTTCCTCTCTGATCTTTCACCAAATTCATTGTTGAGTTTTAGTATTATTCCTCAAGGGGTTTTTATATGATGTGAACATTTTCTCTTCTGCTACATGAAAGCATTTCTAATCACAAACCGCAGAATCCATCAGCAACCGTCTCCTGCTGGTTACCTATGTTTGGACTGTAGGGGACATGAGTCACATTCATGCATGAATAACTTCCATCTCAACCAATCAAATTAATTAAAATCTAATTTTCTTAATTGCAGACTAAAATGATTTGATGTGAAGCAGCTGCCTGGCGCTCGGAACAACAAAAGACTTTGGAGTGACCTTCGCTGGCAAAACAGAAAATGAGCGATTAATAGCTGTGATCACATTAGCTGAAAAAATAATCAGGATTATCACCTCTGCTATGAACTCTTACCGGCACAGAAGATGCGGAGCTGCTGAGCGGGTGATATGAGGTTGAGGTGTGTGGTGAAGAGGTCCACAAACGCACCGGGATACACCACAAACACAAACATCCCGAAGCCATTCACACGCACCTGCTCCCTGAGGGAACAAGGAAATATTACAGGATGTAGGTACATATATATTAGTGCAGCTAAAGTGTTCTCAGTTTAAATAAAGTAAATGTTTTTTACTATGGTTAGAGTACAAAAACTATAAAACACATAAACTGCAAATTACAATTTTTTCTAGTATTAGTAGCAGTTGTTGTGTGGACAAGTTGTCACAGTGATTTTTAATCCATCCGTTTAAAATAATTAGACTTTGTTTTGAACACACAGAGATTAGAAGGACGAGAGACGTTGTTCCCTGTTAGTCACCTGATGCACTCACACTGGTCACCTCTGTCTTAATGGACAGTTGTTATGACACGTGTGTGTGTGTGTGTGTGTTTACCTCAGTGCTGCCACGGCGTGACCCAGCTCATGTATAACTCCGCTGAGCAGCAGGGCGATGAAGAAGTAGGCCAGCTGACTGGTTGGCAGATTGACACCAGGAACCTAAAGAGGACAAAACGCACAACTATGTGGATACATGTGAAAAATAATTATTCACCATTTCATTATGAAAACAATTGCAGATTTGGCCAATAAACTCCCCGTCTGTATCACCAAGCTCCATTAAATCTTCCTTTTTTATATTTTTTTTATTTGCCTCATCTTCTGTATTAATTGTTCCATGTTTTGCTGTGGTGTCTGCGTGCGTTTCCTCCGCTGCTGGCTGTGCGCTTCACTCTCTGACGCTCCAGGCTGAATACTTAAGTTATAAATGTCCTCCTAATAGCTTCCCATGAATCACCTGCAGTGGTCCACTGGGGATAGCGCTCACATTAACGCACGGCTATTTGACACCTCAATGAATAAAACGTGAACAGGAGGAAAATGCTAAATAAGAGCCCTCCTTGATAATTGGGGGCATTTTTCAACCCCTCATTTGAATTTAACAAGCTTTTTGTGAACTTTCAAGGGCATTTCTGCTCTCAGCTGCTGTTATTCTCTGACCCTGCTCCCTGAGAAACAGCAAAACACTTCAAATTCAGCTGAATATCTGATCGTTGGATGCATATCTGCATGATAAATTGCTTCTTTTATAGCACTTTTATTTTGAAGCTACCATGCAGGGCGCTGGCCCAACTATTAGGAGCAATTTGAGTTTCAGTATTTTGCTCAAAGACACTTTGACAGATCAAACCGTCGACCTTCTGATTAGCAGACGACCCCTGAGATTTAAAAACAAGCACAGAAATGCAATGCTGCTGCTATATGACAACAGTTAAACACCTTTCTTAACATGTGTTAAAAAGATTATCTTCTACCTGTTTCTAAATCTGATTTCTCCTCCTGTGAAACGCTCGCATATTACTGTGTCCACGTACCACCACCTGCAGGGTCTGCTGAGCTCCCATCCGAGGGTTGTCTGTGGTCATCTGAGCCAGCGTCTGCTGCAGCGTCTTTATCAGCAGCACCACTGACCCAATCATGGCGACTACACCAAACACCAGACCACCGCTGAACCTGAAAACAAAACAGGATGGAAGAATATAAAGGCTTATTTCACAAAACTAGATCATAAAAGGTGATCAAATAGTGTTGAAATATTAAAGAGAGACCAGCCTACTTGTATATGAAGGGATTATTAATGAAAAAGGCACATAAATCCTCATTGTGGCACATCAGCAAACAGTATGTTGACTGTTAAAACACATTTCAGCAGCTAATAACATTAAAAGGGTCCAAAACGTCTCTCATTATGCAGTAATCCTCACCACAGGTAGAGGGCTCGCGGGTTGATGCGAGCGCAGAACGCAAACAGCCGGTTGAACATGGTGGTCTGCCACCGCACGTGGAACGGAGACAGCATCAGCCCTCGACTCGCCAACCATGACTCGTAGCTGATCCGGTGCGTCGCTGACGACTGCGGGAAAAGTAGAAAACATCATATCAGCACAAAAAGCACAAAATCCAACTCAATGCATTCTCATCAATACTGGATCTTTAGATATAATGATAATATATTATTATATATGACATCATTGGATTATTAATCCTGAAGCATCAGTGTTAGAGCAGCATGTTACTGTTGTAGCTGCTGCAGGTGGAGCTAGTTTCAACTACTTTATATACAGTTAGATAGTTTAGTCCAGTGGTTCCCAACATAGGGTTCGGGGCCCTCCAAAGGGTCACCAGATAAATCTGAGGGGTCGTGAGATGATTAATGGGAGAGGAAAGAAGAAGAAACAATAGTTTGTTTTGATGAAATATTGTATCATTTGAACTTTTATTTAAAATAAAACCATGTGAGAT
This sequence comes from Pampus argenteus, assembly GCA_036937835.1. NCBI lineage: Eukaryota > Metazoa > Chordata > Actinopteri > Scombriformes > Stromateidae > Pampus > Pampus argenteus. Next base: position 3,253,216 of record CM072880.1, read on the forward strand.
GTTTAGAGGTAAAACTCAGTATTTGGTGGAGCTGTTAACAACTCATAGACATCTGAAATGTGCCTTTAAAAGACAAAAAAGGGTTGAATGCATTAGTTCATCTATTTTTAAAGCTTGTTGTATTATCCATCAGGTCAAATCTTCATCTGAAAAGTAAATAAAGCTGTTAAATAAATGTAGCAGAGCAGAAAGTGAAATATCTCCCTCTGAAATGTCGTGTATTGGAAACATAAAGTAGCATAAATACTCAAGTAAAGTACATTGTACTTGAGTAAATGTACTTAGTTACTTTCCACCCTGTTACACCCGTCAGTAACTCCATGTTGCTGCGCCGCGTTAGCTAGTTCTGCATCTTCATCTCTTTAAAGTTACATATCCCTCCACGTATCTTATTTAAGACTTAAAACATGTATTCACCCTCAGCAGTGTGTCGATGAGATAAACCGCACACCAGGCTGCCACCACACACACCAGCAGAGGCACAGGGATCATGGTGCATCAACAATCACTCCGCGCCGGACACGATGAACTAAACTGCGCCGTCTCCATCGTCCTGTCTTCCCGCCGTTTGTCCCGCAGCTAACCGCCGGCAACACGTCATTAAAGTGTAAATATCATCACACTTAAATATGAGGAAATAAGATACAGAGTTTGTTTACAGTGATACCGTCAGAGAAGCCGTCAGCACTCTTTGCACAGACTTCCGGGTTGCTCTTCTTCTTCTCTTCCTGTTTAAATGTGCGTTACTGCCGCCTGCTGGACCGGAGTGGAACAGATGAAACAACAACAACAACAAAAAATAGATAGAGATATTTAATTAGGTGATTGTATATATTTACCATAATACTTCTGTAAATATTTTGTATCTTTGTCATGTACTGTGTACTAGTTGTATATAGATTTTTTAATTATAACATTACGTATATAACAGTATGTATGTTATTTACACTCATATTCATCTACATTGGTATTTGTACTTCTATTTATATTCTGATTTTTTGCATCAATCAGGCACACAGTACAGACAGTACAGGCACACAGTCTGATATTTAAAAACACAGAAAGTCTGTATGTTTTAAAGCGTGAGTTTCCCCACAGCACTTTAAGGCAACATCAGTCCTTTAAAATGAAGCGCAGAATAATCGATCAGGGTCACAAGGTTTAGAAAGATTCTTTGGCTGCATCAATATAAATGAAAATGAGCGTCTGGATATCGGATTTCATGCTGCTAAAAGGTCAGGTGGTCTCTAATAAATGTTGATGGCCCTGACTCAGAGGCAACAGGAAGACAAGGACCTAGTCTGACTCATTTAGCCATAAATATAGCCAAGGGAACATAAAGCTGCTTGCTGCAAATTAATATCACCTCAATTTAGTCTCCATAGATGCTTTATTTATTTTTATTTATTAAGAAATGTGATGACCCACATTACAAATATTTCTTTCTTTTATTTGATCTGTTTATTACAATATTACCTGACTGAAATGTGAACTTAATGAGCAACAAACGCGTTCATCAGGAGCCGTGTATGCTGTGAAAAATGGAGACGAGACACTAAAACTTTCATCTGTTTGCTCACTGTCAGCCAGTTAGGCAAATGTCCACTATGAAAGTGAAAAATGTCCAGCTGACCACAGACAAACACGACAGATGCCTTCGAGTACACGTTGCCTCCAACCTCTCATTTTCTGCCAACTCAACAGCTGCTTGTGGAAAAGAAAAAAAACAACAACTATGATCTGACCTCTTATAAAAACGTGCACTCATCACTCAGTTCACTCACCTCATCATGTGTGTGTGTATATATATATATATATATATATATATATATATATATACACCCTGCAAGGCATTATATTCTAATCAGTAAACATGATGCATCCACACTGTAGTAGTAATATATGGATACCTGCAACACTGCCCTCTGCTGGGCTCATAGTAGCAGCATGTCTGACACCTGTTGACCTACATCTGCATTTACTGTCCTCTGCAAGACGAGGGCTAAGCTGTGCACAAACACAAAACACAGGATTCACGCCCCAGGGATGATGCATGAGAACGTACATGGGCACTCTGACTACAGTTGTGCTCTCCACTTTACTTATTGATCTAATACCTTTAAAGACATTCATTAAACAGAAATTGCAACTGCATGCAAGTAAATGTCTCTGAATTGGTCATCAGATCAATTTCTGTACTTTTAGCTTTTTTTTAATAGCTGATCTGGAGCCACGTCTTCAGGATAAAATTACAAAATTCACCAGTAATTTTTCTCACGCTACTGTAGCCAGATAAAAGTATCAAACCACACGTTAAAGGCACCAGAATACAGGAACTTTCAATGCATCCCACGCCAATGTTCCTATGGGTCACTCTGGAGTGATTGGTACAATCGACCTATGTGGTCCTTTAATTATGAGGATATGTTGATATTATCTCATGCTAAAACACCCACAGACCTGCAGAGCAGGTACACAGTAGCATCGTTTCAATACAAAAGTCCAGCCGTCACATTTTATTTCTTGATGAAGATTGGCCGAATTTATTATAAAACATCAACTAACCACAGTAGAAACTGCTCCACGACATGCAGGTACATCATTTTAATAAACACCATAAACACATTCAGTGATGATGGTATAATAGGCCAGGGTTGCCCTCGCCAACAGGTAAGACCAGTGAATGTGTGGGTTGTATTTGCATAGTCTGAATTAAATAACAAGCCTACAGTTTGAGTTGCTTCATTTTACTACCTGAGGACAGAGTGGACTAGTAGAGACCGAAGAGGAGTCATTGTGGCTGGATGCAATGAAGGTGGACAACTTAATTTGAGGATAAAGCCGAGGAAAATCCTGAAAGATAGGTAGGTGGAATCTGCACACACACACACACACACACACACACACACACACACACACACACACAGACACACTCCATGGGACTTTCACATAAAATTATTTAACACCAATCATGTTGACTTCCTTTACGAACAGATCCCTCGAACTTTCCTGCCACAATAGTCCCAAACCTCAAACTAAAAAAGGCTTTTGCAGAAACTGCTATGATATGAAATGTTATCATAACATGTTCCTCAAAAACCTGATTGTAGAGATATGGAGACGTGGCTACATCACTAGAACAAGCCTGTTACATCCCAGATAGACTGAAACGAATCACCTTTTAACATAATATATAAACTACAACTGTTGTCCTGAGATGTGACAGCTCTTTGGGGTTTTTCATATTATCTTTAATAGAATCATATTCAAATACACAAACTGAAAGTAAAATTAGCTGCTCTACAATTTGTGGACATCTAAAGCCAATTTATGATTATCGTACTTTTTAATATAGATGGTGTCTTTTTGGAGCTGTTAAAAGTGCATCTGAAGTCACCTCCACATTTGCAGTTTTATACACGATAGGAGGAGTTAGAGGAGGCTAAATGCACATGAGCAGCAAACCTCTTGCTTTGCAATTATTTGCATCGCCATGTGTTTAATCTTTTTATATTTCTGGTAATAGGATGACTTGATAATAAGTCATAAAACTCTAAAAGCAACACCAACCACAGTCGGCAGTTTGACACAACAGTGGTGTTGCAATAACACAGCCATCATTTCCATTTCATTTCACATGAAATCCTTCCCATGATACAGCACGTCAGCTTTGGGTTTTGGTTCTTCTGTGTTGCCATATTTCTGCTTTAGAAAATAATTTGTCTTTAAATGGTCAAAACTGTTGTCAACAAAAGCCCTGCTTGATAAATGGAGAGCACTACTATTTCCTGTATGCAAAAACATATTCATGTAACACATAATGTAGAGATGGATTGATGAACAGGGAATGATACCATCTCTCCTAACCAGCAGAGATCGCAGAGACAATATCAACATCAAGGCAAACTACTTTGTTTAGTGCATGTGTACAGAGTAAAGGAGTAAAGGCGAGACAAGGCGAGACAAGGCGAGTTCATTTGTATAGCACGTTTCAACAAGACAATAGTTTTACATAAAACATTAAAAGCATTAAGACAACAGGCAAAATAAACACATTATATTAAATTTTAAGGTATAAAAGAGTTAAAGAGATTAAAAATAAAATAAGATAAAGATAAAATATTTTAATAAAATATTATGTTTTCCATAATCTGAGCCAGTGGGAGCATTTCGATGTTTAACAGAAGAGGCCCCAGAATGGAGCTTTGGGGAACACCATTTTTGTTCACTCAGATGTTTAATTAGTTCCTGTTCTTTAAATAGGATTTAAACCAGTTTAGTACTGTGGCTGAAAGTCCCACCTAGTTTTCCATTAATATGTGGTGGTCGACTTAAGTTGATATCGTTGAAGACCTCAAGAACAGATTCAGTGCTGTGGTGTGGCCAAAATCCTGAGTGGAAGGCATCAAAACAGTCGTTTAGTGCCAAAAAGTTGTTCATTAGTAAGGTGAGCAAAAGCAAAAGAAAATACATTAGTAAGAATCAGGAATGGGACAATCGGAAGAAATGTTCCTCCATGTGCACCAGTAACATCTGTATGAGACAACTCATTTTACCTTTTTAATGATAGGTCGGGTTCCACTTAGGGAGGAGTTTCGTGTCTCTCTGAGCCAATCAAGACGAGCGGAAACAGGTCAGGTAGCCGAAGAGGACCTCAGAGAGAACGCAGGCAGGGCAAAGCAGCCACACACACGCCAGGAGGTAAGAGAACAGACACACACACACACACACACACACACCTTTAACTCTGCAAGATCACAGTTCCCATCTGGCTTGTGCTTGTGCATCTGTGTATTAACGCAGATATACCAGCATAGCTACTTCACTACATATGAGTGTGTGTGTGTGTGTGACAGCACATTTAATGAGTGTCAGAGCAGAAATAGGGCAGTGCCATTTTAGTCACTAAAATTAGGAAGGACTGAAGTGTCAGAGTTTGTAAAAGATGCAGCTATATACTATCGTATATGTCATATATGTGCATGTGCATATCCCAAACATTTATAAGTATCTTAAGCTAAGAGTTTCATGCTTAAATGTTCAATTTTTTTGAATGAAGTTTGGTTTTGCTGTTAAATTATTTCAGTCACCGACACATTTTACAATTTTATTTTATTTTTTGTAATTAAAGCTCAAAAACCTTAAAAAGATGTTCAAATTATGGAGATCCAAGTGCCGTGCGCTCCTGTTTGGCTATGTTTTGGTCTCTGTGTGTCCATGTCTGTCTAAAAGTGTGTCTGTGTGTGTGTGTGTGTGTGTGGATAGAAAGCAGGTCCCTTCTGTGTATCACTCTTCTATTTATAGTGAGGACAAATCCCAGATATGAGAGGAATCCTTCTACCACTTAGAGGCAGGGAGAAAGAGAGGGTGGAGAGAAGAAGAAAAGTGAAAGAAAAAAGAAAGAGATGGAGAAACGAGAGGGAACGAATGTATGAGAGACAGATAGAAAGTTTAAGTGAACAAGCGAGACGTCCAAGAGACAATAAAATCAACATTATACGATAGAGTATTGTGCCATCAACAGGTAAGTTGCATTTGCTTTGCTTGTTTCATGGTGCTGTGTTTGATTGGCAGGCAGGTTTGAGGCCTTTACTATAATATTATATAATATATGTTTAATTAATTGAGTTAATTTATTCTGTAGATAGTGTCCGAACCCCCGAACTCGTTATCAAGCCCTTGACAATCTTGATAACGAGCTTGTAATTAGAATCAGGTGTGTTTGAAGTGTGACTTCCTGAACTCCTGGACGTCGTTGTCAAAAGTCATTTTACATAGAAAGCAAAGGTAAAAAATGTATGTATGCGGTTATTTCTTCTTTTTTAAATGATAAAATACGATATGTACGCTAAACATGAAGCTAAATCCAGGACACCGTTAGCTTAGCTTATAATGAAAACTGACTATATTTCTGCATATAATCCTCTTTAAAACCATAATATCAAGTTGTTTTTTTTTACACTTCAGCTTTTGCACAGATAAAACAACCAGAATATAACACAGTGAACTTATTTTACTTACGTTTGTACAGAGCTAGGCTAGCTGTTTACCCCTGTTTACAGTCTTTATGCTAAGCTAAGCTAATCACCTGTGTCTCAAAGTGGATAAACATATTTCCCAAAAGGTCTTTGCTTTAAAAAAAAAAAGAAACAAACATCATAATTATATAGTTTTGTTTTGCTGCGTCGTGTCATATTAATGGTAACGCAACGGTCGACAACAATGGACGACAACAACAGAAGAATAAGCTTTGACTACATGGAAAGTGTGTGTGTGTGTGTGTGTGTGTGTGTGTGTGTGTGTGTGTTTGATAAATGAATTGTTGGTTTTTGATATTTTCATGAGATTAATTGATGATTAAAAGAATATAAAATTATTATCCTTTATGTATTTTTTAGTCATTAACACACCCACAGACATACGGCACCACAAAAAACCTTTGTGTTGTCTGCACTGTGTTTTTTTAAGATTTGAATAATTTAAAGTATGTGGAATAATGTGTGTGTGTGTGTGTGTGTGTGTGTGTGTGTGTGTGTGTGTGTGTGTGAAAGTGAAAGGGCTAGTCAGGCTTTGCAGTGTGGCATCAGGGGACAGCTGCTACATAAATATCACATTGTGTGTATGCATGATCCTATGTGTGCATGTCTGTGGTTGTGCTGTGGGGTATCCAGGCTTTCAGGGACACTGAAGTCGTGACTGTTGTATGTTGTTGCACAAACAGCACCTTGGAAACGGTATCTAAGCACTGCCACTGAATGCATCAGGCGGAGTGAGACACACTCTGTCGTCTGCTCGGCTCCGAGCGGCCGGTAGATTAGATAAATAGGACATGGAAACTTCTACGATTAGAAACCACTTGGGCCCAAGTGTTGATCTGTGAAGTAGCAAAAGATAGAGAGTAAAAAAAAAACACTGAAAAGCAGAGAGGAAACGAGGAAGTGTGAGCACATGTGAGGGATTTACAGGAAGATTTAATGCTAGAAATATAATATGATATAGATTTTATATAGAGGGAGATTTATTTCACATTTCCAGCTGACATTTACAGCTGTAGCTCGCTAGCTGGTTAAACTCTGGATGCCTTTAGTTTAATATTAGTCAATATTATCTGTCAATATCCTCACTATAGAGTCAACTATTTATTATATATGATGGAGTATAAATGAACAACAGAGGTGTTTTAGAAATTAACATATTTTACTGTCATCAAATCCCATCTATCAAGTTTTATTAACACTATAAACACAAATGACTGTAAACTTTAGCTTTGTGTAACAATATTTAACTGTGAAGGATCCTAAAATAGCAGATTTGTTTTTGGGGTTGTACAGATTTCTAGTGTGATCAATAAACCAGTTAACTGTTACTGTCAGTAAAGGAATAATACACCTATTCATCACCATATGTCTTCTCTATCGCTCACTCGCTGCTCCACTTTTTACGTTGTCGTTCGCCGCCGCCGTCTCTCTGTCTCTCTCTCATGAATGATTCAGACAACAGTTCCTCTACCTGCTTCTCTCTGTAAGAGTCGCTAAGCAACTGAAATGCTATCCCAGGCCTTGAAAACCCACAGAAACAGAGTCACAATGTCCCCAACACACACACACACACACACACACACTTTCTCTCACACACACAGCTGAATGTCTGTGATCTGTGTTTCCTTCAGGTCAGTGGACTTACCAGGGCGATTATGTCCAAACCTTCGTCCAACGTTAAGGCCCTTCAGGTAAAAGAATTTCCTCTGTGTACACAATAAGGTGTGTGTGTGTGTGTGTGTGTGTGTTTGGACTACTTTAAAAACATCTAGTTCATGTTTTATGATCTTACTGACACTGTATGGGGCAGATTTCTTCCCTGCAAGGATAAAATTGCATAAAAGCATCTTGTAAATAAAGAAAATAACAAACTCACATTTAAGACACATTGAAGTATTTATTGGCAAAGGCAAATACAGTTCAGACTGTGCATATACAGTGTCAAGGCTTTATTAGTGCAGAGTTGTAGCGAGGCGAAGGATGCAAGAGCTGTCTGTATTTGTAAATGTGTGTGTGTGTGTGTTTTAATGGCTTTGCATGTGCGTGTCAGAGAGGGTTTCTTCCAGCGTCTCTCTTCTCCTTGTGCTCATTTTCTTGTCTAACCATGAGTTAGGCATCAGGACAGAGGCTTTGTTAAATACCAGTACAGTACAAACATGAGGTTTTTTTAGTTCAGTCTCCAGCACTTGTTGCAGATAATCAAAGAATCAAAGTTACAAGTTAATCACAAAGAAGAACAACAGAACAGCTTCACAATAAAACACTTTCAGACAAAAAGAAGAAAAATAAACTTCCTTTCTATATTACCATGCCAACGGTTTGCACAATAAATGTAAATATAAATATTTCTATTCTAAAAACATACCATATATTTTCTTCCTACACTATGAAAAGCGATATATATATATATTTGTTTGTGTGGTAAATGAAGATGATCTCATTCACAATGTCTTTGGTTTCCTTGTCGTTTGTATTGTGTATTGTAAATGTAATTTAAAGATTAGCAGCCAATTATTGGATGTCGGAGCCTTCTTGAACACACCACGAGGGAGGATTTTCATTATGATCACACTGCCATGCAGCAATAGTACAACTTTGACCCTTAAAGAAACAAAGAAAAGCTCATTAATGCATTAGCTTTTTTTTTTTTTATTTAGAGTTGCATCTTTGCAGTTTGCTTCTCATACTTGAATAAATGCAAACTAATGCAACAGTTGGCTGGAAATCAGGAACGTAGCCAGTAAGTAATTACATCTGATTTGGACTAAAACTTGCACAATATGGTCCTCTTAACATTTGGCCTGTGCCGAACAAACAAACAATCCAACAAACAAACAAACATATTCCTCTGCTGATCACAGAGGCTCCTATAGGTCCCCTTAGATTAGACACCACTTTAAAATAGAAAACGAGTGCCAGACATTGTTGGGCTGCAGCCAGAACGGCTGTTAGAGTTGGCAAATGTGCCGCACAAGTAAAATGAACATTAAAGCTGTTTGGCCAGGTGTTGGTATGTCACATCTAGACCAAAGAGCAAGCAGAATAAACCCTGCACCTGCTTGCTTAACTATGTGCATGTAGGGATTAAGTGTCTTCAAGGACACTGCGGCAGAAGGAATATTTTTTCAACATTTGAATCTTGGGTAAAAGTTGTTTTTCTGGGTTTTTTTTGTTGCTCCTTATCTAGACTTTCCCTTCACATTCTCATAACACTTTCAGCAAGTTTACTCAAGTTCACCTTTGAAATAAAAGATTAAAATAAATAAATAAATCATTTTTTTTCAACCTAGAAAGTTAGCATAAAGCATCCATTCATTTTCTCCAAACAGTTTGAGCTGCACTATTGGTGCCAAAGTCCAATATTTACTATTCTAACACCTATTTTTCACTTTAGACCCTTAGTGCAGCAGTTTGGCTATAAAACACTGTGCTGCTTATGCTGTTTGGAAACTTGCACATCATATATACTTTACATAACAGCTAAAAATGATGCTGTGAGTAAGCTGAATGTGAGAGCCGTGAGAAGATGACACCATCATAAACCAATAGTTTATCCAAATTATCAAAACCATTTTATTTGGAAGTAAAACTACAAGTAAGTGCAGCCGCAATGTGCTCAACCACAACAAGTATGTTCAAGTTGAACCGGCGTTTAGGTTGTAATTTTATTATTACCCTTCATTTTTCCTTCAAAATAAAGTTTGTGATCATCTGACTGCTTGTGTTAACCAGTAAAACCAATGGCAACATAAAGTCCTGGTTGTAATACCCCTTTAATGATGTGGGGCAGGCTGAGGCGGACTGCAGGAGGGGCTTTTTTCTTTCCATATGTTTTTCCTTCAGCATAATGATTGGATTTTTAATTCAGGATGAAATGTTCCTTTAATCTTTGGTTGTGATGTCAGAAGATGGTTTCGAGCAGCACGTTAAGCGTTAAACACGTCCAGCCGAAGCAACGTTACAAATCTTAGCAAACATGCTGTGAATGAGCTGATTTTTCTTTCTTCAAACTTTAATCTCTGGAAAACAATTAAAAGTCACATAAAACAAACAGCTAGCGTCCTCATTTAACACACAGCACACTCCCTCTCTGTACAGCTGTACAATATGAGCATATATACAGTACATACATTACAGTACAGTACAATACAAAACACATCAAATCCAGGTGACAGGCAGCATTAAAACATCACGTTAGCAGGCACATCTCTGAGCTCTGTGAGTGTATTCATTTGTGTGTGTGTGTGTGTGTGTGTGTGTGTGTGTCCCTATTTTCATAAAGACACAAGACCCACAAGCAGCTAGAGTACACACACACACACACACACACACACACACATATATGCACATGCACAGAGACAGAGACAAGAAACTTTATTTGTATAAGTGTTGAAAGTATCTCATTGGTCGGTCTTGTTGTCCGTCAGGCTAATTTGAACATCCCGATGGGAGCTCTGCGTCCAGGGGCGGGACATCCTGTCAAGAGGAGAGAGGAGACAGTAGACACAGAGGAGGTGAGACAACACAGGAGACACGAAGAGACATGAACTCATTTCCTTTACAGTATTCAAACAAAAAATATCAATTTTACACTTTGTATTTGTAAAAGGAAAAATAAATTTTTGATGACACAGTACTTATCCAGCTTTATGACAATGTCTACTTCTGTTTGTATGATAATGTTTGTTTGTTTGTTTGTTTGTTTTCTTGTCCCCAGGCTCAGTCACCAGATGCACCCCAGACGCCGGAGGAGAAGAAGGCTTTGCCGGGTGCGGTGAAGCTGCCTGGGCCTGCTGTGAACCTGTCAGAGCTGCAGAACGTCAAGAGCGAACTACGATGGGTCACCAAGGATTAACAGGTAGCAGGACATTAAAGCCCTCTCTACCAATAAGCAATGTAGTCAATGAGTAATCACATTATAAGTTTTATGATGGTCGACTGGTGCTGTGTGTGTGTTTATCATGTGATGTCAGTGTTTGGACACACTGCTGAGACGTCGGTGATAACAGCTTTTGTTGTCTGGTGCTTACGCATCATGCTTAAAGAAAAAAAATGCAAATCAGAAGCAAACTATGGAGGCAGGTGAGTTTACAGATTAAGACACTGGTTCATTGTGAATGATGCAAATCTAGTCTATTTATATGAAAACAGTAAATAACTCTACAAATACAGGTCTGCATGTACAATATACAATATACAGAGAGAGTAGCTGTTAGAAAACACTTGATTGTGTCAAGAACAGAAAAGGTTGCAGACACACATCCGGGCAGCATCATGTGTTTCCTTCAATAGATGCTAATTTGTTGCAAATTAGTATTATATAAATGTGCCTTGTAGGAGACGAGGTTGTCTCCACCCGAGCTGCATGTCGCGTTTAAAGCTGTACGGCATCAAAATGACATCATTTTAATTTTACGTTAAGCATTCATAAGAAGCACACTAACATTTTATAAATAGTTATATTAGAGTTTAGCAGTGAGTTTTATCTATATTGTCGCCTCCACTTATGGTTCCTAACAGGAGGATTTGTAGTTAATGCATTAATAAACACTTATATCTGTTTATAAATACATTATAATGTGTTATAAAGCGTTTATTAACTTTATTTAATGCTTTAAAATGCTAAATAGGAGGATTTAATTAACGTGATAGTAATTAAGCCATTTAAAGAGTGTTTTATTGGGATTAAGTAACGGATGCTTATGAAGCAGAGAAATGTTTTTAACCTCTGATTCTGAACCACTTCCCTTTAGATTCAAAACAGCTCTTTGATATTTTAATGAGACAACGTCTCTGTTGCAGCACGGCGGACGGTATCGGAGAGTCAGGTCTATAATTACATGCAGTGGTCGGAGTTCGCCACAGGGAGTCAGTGTGGGCTGTGCCGCTTTTGTTTGGGTCAAGCGGAGTGTGTTGATGCTGCTGTGTGTGGGCAGGAGGGGTTGAGTCAGGCTCTATTTATACTTTATAGGAGTGTGTTTTTAGAGAATGTGTGTGTGCATTGTGGGGCAGTCTGTGCTGTGACTTTCTCAGCGGGACACGTAAACCACAATATTCAAACACTGTGGCTGCTCTGCCCTGCCCAAAAAAACCATGTGGGAGTGCTGTGAAGGAGATAAATAAGAGAGAAGAAGAAGAAGAAGAAGAAGAAGCTGTTTTAGGATTTAGTTATGAACACATTTCTCTGAGGTTGAGCTGCTCTGGAAAGAGAAATAATACTACTGTACATACTTATTTTAAGAAGGTCAAGACTGCATTCACAGTGGAAAGAGACAAAAAAGACTAAATTAGATATAGTCCAAAAAAAATAAAAAAAAATAAAAATAAAACACACGAAACCACTGGATTTTTGAGACTTTTGATGAACACTGTTTTTACCACAATTAAAGGCACAAAAGAAAAGGGAGGAGCTGTAAAAATAAATAAATAAAATAAAATAAAATAAAATAAAATAAAATAAAATAAAATAAAATAAAATAAAATAAAATAAAATAAAATAAAATAAAATAAAATAAAATAAAATAAAATAAAAACTGAAACTATTAAAAATTGGAGAAACCTTTTGCTTTCTTTTAGGGACGTTTAACTGACTTTTCTCTTTATGGATCTGGCTTTGTCACATTGAAACAGGAAAGAGACGTTGGAGGCCCATTATTATTATTATCTAAAATATTGTTTTAAGATTTGCGTTCACTAAAAACCAGAAAGAGTGTGTGAGCAATGGTGTCCTCATTGTTTTGGTCATATAGTATCACTTCCTGTTAATATAAAAAAAATAAAAATCAAACAAAAAGGCAGAAAGGGATATGAAATCCATATTATTATTATTATTTTATTTATTTTATAGCTGAAGGCTATAACTGAGCTAAGCTAATTAACACTTCATTAAGCATATGGTTAGAGAATATGGTTGTTTTCTCAATAAACAACGCCCTATGCTTCATATTATTAGCTTTCAGTGTAATAAATCAACATCGAGCACATCTGTATCAGTATCAGTGTGTTTCTTTACTCCTCGTGCCCGTCCTGCTGTCTCTCAGGGGTCAAGCAGCTCTGAAAATGCTGAACACGGATGGTGAAAATCCCTCACAGTGTCTTTATCTGCTTTTTTTTTCTTCTTCCAGGTTTCTCGGGCAGACAGAGAGGAAGGCAGATAATCTCCGTAGACACAGACTTGCTCACTGCCACCCGAAGACTAGCAAACTACAGTCCAAACCCAACAACAGCTTTCTGTGAAGCCAGCGTCTGCAGAAAACGTTCAACATTCAACCTATCAGACCACCAGGAAGCAGCCATCCACGAACTCTCCTTCAATTAGTACTCGAACAGGTTGAAACACTAACAACGTGTTTTACCATGTCAGTCGATGTTGTTTTTGCATCTTAATCCAAACCTAAATACGTACCGTAGAGATAAAGCAAGATAATCTGACTTCTTTCTACTGCAGGCGAGCCTCCACTTTACTTGGACTTAAAGAAGTTAAGCGGGTTGGGTTGAAATAAAGGGATATTCTTTGCTAGTTTTGCTTTAGAGGTTGTTTTAACAAAAGCAATATGTTAAATCTGATGGACATTTGTTGACGATCGACATGAATTCGAGGAATCCACTCCGACAAAAAGCAGAAACTGTGATTCCCCTTCTAACTCTGTGATGAACAACACGAAGACACTTCTTTTCCGTACTTTCAAACTATTCTGCACTGATTTATACTGATGCTTTCTTTTAAATTATTCATTTCTAAGTGTCGTTCACAACACGTGACAGGATTTAAGTTCAACACGTTTTTTTTTGTTATGAAATCATAATATTTTTGTTGTTTCATTGTCATGATTCCCAGACACTCTGCTATCTTCAGGAAAATACTGCAATAAATCAAGATGGTTAAAAAAAATAAATATAAAAAAATCACCAAACTCTATTTATTATTATTATTAATGATTATATCTGCTATTAATAAACATGTATCTTGGTTAACGTTAGCTACTTCAGCTAATTTGTGCTAACAGAGCGCAGCAGGTGAGCCAGCTGTCAATCACAGGAGACACGTCTTATTAACAGAGCGATAATTTTCCAAAAGTGACGACCAGCTCACTTATTACAGGACCTGAATTTACTGACTGAGAACATAACGACTTGTTGAAAGAAATGACTTTTTGGATCCAGCATGCAGCAGCCGTCTATGGTAGTTTCAGCTTGTTGTCAGATCAAAAATACATCAATGAGCCACTGTTGCACCGGGTGGCATGTTCTTTCATTACAGTAAACACACTGGCACTACAGTTTATTTTGACTCAATCTTACATCAACCATCCTGATGCCAGAAATACTCACCGGAGCACCAAATCTGCAGCTGAAAATAGCCCCCAAAGCAAAGCGCTACTTACTGCTGTTTTATTAAGTTATGTTGTAGTAGGAAATTACAGAAATAAAAGAAAAATAAATGAGGGCTTGACAGACAGTCAGGGAAGTCAGGCGATGAACCGACACATTGTTGGTTTTGGGATTTATTTTTTTTTGTCGTTTTGAAAGAAAGGAAACATCAACAGAGTATGTGGGATAACAAAGAGCCCCACACAGGATGTGACAAGGTGACATGTTTAAAGGGGATTATTTCCCGGCTTCAACTTCTGTGGGTGTCAGGAGGCTGACGGGAAACAGAGCGTCTCGTGACACATGAAAAACACTCCATTCAGGCAAAATTAAATAACCTGAAACTCCTGAAAATAGCTTGGAGAGTTTTTTATTTTCATATCATCGAAAGTTAAAGAGCCTGATATCTGTAATACTATAAAACTGCATTATTGTTGTATTATATATGTAACAGGTGTTATAGAGTCTTAGTTGGGGGTCTCAGTCCATGGAGTCACTTTGATCCAGATCTAAAGCTCCAAATCCATCTGTTTCAGAAAGGACTGCAACATTACACACACACTGATACCCCCACATCCCTAAACCCATTACAGCATGTATCCATCAACACATCACGTGTCCTCACACACACACACACACACACAGAGCAGCTGTAGCTAAGTTTAGCCTCCATCGGCTCATAGTTGAATATTTGCTGCTTGTGTTTTCATAAAACCATACGGGAGGATTTTGACTTTGTGTGGGAAAAGATTAAAAAACAGTTTCAAAAAAGGCGCAAGTCTGTGTTTATGTTTCTTTGTGAGTAAAATTTGCACGCTGAATTTTGAACTAGTGCAACCTTTGCATATAAACAAACAGTCACACACACACACACACACACACACACACACTCATCTGTGAGTGTGAGCCAGCATCTATTCAGAGACGGTGATCACAACTCACTGCAAAATGTACGCTGCCTGCAGAGAGCACTGCAACAATTTGTAAGTGCGCAATAAAACAGTGAGTTTGCTGATGTGCGTGTGTGTGTGTGTGTGTGTGTGTGTGTGTGTGTGTGTGTGTGACAGACAGACAGTAGCAAATCACACAGCAGCTCAACATTTATCAGACAACCGTAAACACGCTGGACAATTTAGAGCCTGATACTGAAAATACTGAAAATAAATCTACTCCTTTCTTTTTCATTATGTCTCCCTCCTTTACTCCCATCCTAACCCCAACCCATCCTAACACCACATAACGGTAATATCACAACATCCAGGTCATAATAAGGTTAAAAGTCTTCCAGAAGGGTACGGCTTAACCTGAGAGAAAAGCTATGTGCTACTTGTAAAATCTTTGACAGCTTGGCAAAACCTCTGCGGGTTTGATATGAACCTCGCACTGAATCCGCCGAGCTGTGTCTGTGTTTCTATTGCTGTCGCCATGGCGATGAGGGCACAGATAGGTGCCGTTGCAAACGTGCCCAGGAATCTCGGTGGAGCAGCTGTATTTACCAATGAGTTCATCTACCGGGATAGACGTTAAACCCTGGCAGGCTGCTGCCTCTGTGTGTGTGTGTGTGTGTGTGATTATCCATGCATCTGCGTATGTGTATGTGTATGTTGTGGATGCAGGTATTTTGGTGATACTCCCTCCCGGACACAGAGAAAAGGGCAGCAGACAAACACAAAGCCAACAGAGCCGGGACAACACAGACTGACAGGAGGCTTTGGGACGGTCCAATTTTAAGGACTGGGGGGGCGGTACACAGTGTGTGTGTGTGTGTTTGTGTGTGTGTGTGTGTGTGTGTGTGTGTGGCTAGCCGTCCTCTGATAGTGTCACATGCCTGCTGCTGCAGTCAAGAGCAGGACAAAAACACAGATGGAGAGACTTCGACTAGGGAGACGCACTCTCCTCTCTTTGCCTCCAAACTCTCTGTTTTCTTTGCTCATTTCCTGCTTCCTTCCTTCCTTCCTGCTTCTTGCTTTCAGAAGCCATTTATCTTTCTCTCCTACTAACGTCTGATTCTCTTTATGTCAAGCGCACTTTTGTGCAGCTTGTCGGCTATATCTTTCGTCTGAGCTTTTTACTTCCTCTTTGTCATTTCCCTCTCGCTGCTGCTTCCCTGCTCCTTCCTGACTAAACTTATTCTCTCACTTGCCACTCATCCTCGTGTTGCCTCTTTCTAATAAGCTCTTATCTTCTCACCTCCTCTGTTTCCTTCCTTCTTTCCTTCTTTCTCTCCTTGTCTGCTATATTTTGGATGGATAGCTACTCCCTCCTCTACAGTTCCTCCCACAGAACGGAGCTTCTCTCGGGTTTCCAGCGCCTGCGCTCGGACAGGAAGATGTGTGATGTTGTCCTTGAGGCCGACGGTGTATCTTTCCCTTGTCATCGCGCCCTTTTGGCCAGCTCCAGCCAGTATTTCTGGGCTCTGTTTGGAGACAATACAGTTGAGAGATTTGCAGGCTCCATTAGCCTCCCGGCTCTAACACCTGAGGGTTTAGACACCATTTTGGACTTCCTGTATTCCGGCTGGCTCAGCGTCTCACCGGAAACGCTTCCTGACACTTTAGAGGCCGCCAGGTACTTGCAAGTAGAGACTGCTGTGTCGATATGTGAGCGCTTCATCATTGATGGGTTACGTGCTGAGAACTGCTGTTGCTATGCTAACCTGGCTGAGCGCCACGCACTTTCAGATGCACTTGACGCTACCAATCATACCATCGCCATGGAGATGGGGACATTGCTGCACGAAAGCAGAGGCGATCTTCTCGGGCTTAATATCCAATCACTGATGGCGGTGCTCGATGCCGACGAAATACCTGGCGTCAAGGAGGTAGAGCTCATAAAGCTGGCTCTGGATTGGCTGGAGATAAATGGGCCCCTCCCACTGCTGAAATCAAATCTTCTACTAAGTCGTCTGCGTTTTGGATTGGTCGCCCCGTCTGACCTCATAAGCCTCAGCCACGCCCACAGAGTAATGGCCACACCGCTAATAAGAAGCCAGCTGACTCAAGCGTTGGGGTACCACAGAATGGGTTCAGCTCAGCCAATCAGACAGAGCAGACAGACGACACTCAGAGCGTCGCCCAATCATGTGCTGCTTGTGGGCGGAGGGTCCAATCCAGATTGGCCAGAGCAGCAGGTGTTGACGTTTGAGCCGAGAAGCAGGAAGTTTTCATCTCTGAGCTCCAGTCTCCCGCTGCGACTGAGGAGTCACTGCGTGTGCTCGGTGGGAGGTTTCCTCTTCGTGATTGGAGGAGAAGAGGTGGAGGAAGGAGACGAGAATGAGAAGAAGTCTGTCGTCGTGGCAACATCCAACCAGGTGTGGAGGTACGATCCTCGCTTCGACTGCTGGGAGCAGATGGAGTCCATGCTGGAGAGGCGGGCGCAGTTCACCTGCTGCGTGGTGAACGATGTTATTTACGCCATCGGGGGACGACACACACGAGCGGACACTAACACACACACCTCTGTGGCTTCTGTTGAGTTTTATGACATGGCCACAGGAGAGTGGAGGAGAGGAGCGCAAATGGCCCGTGCCCTTCGTGGCCACGCTTCTGCAGTGCTTGACAACAGCATCTATGTGTCAGGTGGTGTCCCGGGCAACCATGGCGGCATCCGTAGCAGTAACCAAGGTGATAACCAGGATGAAAACAGAGAAAGCAGCAGAGAAGTCTTGTACTGGGACCTCAAAGGAAGAGTCTGGGAGAAGCGGGCGTCCATGTCCATCGCCAGAGTCGGTCATCGCCTAGCAACCGTCCATACCTACATCTACGCCCTGTTAGGGATGTACGAGCCCTTCTGCGATATCGAACGCTACGATTCAGAATCAGATCACTGGACACGGCTCAGACCACTTCTCACCGGCTCCTTCAGCTACGGGATGGTGTCAACGCCATCTGGGAGCCTCCTGGTGTTCGGAGGGAGAAGATGGAGAGAAGGAGAGGAGGTGATAGTGAGAAGTGTGCTGGAATACGATACCAAGAAAGACTGCTGGAGGGAGATCTGTCAGCTCCCCAGACCTCTCACCGGGACAGAGTGCACTTTACTGCCCCTGCCAGACTGAAGCGCTCACGACGTGAGAACATTTCTGAGAAGTGAGATAATTTCACTTTTAAGTCGGAGCAACGTAGCTTCAAAATGCTTTTGAAATGTATTAAGTGACAATATCATAAATTGGACTCTCAACTTGTATGTGTTTGTCAAATGAAAAGGTTATCGAGGTTATCGAACACTTAGATCTGGAGAACTCGGGAAAAGCATCAAACTCTCGACAAGAAAGCGTGAATGTCGAACTATTCATTAAAAAAAAAAAAAAAAACGTGTTCAAACTTTTAGCAAAATTAAACAGGTTTTACTTTATTTTATTTAGATTTAATTTTTTGAGTGCATTTTATGAAATTGAAAAAGAAAGGAGAAAGATTCAACCCCACTCTGCAGCTGTTTCTATACCTTCAAACATTTATCTGATACTGTTATTGAGAGGAAATTACAGGCTAGATTGAAAATGACAAACAACCATCAGCAGGAGATATTGTCATATTCCTGTGACAGCGTTCTCGGAAGAGAAATAAAACAGGATCTAAGGAGGGAGATAAGAGGGATTTCTGAGAGCAAACAGCAGAGATTTATTGGGAAGTACAGCAGGTAATTCTTGAATAGATTATTTTTCAGGCTGCAGAAGGAGGCGATCACACTGCAGAGTCGAAAGATAAGGTTATGAAAGTGAGGGACGGCATCTTGGAAATAAAAAAACACAGCAAAGCTGAGCTAAATATTTTATAGAAGTTGTAGATGCATGTGACATTCCTGTTTATTTACTAGTGATGAATGATTTAAGGTATATGAACAGAAGCAAACCTTTATTTTTTACCCACTCTATCTACACTGACAACTAAATCAGTGGGAAAAACATGATATCATATGCATGATTTGTGGTTGATAGCTGAGTAAACTGCTGGAGTTCATTATTCATGGACACATATGCTGTCTGCATAACGGCTACTTATTGAACATATTTTATTATGCTTGCAGGTAGGTAGGCTTATATATATATACTGGAATAATTCAATGCCAATGAAAATATGTATGAACTTCAAAATGTATAAATACAGGATGGTGTGTTTAGACTTTCCAGTTGCTTATTAGTGTCAAAATGTTCGTATCTAATGCAGATTTATTACATGCAGACTTTTACAATTAAACATTCCAATTGGTAATTATCATAAAGTTTATGATTATATAATATTAATTCTGAAATATTAACAAACTCAGAGTGATCAGACCTGCAGGATATGACCATAAACCACTGAAAAAGAAAACCAGAAATACATTTTACATTCATTCAATCAAGAACCAATAAAACTGAATTGCAAATGACTGGATCTGCTGTGTGTGTTTATTTCAGTATTTTTGTATCAAATCTTTATATCTCGCTAAATAACCCGTCTGTAAATAAACCTGATGTTTATTTATGTATAAATTCATATTTATACCTAAATATATGTCCTTGCCTTAATCTCTGGCATCATCGTGAAGCAACTTCTTCAAATTTAATTGTGAAATTTATTCTTATAATGCTAAACAGGTTGATCATCTTCAACTTTCTTTTTTATGAATCAAAACACATATTTCTTCACGTCTAATTTTTTTTTTCTTTTTCTCTGTATTGTCTCTCATATATTTATTTGTTTTAATTGGATTGTTGTCTACTGATTGCTTAGTTTTTGTGTTCATTTTGTGTTTTTCTTGTCATTTATTTTTCATTGTATTTTCCTAAATAATATTAACTTTATTTTTTTTTCCTTGGTGGAACAATATCTCTCGGTTCTGCTTTTATTTTTATCTGTTTTTGTGATAAGCAGCGCTCTTCATCCTGTCAGCCAGCCCCCTCCTCACTACCAAATAATAAAAAAACACATCAACAACACATATACATCTTCATCCAAATGACCAAACTTTATTGATCCACCCTCTTCTTCTGAAAGAACATATAGAATGATCACGTATATAAATACAGTCTTTTTTTTATTTTTTAACCATAATTTATATCTTAAACATTAAACAATCTTTACTCAACGACAGTCGGTCCGGAAAAAAACCTGATAGATTTAGAGCAACATCATCCAAGACACTTAGTTTGCACTCTGTAAAGAGAGATCTACTGTATCTAGAGATTTAAAACACAAAAACAGAAAAAGAATATTGTGTTTATCTACAACAAAGACATGCTACTACAACCAACCACGGGCAGCAGCATGAAGAAAGAGCATTCAAACCGAGGGTGTCTCTGTGTTTATTGATGTGTGTGTGTGTGTGTGTGTGTGTGTGTACACCATTGCTTTCATAGTTTTGTGCAGTGTTTCTGAGTATTAAGTCATTTGGCAGCAGCGTACAAATAACAAAACTAATATATCTTTATTAGATCCATATTTCAACTCCTATGCAAATATTTCCTGATATTCTCTATGTGACATGCAGGATACGAAGCAAACAGCCTCCGAGGAAAAATCCACCATTAAAGATTTTTACACTATTAGGTAAAGTATATTATATATATATATATATATATATATATATATCCAGAAAGAGTTATTTTCTCATAAAGGATCTGAGTTGTTTGTGTACAAACCTTCCCCTAACCTTGATTTTTACTTTTTTTCCAGGTTGCTTTTTTTTATGGGACTGCTTGTTGTTGACTCATGTGCTTGTATCCATGGTGAAAAAAAAAAGAAAACAACAATAATCCACTCACCCCTTTAAAGGTATTTAATATAACATATAAGCTGAAGAAAAATAATGATATCTCGTGAACTTTGGCTGTTGACTGTTGACTTTTAACATTTATTCAATGAGCCGAAAAGAAGGTAAATTGGATTCCTGTAAAAGGTTCGAGTCTCTAGTCAAATCTTTATTTTTTATTTATTATTTTTTTAAGATTTGCAATATTTGGATAATTTTATATCAGCAACAACAACAGTTTTTAAAATCATTACAGCTTTTTTTTTCAAGGTTTTGCTTTCAGGGAGATGTTAAACTAAAAACTTCTATATCAAAAAATAGACGATTTTATGTAAAAGTAAAATAAAACATAAAAATATGAGGTGATGTGTAGTGCGTTATAATATCTGACAAAATAATTTTAGTGTTACCATCAAAGGTAATGTGCATTTCAGTTCAGCACCGCTGTACAAGTAACAGTGTTAAGAGTTACAGTCGGATCAGTGAGTTTTGTCCAGTTGACTCGACTTGCAGGTGTATTGCTCTTTTGGCTCTACTGTCACTATAGAAACTTACATTACATCAGTTATATGCAAAAAATAACAAAATAAATACCACAACTTGTGCTTCTAAATGCAGGACACACTGTAAACCAGCTGTTTGAAAACAGTGTAAAAGTATTTGAAGGTGAACTTTTCCTTTAAATGGGTCCTTTTCCAGGAGGCTGTGGCGTTTGCATGCTTCAGGTCCAGCCCAGCACAGTACGTAAATCTACCAAAACCAGCACAAAAACAAAGGTCTCTAAAACTAGATAGAAACTGAGACTTGATTTCAAAAAGACCTGTTGCTTATTGTTCTCTGCTGTAACACTCACTGTACAGTAAATATCATCATAGACATCAAGTATAAGGCTTGATAGAATACAATGAGACTGTCTATGAGACACTGAGCAGTCAGTATAAACACAAAAGCAGGATGAAAGGCAGCTCATAAAGATATTCTATAACTCCATCGGACGTGTTGACGTGATGAAAAATGTCCAAAGTAAGTTTTATTGATTCCCCCGTGAGGTGTTGCCTTGGAGAGTATTTTTTAAGGTATAGAGCACAAAAGATAACATGTAATACTTAATACTATCATCCACCCTTGAACCAGTTGGAGCCAATAAGCTCGTAGTGATGTGACATGAGGGTCGTAGATGAACCCAGAAGTCAAGTTGTTCCTGACACAGTCCGTCACTATCTGCTCTGATGCCAAACTTCCACTTTCGCCAACGCCGGATGCATCCAAACGTCACCTACGATTCGTTCAATTCTCTCTAGAATTAGGAGATGAGGTGATGTGTGTGTGTTTGTACGACTGTGTTTTAGTGTGTTGAACGTCAGACATGTGTCTCGATGTAGGAGTGTGTGTGAGAGAGCGAGGGGGTCAGGGGCGGGCCGGAGTCTGACTCAGTGGTCGCATTGGGCTCCTGAGAGAACAGCTCCTGATAGGCTCTCTTCCACTCCTGGAACTCTGCCGACGACAGCTGGGGATTGGCCAACAGCCTGTCAATCAGCGCTAGCTCCCCCTCCCTGTCCTATGAGGATGCAGAAACACACAGGAGGGCGTGTCACTTTATTTTTTTTTGTTTGTTTGTTTGTTTGTTTTCCCACTATGACTTAAAACGGAGACACATGAAAAGCAAGACAGACACTTAACGGGATGCACAAAGTTTTTGGGAGATTTAAAATGTATAGATTATTTCTTCTGATAGAATCTAAGAACTGTGCAGATTAAGTAGATAAAACTGACTTAAGTTATTATGTGAAGTTTGAACATTTGAACTTTTAGTTTTAACTGATGCTTTAGTAGAAACTCTGACTCTTTACAGACGACTCACTAATATTTATAGCTTCACATTTGATGACATATTAGAAAGTAAAGCATATTGGCATATTGTATATCCAAATAAACTGATTGTTTTCATCTAGTAAAGACAACACACTTTGGGTAATATAATGGGGAATTAATAGATAGATTATCAATAATGAAAAGAACTGTTAAGTATATATGGACCTCCTCTATCAGGTTGTGCACTTGTGAACTTGTGTGTGATTTTGTTGTTTCCACAGCAACCAGTGAAGATAAGCTGATGCTGCCTCAAGACACAAACACCTGGTCACTTGTCCATCCGAGGCAGATTTGCAGATTTGTCTGTTGTCATGGAGAAAAGCTGCAGGGATGACTTTGGTGTAAGATTGATTATTCATCTCCCCAAACTTGGTGTATTCCTTTAAGAGACGCCAGACAGGGAACAAACATGTAAGCTCCTCCAACCCAACCTGTACCAGCACACAGGGGCAGCCAAAAGCCACAGATCCTCACAAACGCTACTGTAACGACAAAGCCCCTCACGCCCTCGCCAACCATCCCTGCTCATTTACACAGAGGAAGCAACAAAGATACAAAACTCTAGAGACAAAAAAAAAAACAAAAAAACAGCCACAGCACTTGCTATTCACAGGCACCCAGCCCAGTAACATAACCACTGCTCATAAAGCATGAAGCCCCACAGATGGCTGCTTAACAAAGCTCGATAGAAAAGACTCAAACGAAACCGAGGAGACAGACTGGGACAGACGACTGCATCAAAACTAACAAGACAGACATTTTACAGCAGTGTACATGTGTTTAGACGTGTTTGAGTGTGTGTCAATGGAGGATATTAAAAATAAAAATGTTGAGGTGTCATAATTCTTTCCGTGCACCCTGGATAATAAACAAAAGTAGATTTTGACCATGAAATGAGATGTATCAGAAAATACCAACCGTATACAAACTGTCAATCTGATTGGACAGTTACAGTTTGGAGGGGAGGGGTTTAGTGAATGGTCTCAAAATATGTTTGAAAAACCTTTAAATCTTCCCCTGGTGTACATGTGTTTGTCTAAATGATATTCATGTGTATGTGCTTGTGTGTCTATATATTTCCTGCACATTTGTGTGTGTGTGTGTGTGTCTGTGTGTGTGTAAACAAACCTTCAGTGTGGAGCTCAGGATGCGTAGGCGGTGCAGACGGTCGTTGAGCTGAGGGTCGGCGGCCCGCCTGAGGAAGGACTGCCTGAACTCTGACTGACCTCTGACCTCCGACCCGCGGCCTAGAGGACACACTCCGCCCTGCTCGCACGCGCGAAACAGGTCACCCAGCGACGCCCCCTCACTGCCGCCTTCACGCAGTCAGAGAGAAACACATTTAATGACGATTCAAACCCTCTTTTCCCTATTCTGTGTTGGGTTATATCTCAGAGCAACCACTGGAGGACAGCAGCACACGTTAACACTTGAATTACACAGTATAATGACTCGTATTAGCCATTGAAAAACCTCTTTCCTTTCACCTGAGGCGTGTGCTCTCCACTCTGCCAGTATTGTTTGGTTTGCTTGACTAATTGCACGAGAATTCACGTATATTTCTTTTGTTTTTTGTTAAACTTTTAATTTCTTGTTCTCAATCAAATCCACCGTCACCTACAGATATCCTCTGATTACATTAATCAGTCTTGTTTAGTATTTCATCCTTTATGCTGCTGGCCACTGTCTCATTAGCCTCATTAGCCTCATTAGATATAGTATATGACTGGAGTGGCTGTTAGCCTACTAGATGATGATTTAAATGGAAATGTGTCTGCCTGAGAGCGTTTTTTTTATTTCTGGCACATGTACTGACGTCACATCTTCACCTTAAAAAATCTCTGCTCTTTTTCCGTCTCTGGTGGTTGTCATTCAGTGAGAGACAGATTTTCCTTCTTCTGCTTTCAGCCGACATCCATCCACCCACACAATATAACTCTACATGTATTAGCTTGGTGCACTTTCTCTCTACTATTTCAGGCATCTATGTGTTTCACACTCACATGTATGTTCTCGGCTCTATCTCATAAGAACTCACCGTTGTGTGTTTGCTGTTCTTCTTTCGCGGGGGGCGTGAGGAGTGTGTGTAGATTGCTGTCTCGTGGCAGTGTGAAGCTGCGGGGTTTCCCTCCCTGGGTTGCCATAGGAATGAGCCTCTGCATCGCCATGGGCAACGGGACATTCCTCTGTGCAGGAAGAGTGTAAACGGCTCCGGCCATCATAGTCCCACCGCCCGGACCAGGCTCAGCAAAGACGGCATCCTCTGTAATGTCACGGTTTATATATCATAAAGACTATTCTACTGTATGTAAAAAAAAAAAGGATTGTAGAGACAAATAGGCTTATGAAGACATCACAACAAAAAAGGAAAGTCTGACCTGTCATGGTAAAATATCATATTTCACAGATATCTGAACACAAACATGAGGCAGCTATGAGGAATCTGTGGATTCATGCAGCCTCTGGTTATTCTGGGTGTTACCTAAAGGTCCTGTCTGCAGGTAGTGCAGTCCCGCCTCAGTCAGCGGAGTCTCAATCAGGTCCTGCCAGGAGCGTCTCTGAGACGAGGAGGAACGACCCGGGGACCCCGTCTCACTGCTGCCCCCCGCCGGACTGGAACGGTACTACAGGAAACGGAAATAGACAAAGCGTTTGACGAGTTCGGAGACAATTTTAACACTTACGTCTAAAATGTTCAAGACGTTGTAGGAATATCCAGAGTAAGAGGGCTGACGTGTTAGAAATACAAGTATACACATTTATTTTCACGTAACATTGTGATTTCTATAAAGCTAAGAGCCTGTTAGCTGTACTTTGGTTTTATTCATGTATCTTTTTCAAGCTTCTTTACCAAATTCCCAGATTTCATTGCTCACTTGAAAAAAAAAAAAATGCCCTTAGAGGCTGAACTGTTCATTTGAGGAGCAAACAACACACTGACAACTTTGCCAGTTTGCTATTTAACAGCAGTGGGCTTAAAAATTTTAATTTTGTCCTGTGGGTCATGTTGGAAAATTATTTCTGAAGGGAATTAAAAATCAAAAGAGTCCCTGCTGGTAAATTTATGTATGAATGTAATCATCTGACCAGTGGAATCGGTATAATCAGCACATTTTGTGCCAATTATATTTTGGCATTACATTGTGTACAAATTTGACATTTTAGCCTGAAAGCATTTCAGGAGCAAAAAACACCAAGTGTCCAAAATGGAAAGCGTCCAAAGCGTCTGTGGATCAGAGGCAGAGCGGTCGTCCATTAATCAGACGATCGGTGGTTTGATTCCTGTCTGAATGGTGGGTGTGTCAAAATTAACGAGTTAGGTATTTACTGATGTATTTTATGTCATAGAACAAAATGTAAAAATCTCTCTATGAGCCATATTTCTGACTTCATCACGTATGATCTGATTAATTATTGTACATTAACCTGTGTTTAAAACATCAATGTACACACCTCTACAGGATCACAGCGATACTGTACATCGCTGCTGTTGCTGCCTCCGGGCTTCCTGCCACTGTGTGTGGTGCCTCCCCCTAGAGGACCGGGGTGATATTGAGGCTCCGCCGCTGCAGCGGGGGGCTCACCGCAGAGGAAGTCCTCCTGGGAAGAACGAGAACGAGAAGTCTCCGTGGAAGACAGTCGAGTGGTCCGGCCTTCCAAGTAGGCGCTCATCTGACACAGAGGAAAAGAGTTGATCGCTTTTTCTCATTCAGTTGTAATAAAATACTTCAGAAAAGGAAAGGAAAGTTAGAGACAAGAAGACAAAGTGGAAATGAGTGGAAATAAAGATACAGCATGTGTGTGTCTCTGTGTGTGTTTGGTGACCCTGATTATTTTACTCTTCAAAACAAAGGCTGCAGCAGCAGTTGGGGACTAAAAGGGTGCTGTTATAGTTGTTATTGTCTTTGCCTTTCAGTTTTTTTTCTAGGCTAATAAAAAATAAAAGCCCAAAGACAAATATGAACCAGTTCCAGGGACGAATTTAGCACCAATTATACCCAATTCATCTGCCACTCCCTGCAGGCTAAAGTGTTCAAATGGACTGCGGAGGAGCATGTTTATTGCCTTTGAGTACAGTATGTGTTTTTATACGAACGGGTGTCAGCGTGTATGTAACACAGTCATATGTGTGTGACTCACTGATGGAGGCCGTGGGTAGGTATCGTACGGAGGTGGGGGACTGTCCTGTTTGGGGCTGGAGGTGGCGTCATCCTCGTGCTCGCTCTCACTCCAGTAATCTGCAGGGAAACCCACACACACACACACACTGTCAGATGGATACTGCAGCGTCTCCATCTGAACATCATCACCGGGTGAAGCCTCACCCTGCTCCTGGCGAATCCTCTCCCGCTCGGCGTAGCCCACAGCTGCCATGTTGAGACGACTCAGCCATCTAACACATCGTAAAGAGAAGGAAGTTGAGCTACAGACTTATGGAAACATGTAATTGAAAGTATCACACACTATGAGACATGTAAACCACAAAGAGCATATAAAATCTATTTATTTCTAGATTTATGTTAAATCTTTCAGCTGTTTGTGTGTTTCATGACACTGAAATGATCCATTTTTGGATTTTTTTTTGTTTGTTGTTACATAATCATTTTTGTAAATGATTATGTAAATTTAAAAAAACAGTGTAAAGAGCCGTTGCCTCGGTCGAAACTGATGCAAATGTTTTACAAATAATCTCACTTCCCCATAAAACCAGGCATGAAAAGCATATTTGTTTAGTGCTTTGGGGAAGCTGAACTCTTGCCACCCAGCAGCACGTTCGCCCTACCGCATAACCTTCATCCGTGTTTCGTATTTACCTGTTCATGTCATCCACTCCATCTGCTGCAAAGTAGAAACTCTTGACCTTGGGGTGACATGCTTTGAAAGCGCTAGAGAGACACGGGAGAAAAAGCATTTACACATAAACCACACAGGTCTCAGGTGAAGGTACGTAAACATAAATATGCAATAGGCTTGTTATCGTCGTGTACTCACTACTTCTTGCGACATTCGCTGGCCCGGTCGATTTTAAATTCTGGAAGACTGACAAAACCTTCTGCTTTCTCATCCTGAACAGAAAAAGGAAGTGAATGAAGCGAGCTTTAAAACCAAAAATTAAAAATTAAAATAATCAGTCAGCCTTTGAGATGAGATCACCTCCTCGTTGATGTACCAGTACAGGCAGTTGTCCTTCAGGACAAACCAATACTTCTTCCATTTTTGAGAAAAGTAACCCTTGGCATCCCTCTTTCTCCACAACCAGCCCTCGCAGTCTCCTCTGCCCAGCGCCTTGCAGGAAACACGCCTCCGACTCAGGGAGGCCAAACTTCGCCCTGGAACGATGCAGGGAAAACATGACGGTGACAAACACAGAGAATACATAATGAAGCATGAGTCTGCAGCAGTGTTTGAATAAAAGCATATTTTAATGAGTCCAGTCTCTGGGTTTGACAGAACGCTGCTGCACTGCAGGAAGGTAAGAGGTGTTTATTAAAATTGCTTTTGCTTCTGGCATAAAAGCCAGAAAAGATTTTTCACATCCTCATTAGAAATTACCGGGAGAAGCTTGGCTCCCAGTTGAAAACCACAAAGTAACTTTTATTGTGTTTTATCAAAAGAGACGACGACGTGCAGCCTACAGTAGAGCTCATCTCAAAAGGAAACAACTGTTTTTCACCCAGACACAAGAAATTAAAGCTGCAAACGTGCAAAGAGGAAACTATACACCCCGAACCAGATGCATGTGACCAGTTATAATCAATTCATTTTCTGTGCTGCAGCTCCAGATTAAAGACTGAGACATCTTTCCGTTAGCTCAGCCTGGATCAAAGCGATGAGTAATATTTCATTGGAGGAATATCTGGCTCTTTTAAATGTTCACCAGGTAGTCTGCAGCTAACTGTGTCTGTTTGCTGCTGAGGTGAAACAGTAAAGCTGCATCCTGACAGCTAAACAACAGGCTGAAAGTCACTATAAAGCTCCGTAAAGAGGAGCTGCAGAGTCAGTACGAGCTACGGCCTTTTGATTACAGCCGCTTTAAGCAGCAATACATCATCATCAGAGTCATTTCAAAACTTTGGTTTAGTCGCTGTGAACACAAACAAAACCGAAATGCGCAGAGGGAGCTGAAGATTTCAGAGTTTCTCACAATGACAGATGGTGAAACGAGTGAAAGGCCTGTAGAAAAATAAATAAATAAATAAATAAATCCCTTCCAACCTGTTCAGCATCGTCAGGGTGGTGAACGGAAAAAAGCTTCGGTCAAAGAGTCAAAAAGAAACGATAACAGGGAGTAAAAAAACCTGTTATAAAAGGTTTTATTTTTATTTATAAACCAGAAGCTGTGATTGGCTTAT
Source organism: Pampus argenteus (assembly GCA_036937835.1). Lineage (NCBI taxonomy): Eukaryota > Metazoa > Chordata > Actinopteri > Scombriformes > Stromateidae > Pampus > Pampus argenteus. Next base: position 3,282,578 of record CM072880.1, read on the forward strand.
CTTTAACATACACATAAACATAAAGAATACGACCAAATAAATGTGCAAACAGCCCTGAAATGAATCTATTAGCAGATTTTCATAATTTATTAATCATTTAAATCATTTATCAAGCAAATATACAAAAACACATGCTGCTTCCAGCTTGACTAATGTGTTGATTTAAGGCTTTTTGTCTGTTTTATATGATTGTAAATTTAATATTTTTGGGGGTTTTATATTGTTCAACTAACAAAAAAAATATATATATACTTGAGGAGGATCATTTTTATAAAGCACATCTGTGTGTGTAATGATAACTGTCAGCAAAAAGGAAAACAAACCTGCACTGGCAGATAAAACCTGGGATGCAACTCCACTTTAAATCAGTGTGCAGCAGCTCAGCTGAATACACACATATGTGAAAGGTCAGCATACAGTTCAGAAGTCGAGTTTTGCTTTTGTTTCCCTATAATTAGTATTTCTATGAAGCTTTCTAGGAAACTCTTAGTTCAACTAAAGCAGCAGCTGCTCTCACTTTTTTTGCACATTAGCAAGCAATTGATTAAGTTAGTGGGGGGTAATTCCTGAAATAGAGAAACTAAACAGGTGTCTATATGACCGCTTACCTTTATTCTTCTTCCTGTTCTTTGACTGCAGAGAGGAGGACTGCTGATACGTCTGCGAGAGGTTTGGAAAGAAGAAAAAGAGAGACGGGCGAGGAGGAAGAGAAGGAGAGCAGGCTGTCAGGATGAATCAGTGGCCTTTGTTTGCGGCAAACAATCCTGGGATATAAAAGATGACAGATCTTAGGGAGCAGAGGAGCGACATACACGTGAGGTACAGATGGAAAAGTCAACCTCATGGAGGACTTTAGCAGCTCTCACGTCTCTAAACATAGAACAGAGAGAGGAAGGGCGGGACGGTGGCGCAATAGGACGTCCAGGCGATGGGGGGGGGTGTGAGAAACAGAAACATCAGCACAACATAAAGGACGTTTGAGGTTTGACCTCTCGCCACAGGTCAGACCAGCTCTGATGTCACAATATTACACATGTCACAGCCTGGAAGTGGGCCATTCGCAGCCCAACACTCAGCGAGACAGATGACATGGGCCCGCCCACACCCACTGACACACCATCTGCCATCACAGCATCCCTGCACGCTGTAAACACACACACACACACACACACAGGCACGCAAACACAGGCATGCAAACACTTTTAATTTCCAAAGAGATGTTGTCAAGATGTATAAGGTCACTGCCGGACTGTCTGGACTGAGGAGCGCCGCGCTCAGACGGCGAGAGGCGGGGCGGACAGATGTCATGGAAGTGACTTAATAACGAGTCAGCATCACTTTTCATCAGCAATAAAAGCTCAAATGTGTGTTTTGTTGTTTTTTTTTTCATTTACTTGGCTGTTAGTTCATCACAAGTTTCTTATAGTAAAAACAGTCCTATTGCCTTACGTGATAAATGGAGGCTGGGTCTCTCGGTGGAGAATCTCTCTGATTTGTCTGGAGGACGTAGTGGGAGGGGCTTTGGCTGTGGTGGCTCCGCCTTTTGGCGCGTTTGGCCGTGTCATTGGACCGTTTGCCTGGACGAGCTGTGTGGGAGGAGTAATCGTCAGAGCTGGTCCTCTCCTCCCCGCCGGTCAGTCCCACGTAACGCATGAGTGACGCTTCTGTGAAACAACCACAGAACATATTTAAGTAAAATATCTTTATGTCAAGTAAATAAAACCTGTAAAAGTCAAAATGACATCGAGGTGTCAGATCTGAGTTTCATATTGATTTTATGTTTCTGCAGTGTCGTCATCTGCGTGTTTTTTCAGGATTTTTTTGCTGCTTATTTTAAAGAAGTTTTTCTGGGTTAATTAAAGATTAAATTTAAAAATGTCACAGCACGTTTTGAATCTGAGGGATAACAACCAGCATAATAATATGTTGTAAAAAGGGACATGCTTTTTTCTGATTTCTGTTATTCTTTTATACTGTCATGATATCAGATATGTATATTAAACATGGTCAAAAGTCCAAAACTTGAGTTAAAACTATAAAAAATGTAAAAATGAGTCCTGCAAGTCAAAATCCAGGGTCAAAAATCAAGCTGCTCTTAACACGTTTAATGATGACATCAGATTGTTCGTACATCCATCGGTAGCCTTTGTTGTTAATGCTGCATGTATTTGAGAAGTGTTTACCTACGCAAGTCTGGCCAATCAGAACAGAGGGGCCTTAAAGAGACAGGAGCTAAAACTACCTGTTTCAGACGGATGCTGAACTGAGTCAGTATAAGATAAACTGTAAATCAAGCAAAGATGTTCCCGTAGAGGCCTGGAATATAAATATAGAATCAGAAATGTGATTTTAACTGACGGTGTCATTTTCAACCTTGTATGTGGTGTGAAACGAGCCGACATGTCCGTGCATGCGTGAGCTCATCTGTGTTTACTGCATTCGTCCATCTTTTTTTTTTTTTTTTGAACCAACTTCGCCTCACCGCTCCAACCGGGGGAAGAAAACTCAGGTTTCACTACCTCTCTCAACGGTACCCACCCCGTCCTCCCCTGGTTGCTAGGCAGCAGCCAGTGAAAAGTGAGACACACCGAAAAGAGCTGCTGTCAGCGTCGCCATGGCAACTGCGTGAGTGATTCAGGTGGAGGTCAGGGAGAATATTCTTTTTTTTTTTTTCCTCATTCTGCCTTCTCTCATCCCTCCTTTTCTGCCTCCCCCTCCCGTCTCTCTTCTACTCTCTGTGTCGCTTTTATTCTTGCTGCCTTTCATTTTCTCTGCCTTTGTGCCAACTATCTACCTTTTTTTTCACCCCACCCCCCTTCTCTTCTCATCCCCCCCTTATTTCATTTCTCTGTGATGCTAATCACAGAGAGAATTAGAGAAAGGCTTTGGAGGCGCATTGATCTCCACACACACTGATCTCTTCATAATACAGAGAGACGGGAACGTTTAACAGAATATAATCCTGAGGAGGTGCACTAACACACACATAAGCACTCACCTCTGCGGCTTTCTCTGTTGAGCTTGGCTGGGTCTTCATAGTCGCCCACCCAGTTACACTCTACAGGCATTGAGATGGGCCTCAGCCTGCCTACAAGTATACACACATACAATTATAAAATGCATCATCCTCAGTTATGCTGATGTGTGATATTTAGGATTCCTGCAAAGATTTCAGGCTTTTTAAAGTTTTATTCTTCCTCGCTCACTTTGGCAGGTGGATTCACAGCCTCGTGTTTGTGGTTTTTTTTGTGTTTGTGAAGTGCTTCTCTTCAGCAGAATGAGATCGAACTCAATCCCCCCTCTTTCTCTCTCTCTCTCTCACACACACACACTCTCATCATAAGAGCGTACCATATGTAGGCGTGGTGCAGTAAACAGGCTCCTCCTCATCTCGCTGGCGAGACTCTTGATCCAGGAAGGAATTTGGTGACTCCGAACGCTTAGCAACACTGACGCCACCATGGTTACGAGATGCCTCATCCCCAGACAAGGCTCCTGTCTCATCTCTATGGCAACAGCAGAGGCAGATTTACTGACAAACAAATGTACATCAAAGTCAAAGCTTCTCTACCATTTTATTGTTTTGTAACTTCAAACATTTCCCTCTAGAGTGAAAGTACACGCTGCACTACCTGGGTGCGTACGGCTCAGCAGGCGGAGGTGGGATGTAGAGGTCCTGGAGGGCGGAGCTTTTGGTGGGTGTGCCTGAGGGTGTGGCCGAACTGCTGCCTGGGCTTCTGGTTGGCTGCAAAGAAAAGTTTATCTCAGCGTCTCAGACCAAACACGTGTTGCAAATAGTTGTTTGCATCTATATTAATGTTCTAAATGTCATGTATGAAAACTTTAAACGCTGATAAAACATATTTGTTGTTAACAAATTGGATCAAATTAACTCTTTAACTCTTAATAAATATAAAATAAAGGTGTTTTTTTCCCTGAATTATAACTTTAATGTTATAAAGAAACACAGATTTTTTTAGAGGCTTTAATATAATATATGAATAATGTTAAATCATAATATTGTACTAAAGTTAACTGCATCTGTGAGCGTCTGAATGATTAATTCATGATACTGTACGTCTATCTGGCTGCAGGGCGGCCCACGAATTTGCTTTACGATGCTACTTTGAACTATTGTACTTATAGTTGTATTTGCACTCGGTTGCAGTCCGGCCAAACTTTTTACAACCCATCTAATTGTTCCGACTACTCTCGCTTTTTTTTTGTTTTTCTCCCATTGAACTATATTGTAACAATGTCACTGTGCTCCCATCTAAGTAATTACTTTTGGTGACTTTAGGCTTATCTCTTATGATGTCCAAAAACTACAAAATAAACCCAAATTCTCCTCTAATACACAGAAACTGTGATGCAGGGTGGAAGCTGTTTTTCTTTGTGTTTCCACCTGATCGTGTCGATGATCAGTGTTAATCAGGCATCTGGGAACGTGGGTGGAGGGCGCCATCACTTTTCCCTTCTCATTCATTCCTGTGTGTTTCACTTGGCAAACAGAACCATGCTGAGCCACAGCACCCTGACCTAATTACACGCTTTAGCTGAGGCCGTACCGGCAAACGTGAATCCCGTGGGGAATTATGTGGGCCAGTGCAGTGCTTTAATAAAGTCTATAAAAGGTAGAGCTGGTCCCACCTGCAGAGCCAGGGGTTTCCAGCGCATGTTCTTCAGCAGCGCCGGGGCGGAGCTGAGCGTGCTTTGTGGACGCTTCTTCAGGGTCAGGGACACGACGCCTTTATCGGCCCTCAGCGAGCCGACCAGGTTACGTAACTGCCAGCCCACCTGTAGACATCGAGAGGACGGAGGGTTGAAAGGGTTTATCATCATCCGGATAACAAACAGCACAGTCACAACCTTGTTTATATCTGGCTTTGACTCTATAGGCAGCCTGTAGTTTGAATTCTGTCCACGTCGTGATTGGATCTCGCTTGTTGAGCCTTCTGTCCAAGGCGAGTGAGTGTGGAGGTGGTGAGTCTATCTATAGAGCTTTCATGTGATGTAACCTGGCCTCGATTTGAAAACAAAAGTATCTCATTATACATCTTTCATATTTAGCCACAAAAATCGCACCAATGCTCTTTGTTTGGAAAGAAAAACATAGAAAATATAGGAGCAGACACACTCATAAAAAGAAACCCACCACAGTCTGGTGATTGACTTGAATGACTTCATCTCCTGCATGGATCTTCTTACAGCGGTCTGCTGGAGACTACAAAGCCAGAGAAGAGAGACAGACTATGAATTGATCTGAGCATATTGATCCCTGCATAACAACAGTGTGTGGACGTTTTCCAACAAACTGTACTTAAATAAGCAGTAATGTAGCAGAGGCATGAAGGGGAAGTCTTGCAGAGTCATCTCTGTGGAATCTGATCTGCTGTTATTGATCCAAATGTTGTCAGTTTTGCAGATAAGAATTGTTTTTCTATAACGTTCAACCCACCGGGCTTGTGGAGGTAAATGAGCTGCATTGGTTATGTGTGTGTGTGTGTGTGTGTGTGTGTGTGTGGATTGCGAGGTTCTTACTCCTTCAGTCGTGCCTGTGATCACGTGGAGGCCATCGTAGGTTGACTTGATGTACATTCCCTGACGGACAGAAGAAAATAAAAAGAATTAAAAAAAAGAAACAGGATCATTTATTATCATCATTTAACAGTTCATTACAGATGAAGGATATCTAGTTTGTTCTGGATGTTTTATTGTTGTTGTTGTTCCAGCCAGTTAAGCTCATACTGACATTTTGCCATAAAAAAAGAAGCAAATGCAAATAGACAAAACACCTACGTCACATTTAGGAAACAGAAATGCAGAAAATATATCAACACACACACACAAACTAATGTCAACCACTCGATAATACTCACTAGCATTTTTATTTAACTTCTACTCTGTTGTTTAGTTGTGTTGTTTACAGCAACCTACAGTGTTTCTGTATTTGCAGCTTTATGGCGTCAAATAAAATTATGTGTTTGTGTGTTTACTTTGGTTTTTACCGACTACAAGTTGTTGTTCTTTCTCGATGTGACATGTGTTGCTGTTGTTTCTTCATTTGTCTGCGTTTTCTTGCATTTTCTTACACTGTGATGAGTTTAACTCTTTCAGAATGAAACATTATGAGATCAGATCAAATATAATTATTAATGTTAAAACCTCTATTTTGCATTGTTGCTGCAGATATACATGTAATGATCATTTTAGCATTTCTACAAAAAGACGGTTGTGTTATTGGACTCCAATTATGATCAAAATCAGCACACACACACACACTCGCACACACACACACACACACACACACACACAGGCATTACCAGTCCTTCAGAGGTTTTGATGTTGGTGAGGTGTACCAGCTCGAGGTGGGCTGACTGAGAAACCAGCGGGTCTGATGACACACACACAATGTGCTCACACACCTCCGACAGAGTCTTACACTACGGAGAAGAAAAGAAGACACTGTGCTCTCATAACAGAACAGCTCAATCGAGAAGATAGATAGAAAATACGGGTTAAAAAATGAACAACCTTAACCTCACATTTATCAAAGCGGTGACTCGAGCTCCAATAAATCCTTTTATTTCCTCTCACAAAGAAAGTTTTTGGCTTTTTATCTTCTTCTTAATCAAAATTCTGGCTTTGTCTTTACTGAGGAAAATGAAGTATCTCTTTGGTAGATACTGACTTAATTTAAAAGCATCAAACTAACTCCAGCTGAACTTTTGGAACAAGAGTTTGATCCGCATCTGTTACGGGGGAATAGCTTTAAGGTCAGTATGGAGAGTAGGAATCTTTACCGCTTCCAAAAACACAAAACTATTCCTTGAACACACAGGCAAGAAAGTGAATTCAAAATGTCAAACTATTACTTTAAAATGCTACAGGAGGAACCGCTGAGATTTATTTATTAAGACGCTGTAGAGCACGAGTTTCAGTGTCTGAATGGATATGAAGGAAGGTCTTTTAAAAACGACATGGAGGAAGCAAAACTCACCACGTGAAGGATTTTGTTCTCCGTCTCAAACACCGTACAGTCCTGGAGGGGAGAAGAAGAATTTAATGTGTGCATGAGGAAGAACATCGTGTCTTGCAAACACTCAAAAAACACACGATCGCATCGCTCACACTGTGTTATCTGGGCCTCACATTACTGAACCTGCACCCACACAAGCAGACGCATTTATCTCTTATTTATACATACATCAGTCATACAAAACCATAGACTGTAAACACGTAAATAGCAAAAGAATCAAGTCTCGCTCAGACTGCTGCATCACACCCACACACACACACACAAACACACACCGTTCTTAGAGCAAACACACACACACACACCGTTCTTAGAGCAAACACACACACACACACACACACAATTCCACACACCTGCTGTACAATGGTGGTGAGCTCCAGGCAGAGCTGAATGACATTATTTCGGGTTACTGAGTAGTCTGCCACTGCAGCGAAGGGAGACCTGGGAGGAACAGATAACACACCAGTATGTCTTATGATGTTTCTGCTGCATTTTATAACGTATATATAGAGGAAATGGACAAGGCGGATGTTGGAGAGATAGACAGACGCCGTGTCGACGTGCACACAAAACCGTATGAGAATCCTTTTATTCGCTAAAAGTGACAAGCGACTCATTCTTGAGTTGCATATGTCGTATGATCTTTACTGGTTTTACAAATGATATAAGAGACGATCACAAGGATCTGTTTTCTCTTTAAATATACATTTCTAATAAAGACAGAAATAGAAATATTTGTTTCATATTGTTTTTAGAGATATTTAATTTACAGTGATGTAAAAGAAATAAAAGTGGGGGGGGGAAATCCTGACAAATGTCTTGATTGAATCGGTTGATTGATTATATTATAAAAAGCTGATTAATTAGAGTCAAACACCATTTGGACAACTATGACCAGCTTGAGAATAAAGTCATGAAAGCGACCTAACTACATGTTTTAACTGTGCTATGCGCTGCCAGATTCTGCACCTATAAAAGTGCTAAATGCAACACAAAATCATATTTAATGACCGTCGTGAACACGTGCATACGCTGTAAATCGATACAAGTGAGGTGGAGAGAGGTCAAAGGTCATAGCTCTGCTGTGAGCAATTAAAGAACTGAAGCATTAGCATCCAGATCACAACAACTCCTTTAAAGCATCATTCAGGTGATTAAGATGTGATTTAACAGAATATATATTCCTCCACTGAGAGACAACAGCAGCTCAGAGTGAACGATGAAGCTTTTAGAGAAGCAGGTAAATTATGGCCGTTATATTCATACCTCACACTGACTACGTGTCATTTCAACCCTTTAAAAAAAAACAACCCAACAAAAGCATGATTTAGACCGTCTGGATGTTCTGGTGTGAAATAAACTGTGTGAAAGAGTTATTAGACCTTTGTGGAGTTATTATGCTGCCTTGCCGTTGGCACCATCAATTCTCAATGAATCCCAAATGTTTGTATGCATGCCTCCATTTCCACGGAAGCGTTGTCTATTTTATATATATATATATATATATAAAAAACAAAAAACTATTTACCTGAGGGAATAGGGTCTTTTTAAAAAAACAATGTTTATAAATGAGGCCCCGGCGTATTTTAACATTTAATAATTAAGGAACATACTGCAGGTAATGAGGTGCTAATGGCTGCATTCAGACACAATGACATAAAAACCAAACCAGTATTACTAATATTCAGCACATATACATAAATATAAAGGATGCACTAAACAATGGAAACACATTACTTTGCTTCATTGTTCTAAAGACCCAGATTAAAGTGTATCTGTCGTGTGTGTGTGTGTGTGTGTGTGTGTGTGATTTGGGTCATCAGTATTGAGGTTGTGTGCTATATATACGCAGGACCTAAGGCTACACAGACTGCTTGTGCACCATCAGGCTCCAACCGTCAAACAATGCTTGGACAACACTTTGTTTTCCAGCTCAGAAGATGCTATGACGACAGAGAAAAGACCTGCGTCCATTTCACAATGTGCAATTCATTTTGGTTATTTTTTCATACGCTATCGTTAATTATTGTAACCATAGCGACAATGCAAAGACCACGACTGATAACTGATAACGTCCCGAAACAGGCGCAGAATATGAAACGTGTTGCGTTAAAGTTACGTCGTTAAAGTTAGGAAAACATGACTTGAGCTCCTTGAGTAAGTCATAGAAAATACATACACAGATATACTTTGAATCGATCGGTAGCCAATCAATCACATTGAGACAACAGTTGATACCTCAAATTATCACATTCAGATATAAAAAATATGACAACAAGCAAAACATTCAGCATAGAAATGATAAATTATTATCAGTTAACTCGAAAATGTAATAATGTTTGTTTGCAAGCGTTAAATAAAAATCACTATTTCTGTTTATTTTACTTTTTGTACATTTTTTTTATTATTATCTTTTATATACTATTGTATTTTCAAGCTATCAGCAAAACCCATCACACATAAACTGTAGAGTTGTGTTATTAATTCACACTGTCAATGTGTGCTTTCAAAATGAGCATATGAAGAGGAAACGAAGAGACGAGAACGCATCTGCAAATTTCAAGTCATCGTGGAAGGATGAATTCAGACGGGTGTTAATTTAATGCCTGCGTGGACGAACAGAAATGTAAATTATGTCTGTCGCCACACAGAGAGATGAGATGAGAATATACTGTATCTATATAAAGAGGCGTCTGGAAAATAAAAGTGTTATTTTATACATGACAAGGTTACACAATGTCCTCTCACGTCAATTACAGGGAAACAAGGAAAAGGCTGCAGCTGGGCGCCGAGATGCCGTCCATCAGAGGTTTGATAATTAGGAATCAGAGAGAGATTAAATTTACCTCTGCTGTAAATATTTTAAGTAAGGAGTCATTTTGCAGATTTTAATTCAGCCCGACGTGGAAATCATCAACATATGATCCACCGTGCAGCTTTTACTCGCTCATTTGTCATTCCACGGCAGTAGAAAATCAATTTAGAAGATGAGATTTCATTGAACTTAACACTCGTACAGATAGAAAATAGTCTTTTCTTCATATTTTAGTATGTATAGCGTGCAGGATAAAAAAACATAAAAGCAGTCTTCAACAATGCCTGAACACAGAGATACGTCTCAGGGATGAAGAATAGAGCATCGAGTGCTGGCCCTGCTGAGTCTCTCCCTTTCTCAATGTCGCTTTGCCATTTACAGTTGCATCACCGTGCGTGGGCGACTGTGTGCGCTTGCATAAGTGTGTGTGTGTTGGTGCGTGCAGATGGGGGGGGGGTGTGTCTGCGAGTGTGTGTGTGTGTGGGGATGTTTCTACGGTGTCTGCGTGTGCTTGTGGATGCGTTTCTGTGACTAGATGTGCCCCGAGGACAGATGTGGGTGCATGGCATTTCAAGATGTCAAAGACCTTTAGTTCTGTATCTGATGTGTGTGTGTGTGTGTGTGTGTGTGTGTGTGTGTGTGTGAGATAAAACTAATACTTTTTCAGGTGCTGAATAAAAGACTTGGATGGATGAAGATTTATAATTCTAGTTTCTATATTGAATATTATATTTACATACATTTACAACATTTAATTATGAACATTCCCCTAAAAATAAAATATGTACATTAAACTGTTATATATGAATCTGATTAATTAAACTCAATGACAATCTGTGAGATTAAAATGTTGCTTTATTCAATTTATTAAATACTGATACTAGTTTTCCACAGCTTTAGTTGTACTAATGTGAAAATAATAGACTAGTATATAAAAATAGTTTTGCTTTCTAATAGCTGGGAGAGTTACAAGAAAAGGTCCAATAGTACAGACGTCTATGAGAAAATACCTGTCGCAAGTATGGAGTCTTCTTCAATACGACATGATGTTCATATTGTAAATTATGGCTCCATTTAAAATAGACGATAAAGCAGGTTATGATTTTTAACTAGCCATAATTAACAATAGCAATAGCATTATCACATTTAACATGAATTACTAATTCACTTTGCTAACCACGCTAGTTTATTAACTTTAGGATTAGCTTCAACCTCTCGTCTAAATTAGTGATTCGCTGTATGGAAGTTGAGCTAATCTGGTTTTATTGTTTTTAACTGATATAATCATATTTCCCTCATTGGGAACAATAACGACAGATGATTGATTGATGACTTGGAAAATTAGTAATTTAAGATTAATTCATAAAAACACGGTTGAAATACATGAAATACATGTGCCGAGCTACCAAATCAACCTACTGCGGCCCAGATGAAAGACATGAAGCTAATGGACCTCATCCAGCAGCTGATATAACCTCCCACCATCTACCACGCTCTCAAAGAACAAGAGGATACAACATCATTTCATGTTGTAATTATCAGGTAAATACCGTCCGAGTCATAATTACGACGAGGAAACGTTAAAGTAATTAAACCTAAACTGAACAGATGTAGCGTTATATATTATTAATGCATTTCCAGGTCTGTATTTTTTTTTTATATTCTGGGGAATAAAATATTTGAATATCTTTGTACACAGTTCTTCCTTTTCAGACACGAGGCAATTCAAAGTGCTTACATTAAGAAAACACCTTAAGGTTGCATTTAAAAGACAATAAAAACAAAACATATTTAATTTACTGGAAAGCTGCAACACTTCACCGTGCTTGTTGTTGGTCCGGCTAGCACCGAGTCTGAAATGACCTGAGGGGTCTGGACGGCTCGAGACCAATAGTAATAGGATTTTTAAATCTATCCGTTGGCACACAGGAAGCCAGTGAAGTGATTTAAGGGTCTCGGTGTAATACGCTCCATTTTCTTGGTGTTAGTGAAGACTCTGGCATGAGCTACAGCCGTCTGAAAGAAGCCTCACCTGTCCAGCCACGCTAGCAGGCTCTTGGCGGCGGTGATGAGGTCGACCACGGAGGTAAGCAGATCATTGGGGAGCCGTCGTGAGCTTCTGCTCTCTGATTGGCTGCTGCGGCGGCGGCCGGATATGAAATTCTGCAGGTTTTTGGCCGAAGCTCCCAGTTTGTGAGCCAGAGTCCTCACGCTCTCCGTCTCCAGACCTGAGTTCTACACACACACACACACACACACACACTTTCCAATACATATATATGTTACAGTATTTGAAGTACAACACAAGGACACGAACTTACCAGAGCACAGAGCAGGTCGACAGCCTCCAGTATGAGCTCCTGGTGTCCGATGCGAGAAACCCCCAGCTCCTCCAGCTCGGCGTGACTAATCCTCAGCAGTCGCTCTCCACACACACCTCCACGTTCAAACACACACACGTACTGCTGCAAGCAGTCGTCCAGACCTGTAAACAAACACACATTCATTAAGATAAGATAATAAGATTACACACAATACACAAGGACAATAAATACATCTGGAGTGAGTGAGAGCAAAAGCAGATTTGTGACAGTATTTGTAGTTGATGAAAGTGTTTCTTACTGTTTGCACCAATTTAATCGCAAAGCATTTTGGGATTTGTAGTATTAGTGGAGCAAACAGCACCGGCAGCATGTTCACATCGGGTCACATTTCAGTCTTTTTGCAGCATATTTTGGCTTTTTTAGGATTTACTTTTAAAAGTGAAGTGACATGTAAGAGTGACAAAACAACACGAGCTGACAAACAAGGTTAAATACAGTCGATTCCTATTTAGAGGTGCTAATAGCTACTTAACTGCCTGTAATCATATACATTCATGGCAATTATGAGACTACATGATCAAGGTAGCTGGGAATAATGAGCGCTATAGGCGCCGGAGTGGACTCTCATCCCCACAACAACAGCATCACTCTTCATAATCCATCCACTGCTCAGACACTCGAACACGTTCGGTCCCTGATCGATAATCAGACACATAATCAGCCCTCCAGAAGCACTAATCAGCTTTCATCGCAGTACGTTCCTCTTTAAAGTCTGCCTATGGAGAGGACAGATTTCTTTTTTACTTCTGCTTGTACCAGTTTGTTTCAGATAATACAGCAGCTGCTGTATCATGTTTCTGAGACATTTGAGCTTGTTTGCACTTTTGTAGATTTCAGCCCAACATTATCAAAGCCAGTGAAGCATGAGGTAAAAGTACAAAATACAGTATGTTTTCAGAGACAGCCGAGGGCCACAAAGGAGCATTTTAGGCCTTGTTGAGAAAACATTCAGTTTCTGTCTATTTATGAGCTAAATGTGTGACTCTGAGGCCATTAAAAGGAGAGTAAATGGAGAGAGAAGGGAAATAAAGAAACCTCCTCTCCCACAGCACATAACTGATCATCTAGACTTCTACTGAAGCTCGACATCGTTTTAAAGGTCTATAACAGTATGACTGCATGTTATACAGGTTTAGATTCATCCTGAGGATATTTGATGCAGGTGTTGGTCATGCTGCAGGTTTTACATAAAAAGGGGAAGATCAGGATTCGTGATATTTGCATTGATAAAACCGTGAATGAACAGTGAATCTATGAACAGGTGATGGAGTTTCAGATGGGAAGTGACAGTATTATAATCCTCTTTCCTAACATCCCTCATCCCTCTATTCTAACTTGACTGTACCTGTTTAATGATCTTAATGATATTTCTGTCTGCGCTCCTCAAGTCAATCAATCCCTAGATGCCTCTCTTTAAATAGCATCTCAATTCTGCTTTTCTTCCTTTTCAGATGTGCCATTGAGCAGCCGCCCCACCTCCCCCCATCACCGCCATGACCCTCCTCCATATCCAGGGAGACCCGTCCAAAGGTTTTTCCATCAACCACCTGCTGCCTCCACTTCACCACCAGCAGCATGTCGACCCCGGAGGGATCCTGTGCTCTTTCATATCCTCATAAAGATGCATCACATCAATGAGGTCAAATTGCCAAATATCATAATATTGTTATACACTTCCAATTGATCTTTTCTTATTGAATTTAAGAAAGGTAATAAATTTACTGTATCTGTATCTGTAGGAAATGGGATGTAAAAAGTGCTTTTCTCGTCTTAAAAGTTACTTAACACCAACACCATATATCTAAATTTAAATCACACAGCTGCAAAAGCATTATTCAGTCATTTATACAGTAGATGTACAGTAAATACATCTTGAAAACAAAAGCATGGTTTTGAATAGAGATGAAACTACAGCGGGAGATTTTATGATGTTTTATCGATTTAAGAAAAAAAAAAAGTGGCCTCAGATCATCACTATATATTTGTGTCCAGCTAAAAGGAAGGAAACTCAATACCTGAAACAAGAGTGGAGAGACAGGAACAGAAGAGGTAATGGATGGGCAGTCAGGTAAGGCTTTACTCTCTGTTGTGTTGTGAGTATGTGTGGGGCAGTCTCTCTAAATCTGCAAGTGGGTGGGTGCATTATTTGTGTGTGTGTGTGTTTGGCTGGCCGGAGCAGGTTTGCTGAGTCAAAGGAAAGCAGATCAAGACAGAGCGGCTCAGCTGCAACCCCTGGCTCCCAGAACAATAAATGTATCCAGCTTCTAACCTCTTAACAAACAGCAAACTGGCAAACACACAGAGTCACACCTTCAGGATTGAGCATTGATTTCCCACCGCTTCAAGTCTCCCGGCTTTATAACACACTCATCTATCATAACCACGCTAACAAAGACGGAAGGAGGAAAAAAAACAAGATGGGAAGAGAGCGGAGGAAGGAAAAAAAAAAACGTCTCATAAGCCAGCTGTTAAATTGCATCCAAACTATTTCACACACACTCCCACACACACACACACACACACACAGATTCCATCTCTCATCAGCGAGTGCAAACAGCATTTGTCGGCTTCTGCACTCTCCCTTCGATTCCTCGCCTTCCTCAGCCGTCATATCTGAAGCTTAAATGAAGCATTCAGCTCCAAATTTTCATATATTCAGTCTGGAGAAAAAAAAAATAAAAAAATGAGGCTTGAAATCCATCAACAATAAAAAAAACACACACACATAAAGGAAGCTCGAGTCAATATCTTGGCTCACAGCTTCCATTGACGAACAGAAATGGGCTTAATAAAAATATAATAATAATAATATGATCATGTGACTCTCTCTCACTGAGCTTTAAAGCATCTTTTTATCATCATTTTTGGTTTTCTGGCCTGTTTTGATTCTCTCTCACCGATCTTATGGCAAAAAAAAAGCTCTAAAGATCCGTGGCGTACATCACCAAAAGGCACCAAAAGACAGACAGTTCTGTTTCTGATTTTTTCTGTCACCCCTCCAAGTCAAGAAGTTTTACTTATTATGAAATACACTCTGTGTATCCATGACGTAGGTGAGCGGCCTGCAGAGTCTCCCTCAACCCCATCCAGCACCTTCGGGATGCACTTCAACACAGACCCAGACAAGCCTTCAGAACGATACGTTTTTAAACACATACTTTTAAACTTGCAGCACTTCTATTTTTAACTCAATTAAGTCATCTGATCAACTTTCTCCACCAACAGCGAGACAGTGTGTTTTTTAATGAGTGTTAATAGCGGTTCGGTTCCTACTAGACGTGAAGCTGATTAAAACAATGTTGGCTCTCGCACGCAAAGTGTTACTACTGCCGAGAGAGGCAGCGAAGCAGAAGGGGAGAGATACACCGTGCAACAAAAGTTCACTGATAATCAGCATCGCTTATCGCTGGCAGAGAGGGAGAGCGTGAATGCCCCGAATACTGATGAGTCAAAATGTGAGTGACATCAGCTCGCACGCACACACACACACACACACACACAAACACACCGAATGAAACAGAAACTAAAACCGTTATACAGGTAACATACAGTACACATACAGTGAAGTATGTAGTAAAAACAAGTTTTTCTATAAATTGACAATTACATACAGTAGTGTGTGTGTGTGTGTGTGTGTGTGTGTGTGTGTGTGTGTGTTGTATAATCTGTGCAATCGTGTGTCTGCGTTTACAATTTAGGTGTACATTTGCGTGTGCGTTCATGTGTTTGACTGGTACAGAAAAAGCGTGATTCATAGCTGAGTCACACACTTAACTCCCACAGAGGCACACTTTTCACAACAGCAGGCGAGCCAAACTCCTACAAAACACCCTCTATCGCTCTGTCACACACACACACACACACACACGTCTAATAAAGCTCGGTTCTGCGGTGACTTCTAGGATGTTTGAGAGGCCTATAAACGATCTGGCCCTCCCAGTCGGGTTATGTGTCATCTGTTCCAAGCGCTCTGAAGCTTCGGTAACTATAAAAGTTAGACGAGCGTTCACGGTGTCCCTGGGATTTGTAAATGCACGATGTTAGAAGCCTGCTGGTTATTAGAAGTGAGTTTACAACCAGAACGGTGCCAGTTTGAAACTTACATCACGTATATGAACCAGGAAAACTCTGTCTTGTTTTGTTTTTTTTGTGCCTTTTGTGTGTATTTTAATTGCATCTCTTCCCTTTGTTTTTGTAGACTTTTCACAAGACTGTCTGTATTACGTTTCTCTCACTATCACATCAGTCTTGTGCCAATATAATTAGGCCTCATGCATGAAAAGTCAGTGGAAGGAGGCAAAGAAAATACAACTTTGCTCCAGGCAATGCGACAGCAAAGAAATGTCCATTTGAGTTAGACATGTTCATCAATCACTTTGGAGCAGGACACTGTCCAGGTGACAGTAAATGTTTTATTCCCATCATGAGAAAGCGGTCGCTGTTTTTTAAGCATCTTTCAGCTCATTGTTTTTGATTTCATGACTCACAGCTTTACTGTCACCGATTTTAATCCATCAAATTGGAGCTGTTTTCAGTTTAAATACTCTGATAAACGCATCGTTTTAGACATAGTGGAGCATTTAGCCTTTCGAGAGCCAGATATTTCTCTCAGGAGTTGGAGGAGACCAAAACAGAGCAAACAGGAAGCGAATAAGAGAGTGAATGTTGCACCTAAATTCATCAGGTAGCCAGAAACTCGACTGCAGATGAAGGCGATCGTTGTCTCTTTTACTCTAATAATTCAACATTATTGTGCTGCATTTAAAACCACATTTAAAACATGAAACTCATTGAACTCAACATTAATTGATGCATTGAAAGCCTGCTGTGCAGCAACCCGGTGCTTCATCATGCTGGAGTGAATTTGGCCTCTCAGTCATCAAAACACGTGAAACCAAAGTTGCCTCGTGCATCATTTGTTTACTCAGTGCACGCAGCAATGTTTTCAGTCAATCTACATCCTCATATGTCTGATAATATCTCACATTTAGACTAAAAAAGATCAAGCTACCAGACCAAAGGCTGTGATTCTCACTCTGGCAGCTTTTTAACGTGACAGTGGTGTCATCAGATGTGCTCGCAAGGTGTTACGATAAATTTACAGCTGATTTTCAAGTCTAGTGTTTAATAAATTCCTGCAAGTGAAATGAGGAGAAATTCAATCGGGGCTTCCTGTGTCAACAGATGATAACAGGACAATAAACGTGATAAAAAAAAACTCCCAGCATCCCCAGCAACATACGTTCTCATATTACCATTGAAGTGCACCACTCCCATATTGTTTTAGCCTGAGCCGTGCCAACACTACGCTGTCGCCAAGTCAACAATGCTCAGACCTTTTGGCCCCAAACGCTTGCATGGCATATGTGATGTGTACAGGTTATTGTACACACACACACACACACACACACACACACACACACACACACACACACACACACACACACACACACACACACACACACACACAAATACAGTATATCATGTTTCCCTCTGTCGCCACAGACACACCCAACAGAACCAGCAGGAACCGAATACCACACTAAGGCATGCCACGTGTGTTATGTGCAGTGTGTGTGTGTGTGTGTGTTTGTGTGTGTGTGTGTGTAAATGTCCAAGGACCCGGGTGGAGCCTTCTGTTCAGAGCGGGTGTGTGTGTGTGTCTGTCAGCTGTTCTGCACAGACGGTCTGAGGCGAACAACTCACTATCCACCCACACACTGACTGCACACACACACACACACACACACATATAAACACATGCCATATGCACATGACCAACCAATAACCCATCCATGATGAGGCTCTGACAAACTGACACAGTACATCATGTAAATACATCTTTGTCATGATTTTTTTTTTTTTTTCATTTGCATTTTTATTGAAGTCTGTGTGTCAATAGATTAATTGACCTGCATTTTATGCAACAAACAGACGTGATGAATAACAGTTATTGTTAATATTAGTTGTTATTTAGTCATTTTTCTCATGTGGAGGGACTTTGGATCGGAGCCCGATGAGACATGAAGCGATGATGTTTCTTGTTGTTGCGTCGCAGCAGGAGAAAAGTGGAATTAATTGACCTAAATAAGGTGTTAATAAAGGTCAAAAGGTCAAATTAAAGGGTCAAAACTTTCATCATGTTGGACTTTATTGTGTTATTTTCTTTTCTTCTTGTGTGCAGTGTTGAGATGTTTACAACATTACACTGACTGACCTGAAGGGGGCGCCAAATTTTAAATTTTCTAAATACTTTAAAAGTTCACAGTATTTCTGTGTATTATGGTTGTTTTTATTTTATATAATTTAGTAGGTATTTAAATGCTTATATTATGGAGCGTTACTGGTCACTCAGGAGATAAAATCAACCTTTAAACTTGAAAGAAATTATGATTTAATGACATTTATCGTGATAATTATCAAAATCGACTGAACTTTTTTTTTTTTTAAATCACAGTAACATTTTTGGCCTGTAGCTGGTAGTATAGTAACAGATAGATTTAGATGGCTGCAGCTTCAGATACATTATAAGTGTATTATGAAGGGATCTAATGGCCACTATTACCTGGATAACATGTCGATGTTCATTTTAGCAGCCGACTATTATTAAAACATTGTAAACCGGTTGTTTACCTGCGACATGAACGGCCAGATGTTTCTGCAACTAGTGAAACTGCTTAATTATCTCTGTGCCAAATTCATATTTTTATGTGCAGAATTATTTCCATCCTGTCTCACTATGAGATGCACATCTTTCCAAGCGACATTTTCTCTTGAATTTTATAGGTTTTTATACAATTTTCTGTTTTCTAACATAATAATACATTTTGATAACCTTTACAGTAATGCACAGGCTGGATGTTTCGGTGTCTCAGGCGAACTCTCATTACCGTCGCATCATGCTTCAGGGGATGCTAGCAGGAAGTGTAGCTCAGTGCTACCATGCAGTCGGTGACTTGGCTCTTGTTGTTTTGCCTATGCTTTATTTACATCGTGCTACATTAGCTACTAGCAGTCTCTTTAGTTATAAGAAGCAACTTTATTATTATTATTATTATTATTATTATTATTGCTATGTTTTCTGTGCATTTAGATTTTAGATTTGAGTTGCAGCTCTGGGTTTGGGTCAACCTTTAATGTATTTTCCTTTAACTCCTAAATGTTTTATTTATTTTGTCTTCATTGGACTCTCTTTGTAACTGATGTGAATCCAAGTTTGACCACAGCCTCCAGAGACAAACATTTTACAGCAACCGTTTTGGCTTGTGGGGAAGGATACTAAAAATACAGAGTTTGGGAGTTTGGTTATAACTTTAACGATCTGCACTTTTTGTTTTATCACCCAATAAAACCCTCAGATCCCTCACGTTTGCCCCCCAACTCAATTACACTCTGTGTTTATCTGGTATCTGGAGGAATATTCAGGATATGGTGTCGCTATTGACTGATACCGAAGTCAAACTGGGTATATATTACTTGATAATGATGATCACTGACAAAAGGAGTCCAGGAGGACATTTATTTACCAATTTCTGATATCAAAGTCCAGTGTGGCTGCAGAGAAGATGCAGAGTACGTCACATTGTCCGATCTCTCCACAGTAATGAGACAAATGCACTTCCAGTTCACAGCAGCGTGAACGCTGGAAAACACAATATATCAGCAGCAACAGCGATTTTCTTTTTAATGTGTAAATGAGTTTTACAATGTTCACAGGCCTCTGGGTGCAGAGCTAATCAGCCGGGCTGCTAAATTATGCATGAAGATAATCTGTGGTCTGATCACTGCAAGCACTTATAAACAAAACTCAATTACATTTGAGGATAAATACAGTTTTAGGGGGAAGTTTGTGTGTGTTTCTAATGATGTTGTTTCTGTTCTAGTACGTCTTCATCTCAGTTTGACAGAAAGATGTTGTAAGTCTACATCTTCATTCTCATCAGTCCTCCTCTGTTAGTCTTTTTTTCTCTCAGCAGTGAAGTTTTCCTCCTGTCACTCACACATTACATCATCAACCACTGATCATCAGGTGCCAGGATGATGCATGGACACACACACACACACACACACACACACACACACACACACCTCCCACGCAACATAACATCTTGCCAGCTTCTGTCTCCTTTACATTAATATATATACCAGTCATGATCAGGCATAGTGTGTATGTCTACATGTGTTTATCTGCATCCAGGTGTGTGTGTGTGTGTGTGTGTGTGTGTGTGTGCGTGCGTGTGCGTGTGTGTACCTTTCATCCAGTCCACCACCTGGCTCGTGCTCCATTTGCTCACCGGCTCCATCACCAGCGCCATCGAGGAAACTTTGCGCTGACTCTCCGTTACGCGCAAGCGGTGTTAACCCAAAACACAGCTCTGTCCGCCGGCACACCTCCCCCTGACCCTGCCGCCCTCCTCGCTCCCTGCGCAGCCAGGTGACTCCTTCACACTGCCCTGTCCTGGAGCCCGGTGTCGTGTCCAGTTAACGCAGCGCAGCCCTCAGTGCGGGACAGTCCGGGCGTGTGTGCAGCGGAATCCGGTACATTCTCCTGCTCGATCCGCTCTGACATGTGTCGCCTGTCTCATGTGCGCCAGCGCGGTCCTACGAGTGTGTGTGCGTCTGCTCTCTCGCGTGTGCGTGTGTGTATATATATATATATGAGTGTGTGTGCGTGACAAAGGGAGATAGAGAGAGGTGTGCGCAGACGCTCCGTTACCGACAGCAGCAGTGTAGGATAGATAAGTCACACCGGACTGCACACCCGACAGCATCTCTCTCTCTCTCTCTCTCTCTCTCTCTCTCTCTGTCTCTCTCTCTCTCTGATATGATTAAACTGTGCACGCGCATCGTGGGTGGCTCCACGCGCACATATTACTGTATTTCCCTTGCGAGCTTTAGATATCATGCAGATATGATGAGATAAAGATATGCTCAGAAGATGTTTAATCAGGCCGTGTGTGTGTGTGTGTGTGTGTGTGTGTGTGTGTGGGTGATCCTCAGATCATTTTTTGTACCCTCAAGCTGTTTTCTTTCATTCTTTTTTTTTCACCAATTTGCTCCTTTGCAGTTTTAAAATACGATGATGCATCTGTTTTTATTAAATCTGCATTACATTTATTCATTTTGAAGATGTTTTTTGACCAACTTCACATACAAATCTGAGGTAAAATCCAACACGACACCAACTTCTGCCCCTGGTTTTAGTGCCCTTGAGCAAGTAACTGAATCAGAGAGCAGAGAAGGCAGTTCATTCCCATAAAGTCTTTTTTTGTATTTTGGGGCAAACTGAGTTAAATCAAACCTGTTGAGATCACATGTGCATCTTAGATCACTAGAGCGCTTGGATGACGGCAAACATTTAAATTTATACCATTATTATACATATTTCTACCCTGAATATACTGAAATAGTTCTGTTATTGTAATAAAGTGCTGCTTTCTTTAACAATTTCTTTGAAATCATCATCAATGTGAAGCTGGAAGATAAAAAAAACCAAAAACATGTAGATCAAAGAATGATGGAGTTAACAATTATCACAAATTCCTAATCAATATTTGTTGTTTCTGTTAACAACTCCATTAGTAGCCAATGTTTTTTTTTCACCTACCAAGAAATAACTCAGATGAGAATAAAAATACCCAAAGAACCATCTACTAAATAAAGAGGTTCTTTATTTAGTAGATGGTTTTTGGTTTTGAAGGACGACCAAGAACTATTTAAGAACCATTTTTATTCCGTGTGTAGTTTTCATTTCGGTTTTATTTGTCCGAGTCAAGTTTAGAGAAACCCACATGTGAGATTTCTGTTTTTAGCAGCATAGTGTATGTAAATAATGTCACTTTTTAATGCTTATTTAATCCATTACTGCAGTATTGTACTCTGCACTATATGTTTCCTGTTTGTGTGTGAATGCAGCATTTGAGAGTCATTTCAAAGTACACTGCACATATAGTTTAGTTTTAGTAATGCAGATCAAATCAGATCCTTTGATTTGATTCATATCTGCTTCATCTGCTGTCGGTGGACGTATAGACAAACACTATAGAGGATACAGACGCAGTAATCCAGAGACCAGAGCAAGAGTAAGAGTTTCCTTTCCCAACTGAGACCTCTGCTGGTGATGTGTTGATGTTGGTCATATAGTGAAACACACGGAGCCAGACAGATATAAGGTGCAGATTTCTTTTTGTTATTATTTTTTTTTTTTTTTTAATAGGAAAGTGTGTGTCGACTGGATCAACACGAGGTTTTTTCAGTACGATACGCATTTTGTTTCAATGCTAATATGAGTTTTGTTCTTCCAAATCTCATAACTCCAGCATGTCTTTGTGAGCATGATATTAATTCACCAGCATCAATATTAGATCACGGCTGCAGACTCTTCCTGTTACTGAGTGACATGTGCAAACGTTGTTATTGTTTTAATGTGGCTATAAAGTTTTATCTTTAGATTAAATGCGTCGCTGTGGCGATAAAGCCTGAGACACATGTTGGATGGGAACATTGATACGACATTCATATCTGTCAGCAGCCAGTTAGCTTAGCAAGAAGAGAGAAGTGAAGAGTTAAACACAGAAAGCCAGATTTCCTCATCACCTAAATTACATAATATCCTCACCAATCTCCACCAGCCTTGTGAAATATGGGACAAATATATGACGCTATTACTTCAACCTCTGTTCTTCTTTGTTGGTGTTGGGTTCGGTATGACTTTTAAAGTAAAGATTGATTATAGTTTGTAGACTTATATTAAACATTTGCTTCTTAACTTTACAAAATAGTTTGGACTCGAGTTCAAGTGTTTAATTTTAATATTTTATGGAAACTTGTTCTTCTGTTTCTATTTATCATCATTGTATCACAGTGTTGAACCAGTTAATAGAAACTCTTTGAAACTGAAACTGGGAGGTCAAAGATGTTATGATGGACAACGAAAACGTATCATAAAGGAACTGGTTATTATTTTAATGAGGAAATGAAAGTTTGCATTTTCTCACACTTGGACAACTATAATAATAATAATAATAAAAATAATAATAATAATAATAATAATAATAATAATAATAATAATAATAACAGTAGAATTATGGCTAATAAAAATATTAATACTAATATGACAATGTAAGCTATAAAACTATAAGCTTTATCAAAAGTCTCTCCAGCCTGAGAGTTGAAGATATGGGAGAAATGTTTTGGGACCAGATTGATAATAAGGTATTACAATAATCCAGCCTGGAAATGACAAATGCATTGATTAGTTTCTTCTTGAGGCAGGATGAGACTAATTTTTAGCAATGTTGCATAGGTGAAAAAAGTTAAAGAGCATATCCTGATCAAAGATAACTCCCAGATTCCTTACAGTGCTGCTGGAAGACCAACGTAATGCCATCCAGATTAGATATACATCATTAGATAATGTGTTTCTAAAAGGCAAAACACAAGAGAGCAGAAAAATGCAGGTCATCCAGGTCTTTATGTCCTTAAAATATGATGAAAATGTAGTTGTATAGAACATGAGTTATAGATATGATCATACATTATTAGATTATTTTGAAATATTACTGTAACTGATCTGGACATAGCAAAGACTCTGCATGCTGGTCACTGCTTATTTTTTCAGTTTATACTGTTTAAAAGACAAAGGGACGAATGAGATTTTTAGATAAATTTATTTTTTCATTTGGAATTGGACTCCAAATCATTTCTTAAATTCCTCTGATTAATATTTGCACATTAGCAATGGATCACATGACTATTTGTAGTTGGACAGTTATAATTATCTCTCGACTATGTACTTCCCCTCAGGCTGACATCCTTAAGTGAATCGTATATTTTACAGCTACGTAACAGCTACTGACATAAATCAAGTCACCTCCTAGTTACTCTCACTTCCTCAATATTATACATCAAGATAAAAAAAAAGAGAACAGAGATGACAAAACAGGAATGCTGTTTAGCCACAAATCAAGTCCAATTTACTTGTGTCCACTGCACATTATTTTCACTTTAAGCGGAGAGGAACAGTTTATTCTAACAAATGAAGGAAGTAACCGTGTGTGGCGATCAGTTATTAATCAGCTTCTCTGTGCGACACAGTAAGTAACAGAATCTGGTATCTCCCACATATTCATACAGTATTGATGACTTATTATTATTATTATTATTATTATTATTATTATTAGCATTTCTAGTAAGGTTAAAGAAACGGTACACTACAGAATTTACCTAATTTGTGTTATAGCGTCAACACAATTCTGGGTTAATTTCACCCATAATCGCCAAAACTTTGCATGTTATGGTTTCTTATTGATTGATAATAACTTTTCTATCTTTGTGTAGGTCAGAATAACAGATTGCTACTGTGTGAAATTAATATTTGTGTTATATTTATCCAAACTGGATACAACTTTATGATGGTTTTCTAATTTGTGTATGAGTATTTGTCACTATTTGCTGTTGATGGTCTATCTTTTATTTTATTCCTAGGATTACACACTGCTATTTTATTCACAAGGTGGACTATATCTTGAGAAATTCCTTGGATTTCAAAAAAATGGTTCCTAAAGTGAAAGCTGATATCATGTCAAAAAGAGGATCCAAATGGTCTATACTAAGCATTGCTTTACTCTTTCTGAGTATCAGCAGTTTTGTGTTTCCAGTCATAGGATTTTCACTCAGGACGTGTCGAATCAGTTACGGTAACGCCCTTTGTTCCAAGACAAATCTCACCTCTGTCCCTCGAGATATCCCATCAACAGTGAAAGGCTTTGACTTGTCTGTAAACAAGATTTCAAAAATCAAAGTATTAGATTTCAAAAATCTACCAGGTTTGACTGAGTTAAACCTCAGACGCAACTGGATTACACAGATAGATGAAGGTGCATTTGCCGGTCTGAGCTCCCTTAAGACGTTAAATCTAAATAATAATAGACTTTCTAAACTGGGAGATTATGTTTTTAACGGTTTAAGCAATCTCACAGAGCTAAGAATAATTAGTAATGGCATCAAAACTGTTGCGCCCACCTCCTTTATGTCCTTGACAAGCTTGAGGTTTTTGGACATTTCTTACAACAAACTGAACCGCGTAGCAAAGTTTAACTCTATATTAAAGCACCTGCCACATCTACAAGAACTAGTAATACAAAAGTCCGGTATAACCATTTTTCGGTCATGGGAGCTGACAAACACCTCAATACAACTTACTTCCCTCGATTTGTCTCAAAATCTACTTGAAGTCTTTAGTATTACTGCAGACGTTTTTCCTAATCTCACCTGGTTAAACATCGGTGGCCCTCCGAGGAGGAAACATATAACATGGGACGTGCGTAACAACACTTTTCTTAGCCGAGTGACCACTCTTGATATCGGTGGGCTTCAACTGTCTTTAAATGACATGAAAACATTACTTGAGAGCTTCAACACCTCACTGACTACTCTGAGGATGAATGCAATGAAACATAACCTTAGAGAACTGATCAATATTTCCTGCACCATCCCAACTCTGTCTTCACTGCAACTCCGACGTAATAAACTCAGTTCTTCGGATTTGTTTCAGGCGTGCGTTAACATAACCGAGTTAGACTTAGCAGAGAATTCTATAAAAAATGTCTCTGACGACTCCTTCAGATCTCTTCCAGGTCTGAGGATCTTGAGTCTGAACCGCAACGGGCTTTTATCAGTCCCGTCTGTCATAAGGAATCTATCGACTCTTGTAGAACTGGATCTGAGCACTAACAGTATTAGCTCACTTGGTTGTCACGATTTTGCCAATTTGACATATCTCAAGAAGCTCAGCCTTTATCAGAACTCAATCTCAGCTTTACAACAGTGTGTCTTCAAGGATTTAATACGACTGCAGTACTTAAAGCTACAGACAAACCATATTACTAAATTAAACGCTGCTTTTAAAGAAAACTTACCATATCTGAAACAATTGCATTTGAATAGAAATAAACTTACTTCTATAAGTGAAGGGGAATTTGAAGGCTTGCAGTCCCTCCAGAACTTGTCATTGCATGAAAACCAAATAAACGATCTTGCTGAAGACTCTTTTATCGGATTGACAAATCTTACTGATATTCAACTGCAATCTAATGAAATTTTACTACACGCAGTACAAAAAAGCGTTTTCAATGGGCTGATCAATTTAAGGAGATTGGATGTGAGGGACAATCACATTAGATATGAAAGCACTGAATATTTGTCTGATCCGCCATTTTCTCAGCTGTCTCGTCTGGAGATGTTGTCTATGCCTGCACAACACCGCAGGGGAAAGACTATAAGGCTGCCTCAAAACCTCCTGGATGGTTTGACCAATCTATTGGTTTTCAACATCAGAAACATTCAACTTTTATCTTTGCACGCAGACATGTTTAAGTACACGCCTCAACTGCAACAACTCGACATAAGTTCAAACGAACTTATGGATATCTCTCCTGATTTATTTTCCCCGATTCCAAACCTTAAAAGCCTCTACCTATCTAGAACAAGTCTTCAGTCTCTCGATTTCTTTCTAAAAGCCAACCTCACCAAGCTGGAGTTCCTTCAAGCAAGAAAGAATCAGTTCTCGGTTGTCAGTGAGGACGTGATGAAGTCCATACCAGCTCTCGAGTATCTGGATTTTCAAGGCAACAGTTTCACCTGTGACTGCGACAATGCTTGGTTCCTCCAGTGGGTGGAAAACAACAACCAAACGCAAGTTTTTGACGCGTACAACTTTGTATGCAACTATCCTAAAAACGTTAAAGGTATGAAGCTGTTAGACCTTGATGTCCGATCCTGCTCAGTGGACACTGGCTTCATCTGCTTTGTCTCCACAACATGTTCAATCCTCCTGTTTATGCTGGTGTCCTTCATCTACCATTTCCTAAGATGGCAGGTGGTCTACGCCTATTACCTCTTGTTGGCTTTGCTTTTTGACACAAAACAAAAGAACAAGCAAGCTGCAAGTCAGTACGACGCCTTCATCTCCTACAACATCCACGATGAGCCCTGGGTTATCAGAGAGCTGTTGCCAAAACTGGAGGCGGAGCGGGACTGGAAACTGTGTCTGCACCATCGAGACTTCCTACCAGGTAAGATGCTTTTTAATTTAAAACAGTTTAAGTCTTAAATTAAAAATTCAGTCCAATGAATTTGTGTTGGACACATTTTCACAATTTTCTGTCATGTTCAATTAAAGTTGAGTCCATTGGCAGCAGTTTATCTCCAGACATGCACAGCTTTAGACTGGCAATCAATATATACACAGACGCATTATTACAGTTAATGTTGTAGTTTCATCTCTACTCCAGAGGGTGTCGCCGCAGTACTACCATAGAGACTACAGGCACTCGGTCCTGATGATATACCTGTGGAGGCATGGAAGTGTCTAAGAGTGGTGGCAGTACCGTTTTTGACTGGGTTGTTCAGCAGGATCTTAGATAGTGAAAAGATGCCTGAGGACCCACCATCACATCTTAATGACAAGCCGCAACCCAAAAAAGAAATAAATCAACTTTTCAAATTGACTTAACACAAAAGTTCAGTAACTGTGCTCTTAAAGTTTATCCAGTCACTTATTCTGGCAATAAAAATTAAATTAAAAAAGTGCAAATATGATTAATTTCTTCAGTCTTTAACCACAAAATCAAAATAAATTAAACCAAAAAGTGCAATTCAAAAAGATTCAAGTATAAAAAAAAATAAGACATGAAGAAAATTAACACATCACTAACTTCAACCTTGCAGACATCATAGACCAGAGTTTGGAGGAGTTAAAGCGAGAACTGGGGATGTTTTGTCTTCAGCTGAACCAGAGCTGATAAGCCACACTCACAGAGACAGGTAGTGCTGACAGGTGGGAGGATATTTACTGCCTGAGTGGCAGGGTTAGGGTTAGAGCATGGTGGCTGCACCGGAAATAGGAGGCTTACCTGCCTGAGTTTCTTCTTCATCAGCTGACTGTCCTCGTTGTCTCATCAGGCTCAATTCACTTTTAAAACAAACGATCAAGTCTTCTTCTATGCTGTGAAATGGCGGGTGTCAATTAGCATTACAGGGCATTACCGCCACCTACTGTCAAAAAGTGTGAATTGACGGCACTCCCCTTCAAAATAAAAGCACCGGTGACCCACCAGTTGAGAATCACTAGTCTAGATGAAGACCAAAGAGGAGATATATGGATGTAGTGAAAGAGGATGCAGAAGACAGGGTTAGATGGAGGAAACCGATTCACTGAGAAGAAGAAGACTACAGAGAAGTTGACCAACTCTTCTTTTCCTTTCTCAGGGAAGCCCATTATAGAGAACATCGCAGAGGCCATCTATGGAAGCAGAAAGACCCTCTGTGTGATCAGTCGCAGGTACCTTGAGAGTGAGTGGTGCTCCAGAGAGATCCAGATGGCCAGGTGAGACGCCACTAAGCCTTTATGAAGCATCTCTCTCTTTGATACATGAATCCATCACTGTCTTTGCTCATAGTAACAGTACGCTATCCTGTCCTCATCCATCTTCACCTCTTCTGTTTAGTTTCCGTCTGTTTGAGAAGCAGGAGGACGTAATGATTCTGCTGTTCCTGGAGGAGATTCCCACCTCGCAGCTCGCTCCCTACTTCCGCATGAGGAAACTGCTGAAGAGGCGGACGTACCTGAGCTGGCCCCGAGCCAAGGAGCACCCCGAGTTGTTCTGGGAGAAAGTCCACCAGGCCCTGAAGACCAGTGCAGATCCTCATGAGGACAGATTCCTCCTCAGAACTAACACATGATGAAACAGGACAGGTCTTTGGTTTGATTTTTTAGATTTTTTATTTGTATATACTGTATGTAGGATGTTAGTATGTTTTAATGCTGAACAGGTTTTAGCAGTTTTTAAAAAAATGTGACCAGTCAACTGAAATGAAGAAATCAGGTGTCACAACAGTTTCCATACAAGCAAACGGCATCACCTTAAAGATCTGGGAACATCTGATGTTTAATATATGTTTAATAAAAAAACAAAACAACAGATTAACCAATAACATGCTCATGATAAAAAAAGGGGGGGAACTGTATATAGGGTTTAAAATCATTCATTGGACATGCATTCATAAATATACTATTTTATTTAGTTTTATTATGTTTTTATTGTAATGTTATCACATTGCTCATTGTTAGCTATACAGTGTGTTTCTCTTCTTTGGGATAAACAGACTGTGACATATTGTATGCTCACTACCAAAATACAAATATACATTTTCAATTATTTATGTCTTTGCCTTTGTAACATTTCTACTGTATATTTTCAGCGGCAAGTAGCTGCAGCACTTTAGAATAAGTATAAAACAATCCATGTGAATGTAGTGAAAAACATACTGACAGATTCGTGTATTATTAAATATATCTGTTTGATCAATTGATCAATTACAATCTAAATGTTCCACTTTTGGGAAGAGTTTATCAACACAAAATAAAACATTATAAAAAAAAATGTTGATGATATAACTGCAGGTATAACTTACAGTATACTATGTATTTAACATACTACACTTCCCTGTTTATAAAACAGAACAATTATAATAAAAACAAAAATACACAAATCACACAAGTCCCTGTTACAGTGATTTGACATATAGAATATAAAGTGAACCGTAACGCTATTAAATAATGTTGTCAGTAAGTAAATAAGTAGTGTTACATACTGCAGACATGATGCTATAAAGTTTATGATGCTGTGATCTGAGCAGGTGTCACCTGTTTGATCATCAGATCGGTCTTCCTCCTTCTTTCACTACAGAAAGAAAAAAATAAAATCAAAACATGAGTCAAGGAGTAAATACGCCACGATGTGCACTATAAACGAGACGTGATGATACTCACTCCACACACTTCTTTCCTCTCTGGGTCCAGTTCATAGAAGGGTCGGCACACACGAACCTGCCGGGAATGTGGAAGCTGCGGGAAGGAAAGCAGAATGATCAGAGAACATATTCCCTCCCCCTGTGATCTCATAGCAGTGTGTGTCTCTAGTAATATTTACCACACACACACACACACACATGGACCCACAGGTATTTTCAACATACCTGCTGTTAAAAACATCCTGCAGCACTTCATTATGACTGGTTTGAGCTACAACTTTAACCCCAACTCACTTATTTTCTAAATCTAAACATATACGGTACACATTTCTATCTATATTACTATAACTTATGGTTATTTTATGTAATACACAAGCCTCCAAATCCATACATTTTCTATAGACTATAATAATTTTGTAATATCTATTTGATACCAGTATGAAACATGTCAAATCGCTAATATTTTGTTTCATTTGATCGGGACCGTTAACTCACATAATGGCGTTGATGTCGCAGGAAGTGTTGATGGTCTGGATGGTGTAGCCCAACAGCCGGCTGCATGGTAATCGGCGCTTGGTGTATCTCAGGCAGCAGCTTGCTATAAACACACATATATTGTGAAAAAAAAAAAATTCATTTTGATGCTGAAAACAAAATTTAAACGAGATAATTTACTTTTTTTTGCATTATTGCTTCTATATAATCAGTACAGTCCTAAAGCACTCACCTGACTGCGTGCTGCTGATAAAGGTGCAGAGGATGATGAGTGAGCAGAGAGCTGCCAGGAGACACACTTTGCTGCTTGCCATCATGCTGGTATGTGTGAAGTTGTTGTAGCTGTAGTGGTGGTTAAGTGCCTGTGAGAGTGAAAGCAGCATGCTTGTATTTAAGTAGGACGTCTCTGGGACTTTCCCACATCCAGCATTGTTTAGTTTATGATTGCTGAACACTTTGGCAGAGAGCCAGGAAACAGAAGAATGCAACACGTGGATTTGCATCGGAAAAAAAAGCAACCTGATAATCTTATATTAAGAGTCGGGACTATATATTTAAATCACAAATAAGAAAAGTTGACCTTGGCTTCAGCTTTTAAAGTTCTTGGACTCGTCTATGTGAAAACTCTTAGACTCTTAGACTTCCTATAACGTCAGACTTGGACTCCGACATACTTGAAATAACTCTTCAGTGAATCAGTGATGACTGACTTTATTAGTTACTGTGTAATAAAAAAACTCTGCATCGTTTTAGCTTTTTTTATGTTCATTGGTTTGGTTCAAGGTCCTCCACGCTTATCACACTTTCAATGACCTACAAACAAGACTGCGTATGAATGTTTCTCTGTGTTTAAAAAAAAGGAACTGTGTTTTATTTTATTGACGTCTTAACGCAGATTTAAAGGTGTGTAATCTTGTGTAAGTGTGTTTAATCATCACAAGAAGTACCTGAAAGGTGTGTTTCTTCCTACACTAAAAACCAGGCATGCAGTCAAGTCAGTGTTTTACGCATCTGATATCACAGATCTAGGTGGGGCACGGGTTAAAACAGTGCGTGGAGATATGGCAGGTGTACAGATCAAAAGCACAACTATTTATTGAAGCTTAATAGAAACTGTGACACATGAATAGAAAAAACTGTGCAGATAACTGGACTGAAATGTAAACTAAAGCGCACGTGTAATATAATTTAAGGTGCAGGTGGAGAGATGTGCAGAAAAGTTGGGAGTTATTTAAAATCCTTGACCTTTGACCTTCCTATAACCTTAACTATGTGCTTCTTACTGATCATTCAGGCCTGTTTATAATTAGTTCTTTTTATTTTTATTTTTTTTAAGTTTACCTTCAATCAAATTTGACTCCTTTTACTTTTTCCAAACTGGATTATTCCCACACGGCCTGATGGACACTCCCAGTACATTCAAATTTGTTTCCACTGTTAGTTTGTTTCCACACGAGGAAAAACAGCAACAGAGGCGTCCCGCTGTTCTTTACTGCTGCACAAATCTGATGAATTATAGATGTAATGAACGTATTATGAAGCATGAATACAGGAGGACAATCAGACGGAAAACTCAGAGCGTCATTCTCCACAGTAAACCTCGAACAAGGTTATTTATTTAATTATTTATGTCTGTTTTACATATCGTGTGTGTGTGTGCGCGTGTGTGTGTGTGTGGGTGGTGTTGTGGCAGCTCACACTCACCAGAAACTCCAGTACTTTCTGTTATTTTATTCCTATTGTTAGTAAAGGGCAATGTTAGAGTGCAGGTTAAAAATAATATGAAAAATATGAAATGAATATGGAAATATGTGAAAGTAAAATCTCAAATAACAACATTTACAACCAAGCCCTTTTTTTATGAATGACTCTTTCTGTTCACCTCTCTCGTTGGTTTTGCACCTGTTCAACGCGCACAGCGCTGCTTCCTCGATGACGGATCAATCAGTGATAATATCTAATAATCACACTCCTCTAATCAATCGGTAGCAAACGAGCCGTCTAGAACCACCATGTACCAGATGTGGGCTAAATCCAGTTATTATTACACATATCATACATATTTAAATCAAATCTATATTAAAAATATGAAGAATAATGTAAATGCACATGCAACAAAGCTTATACTCTATATTAATTAGTATAACCCACTAAAAGACCCCGTAATCTAGTTAAAGGTAACAGTTTAGTGAATATAAAAATACCAATCAATTAATAACTGTTGGATATTAGTGAGTTTACAAACAACGTTAAGCTACCTGCTCCTTTATGAGGTCAACAACAGTTTATTGGACCTCTGTGAATAAATAACTGATATTTTATCTGCATGTCATCATGTCATCATTCGATCCTGCTGCAGATTAAATAAGAATTAGATCTATTTTTAGGACACAGCCTTGAAAAGATAAAAATAGCAAAGGTGCTTAAAATAGTAACAGATATGTGTCCAGGGATGTGTTTATAAATGTGCACGGCTAAGGTGGCATTTCCTTGTTTGTATGACCCAGTGACGCAACAGCAGGAGGAAAAAAACAAGAGCTGACATAATGCAGGGTTCAGGTTTCCTTTTTTTAAAGACTTTATATAACTTTTATATAACTTTATATAACCATTCAACACCATTAGTGACCTGATCATTACATTACACACGAAACAAAACTAAATCATCAAAAAAAATGTTATTACTAAATAATCTTATATCAACAACGGATCAAATCGTTATGTGTTATGTGAAATAAGTTGAATTTAAAGGACATTTTTTTAGCTTACTTTTGTTTTTCTAACCTGAATTTCTGCTCCCATCAACCTTTGATAAACTCACAGCTGCTGAACGTAGGAGATAATTTAGCAACGAAAAAAAAAAGGTATTTTTAATAAAGACCAAAACAGGACCGATATGAGAGGAAATGTTGGTCCCAAAACTCCAGATCAATACTGTTTTCTGTATGCTGGATGTGCTAATAACCAATTTTAAATCATTAACTTTTCAATGTTATGCTGTGTATAACTTACAAATAGCTCCCAAGAAGCCAAAAAAAAAAAAAAACAGCTTCAGAAATGACTCATCCTCCAGGATTTTTTTAGTAAAAGGAAAACTTGCTGTGAACACAACTTTGATTACAGTTTAACACTGATAAGAGGGCTGTAATAGAGCTTCACATTACATCACACATCAAGGCTGCAAAAACTGAACTTTGCTTTGGCTGACAGAGAAACAAAACCGTCTCACTGTTAATAACAAACTAGTAATAAAATGTCACCAGGGTGTTTTAAGGTTTTTATTCTTTCTGCGTTAATGTTAATGGGAGGCACTTATTGTGTAAGATAATGTGTCAATGACATTCACACATAAAAAAAAAGAGTACAGCTTATCCCTCCCCCAGCAGTGAATCTTCACCTTTCACTCGTTCCTGCACACCTTAAGCAAAAATCCAGCTCTGTGGGGAAATGAGGCGAACGTTTGCTCTTCTTTGGTTGGCTGTCATAGGTTCAACCGAGCTCAGGTGTGTGGCTCAGGCAGCAGGTACGTTTAACATTGCTTGCACAATGATACAGTTTGTTTGTTTTTTTGGTTTGCAAATATATCTGTATGTAAAAGGGACTAAAAACACCAAATAGCCCTTTAATTTCTCAGTTTACCTGCACAGCTATTTGCTATTTGATTGTTAGGGCATTGTTTCTTGATATTTTGTTCAGCGAAACAAAAGATATTTTCTTTTATTGTTGAATTGTTGGCAGCTAAATCACACAAAAGTTGAGGCAGAAACCCTGAAAATGTTCTATCTTCATATAACATTTTGATTTTGATTGCCAAACCATTCTGCCTGTGTGTATTTGTGTGTGTTCGAGCAGGACATAACGGTTGTTGTACGGCTTTCTCTAAAATCCGTGCCGTGAACTCCATCTTAAAGAGCGGAGAGGCGGTGATGAAATGCCGGCAGCAGGGCATCACAGAGGGGTGTAGCATTAACGCAGTGTAAGATTAGACTTCTTGCTTTGTTCTTTTCTGTCTCTTTGTCTGTGATACACAATATGATACAATATCCTTATCTCTCTTATTCACATCCAAAGAATTTCCCCATTATATTTTCCCACATGTTATTCATTCTTAATGTCTCTATCTGTCTCATATATTTTTATCAGTATCATGTTTTGTGGTTTAGCTTGATAACATTTTTCTTTTTTTCTTTTTGCTATTTCTCTACAAGGGTATTATTAACGTGGAAACGACGCCAAGTGTGTGTGAACCCGACACCTCGCAAGATGCGAAACCTTCTTGCAGTTTTGTGGTAATATAAATATAAATATAATAAATATGTAATATATACATATATAAATATATGTAGCCTAGATAAGCGTACAAAAACAAATATTTCATTGTCTATTGTTTCTACTCTGAACCTGATACATTATCTTTTCCAAAACATGTAATCATAAACCGTGCATTGTGCTGCTATCCAGAAGTGCTGCAGTAAGCTGACTCAACACTTTTTTTTTCTGTTTTTAACCCATACGCAGCAACAGAAAAGCTTGTAAAGGAGACAAATGCAGGCGTCTACGCAGGAAGACGACAAAAACCTGAAGACGCACAAAACGTATCCGTAATGCAAGAAAAGACAGTAGCTGAAGGCGTAAAATAAGCTACATGTAAATACATTTAGCTGTCAATTAATTATACATACATACATTAGTAAGGAGAATTATTATTTCTTTGATATATCAACATTACCTGCTAATGCTAAATATGGCCTTAGCCTTATGTGATATACCTGTTTACAAATTAGCCTGCTATCTAAAGCTAACTAGCTCCCTATTAGCATGAGTTCGGGGGTTAGAAAAACACAGTTTAATGACTGAGAGTTAAGTTGAGTTATGTTGTGCCTTAAAACTGCACAAATCACAGTTTTTTTTTATATGTTTTGTACAAAAAAAATCTTTAGCATCTCATGAAAGAAACCTCCGTGTTAGCTCAGAGTGTACGATTAGCAATTAGCATCTAGTGATTAGCGCACTGGATTTTGATACTATCTAGTAAATTTAGTAGTTTTAACATAAATGGATGCTAATGCTTATGCTAATGCTCTTACAATGCTACTTGTATGTGTTCGTACTTCACGTGTGTTCGTACTTCACGTGTTATTATTTAGACTGTACCTGTATTATACCTGTAATTACCTCTGATGCCGTCTCCTTCCTCTAATCGTCAACTACAATTACTTCCATTTGTCTGGACTCAAGAATCAATAAGGATGTGATAAATAACAACAGTACATAAATACACGTCCAGTACAGGGATTAAAAAAAAAATCTCAAGAGCATTGTGACAAAATGAAACCTGATAGCTCTACGTGACACTGTTCGGCTTTCAATAATTACAGGTTTTACAGGTTTTGTTGTTTGTTTTTTTTAACTGGTCCCCATATTGTTTGCATCATGTGTTCTACTATCACTCATATACCTGTGCAACAAGCGTGGATATATTGGTATATATAGGTTTATATCATAAAATATTTTGTATGTTTTGTATGTTTTGTCATATTTGTAAGGCTTTAATCAAAACTATATATGTGTTTCTCTTTTTTTATTGTAAATTGTAAATGTGTTACAGATATTTATCTAAGTAGAAACAAACTGCAGCAAAAGCCCTTAAATACTGATTAAAGCATTGTTTAAATAGATGTTTCTGTGAAAAATCCTGTCTTCTGTTATTCATTTACAGTAATAACACACATCCAGTGGGAAAACCACACACACAAACAGGGGAGAAAAGGTTTTTTCCAAGTTAATATGTAACAATGGATTTATTTTCTATTTCAACCAGCTGGAAAAAACATAATAACTACTGTCACCAGTTCTTTCATTTCCTTTAATTAAATTCCAGCACAGCAAAAGATAATTTCCTGTGGTATGACGATATAAACCTGTCTGGTTGGTTAGACGTGCAAAATACTGCTCAATGTCTCAGGTTAAAATCTGTCAACTACCAGCGACATAATGGAAATAAGTTTGGGGGGGTGAAATGTGAAGGTTACAAGACTCAGCAGTTTGGCCTAAACCGTGGTGGCAGGTAAGATAACACCTGAGGAGCTGAAGGAAGGGGAAGTACACAAGTAGACAAACAGGTTTAAGGTAGGTAAAAGATTAGAAGATATCAGACATGAAGAAAAGGCTCCAACCAGAAGTGAATTGAGTTTTTGTGTATATTACAAACATTAAACCGGTTTCAGTCTTTTTGCTGGCACTGTGAGACACGTATTATTATTATTATTATTACACATATTATTATTATATAGACTTCTTCTGTATGCTGACCACAAACAGCTGACATCAACACGCTCATCATTTCCAGGTTTATTGCAGCTGTAAAGCGATCATTAAAACAGACAAGCACATACATATAACAGTTGAAATATATTATATAATAAAAAAAAACATTACAGTACAGTGACACGCAGAGGAGGGAAATAACTGTTACTACATTAACAACATAAAGGAAATGTTATTACACACCTAATAAATAACATGCAGACAAATATAAAGGCAGTGAGGTGGTGGCAGTCGTGGCGTGTGTGCGTGTTTTAATACATGATATCAGTGTGGCTGCATTAAGTTTTAGCTTACAAAGTTTAAGGCATGAAGTTTAGCTAAAGTTTAAAAGATGTGTTGGACAAGTAGATTAGTCTGGAGATAGTTTAGAGTTTGGCTGAAACACAAATGCAACATTGACTGATATGTTTGGTTTTGCAGGTCTTCATTTGCAGTCATTCATTCATTCATTATTCATAACATTTATTCCAAACTACTTTTTGCAAGATAATCAGTGAGATTTGAGCATTTCTGAACAATGGCAGAGTAGAAGCAACAATATCTTGGCACACGTGGAGTATGCCACCTTTTATGTCTCGTGTGGGTGTTTTTATACTGTACTTTATACTTTTAGGCAGAATTCATGTTTCAAAATCATCAAGCAGAAACATATTATGGCACACACACACACACACACATGTAAATGCACATACAGTAGTGCCTGCACTAAAGCGCTTTGGTCTGATCAAGTGTGACTCTGTATGGAGACGCACAGTCGAGCATGAAAGTCAGTCAGCATGAAAAGGTGCTGAGGCGCTCTACTACCTCACCTGCACTGAGAGACACAGAGAGAGAGAGAGAGACAGAGACAAGTATGCAGGACTGGTAATGTGTTTATATGTGCATGTTTCTGCAAATCCTCCATCGATCCCATCATGCATCATCTTCCGAGCGGTCGTCGCCCCTCAGCCTGTCGCGCTCTCTGTGCCGCTGGATGGCCCGCCAGATCCGGCAGAGGACTCCACCCCTGAGAAGGAAGAAGGGTCATCATGACTCACGTCTTATATACTTATAAGTAGTTTGATTGGATTTTTATTTTGTGTGACAGGAGACAGATATGAAGAAGATACCGTAGACGTAGACAGCGGAGGTCGTCTTTGGTGACGTCATTGAGAATGTCAGTCAGCGTGTATTCTTCCAGCACGAACTACGATACAACAACAAAGAAATCATATGTGAACCATCGTTTTACAGCCACACTACTTTAACTACACGCTCACGGGTGGTGGTGCGAAGAAATCGAAGCAGAAGCTGTGGACAGAAAGATGACACAAAGATATTCAACCTTATCTATGGCGTCAGGGTCCGCCCCCTGCTCTTTCAGCCAATCAGTGAGCTGTTTATCCGGCTCGTGGTCTGCAGGGATGTGAAAGATGAAGGGAGGCGAAGTGTCTGAGGGATTAAAAATTGGAGAATGAGACAAACAGAAGGCAGACAGACAGAGGAAATAGGTCTGTGTATATGGACACGTGTTTACCTGGTGGTCTGTGTCTGACTCGGACCAGCTCCAGGTCGTTTGTTCTCTGCTGCAGTGTGGCCTTCAGGACCTGCTGGTACTCCTTCTCCTTCTGCAGCAGCTCCTCGAGCAGCCTGCAGGAGTCACCGAAGCAGCAGGAACATTTATTACACATTTTATCTAGCTGCTTCAGTTTCAGGGTCCTGATAAGACGCCCTACAACTATAAATCCAGATAGTCTCTCACTCTCTCTGCTTTTATAACTTCCTGCCTGAGAGATATAAATAGAATTTCATCATCATGAGTTTCATACACACAATGTGAGCCTGAAGCATTTTTTCTATGCATGACTGCAGCATGTGTTGGAATCAGGCCAATTATAGCAATGCAGAAGTAAAACTATAGAGGACTTTTTTGTACCGGTTGGTCTCCTGTTTGAGCCGTCCCAGCTGTGCACCGAGTTGATGATGAGAGCGCTGGTGCTCCTGGGAGTGGGTGGAGTTTAGGGTGCTGATGGTGGAGGTTGCGGGGTCAGCAGTCGTTCCAGAGTCGTATGGGGTCGGCGCTAAGACCGGACCGAACTCTACCTCCTCTTCATCTACCTCATCTTCCTCCTTCTCTGCTCCCTCGCACTCTGACGCTGGGCCAAAGTGTGTCTGCAGCTCTGAAGGTGATAGTTACGACATTATATGTATATTTAAGCCTGATTTATATATATATATATATATATATATATATATATATATATATAAATGTGCAGCAAACAGGAAATGTTGCATGTGTCCACTAGATGGCAGTAAAAGCTCAGTCCATACACACACCTGGTATGAGGATGGTGATGGCAGCCTGCACAGCTCGGCGGATGATGTTATCCATAGCAAACATCCAGTGAGGTTTAATGTGATGATTCCTTAGGACTTTGTTCACCTGTAAGGATGCAGATATTTAAACATATGAAGACACTGCAAATACAGGATAAACAAATCAGAAATGAATAAATAGGGAATCTATATTCTTTATAGATAAATCAGCATTGGATATTTAATTTCTACTACAAAACAGTACAACAGTGTGTTTAGAGTTGTGTGTGTCTGTGTGTGTGTGTGCGCACGCTGACCGAGTCCTGGAAGCCAAAGAGCACCAGCTGAATCTGGTTGATGGAGGTGGAGTCGAAGTCCAGGTCCAGCTTGAGCTTGGAGATGGTGGCGGCCATGACGCGCCTCTCGGGGGAATGGATGAAGTCTCGTAGGATGCAGATGATCTGCTTGATGTGTTCGACGGACAGCTGGAGCTCCTCACTGCCCTACACGTTCATACACACACACACACATTTACAAAGATTTAAGATTAAAAAGGCAACATCCCGAAAAATATCAACATCCCAAAGTCATATCTATCAGTCATAAACATGCATGTAATTAAGCGTGTTTCATTCCTTCATTTCCACCGTGTCAGATCTGTGGGAGGTAATAATAATCGCTGCTTGTCAAGGTGTTTTTCTTTGATACTATCAGGAGTTGCAAATGTCAAAAGGAAGAAGACAACAACACACACACACACACACACACACACCTGGATGTGGTTCTCCTTCAGGTTGGAGATGACCTTTTCTTGGTCTTCGTTGAGGACCTTGAACAGAATGGCCCGTCTCTCGCTGTCCTTTTTCAGCAGGAACAAACCGCCGTCTCTGTCCTCAGGAGAGGGGGGGACGATGCGGTCCTCCGACACTGAACCCTCATCTGGAACACTGTGACACACACACACACACACACACACACACACACACACACAAATACATGCAGTGATCTCACTCTTAGGGGCATAAAAAAAGCAATGGAGTATGCGAGTGATTTACAACTGGGTGACACACTGTTCGCTCTATTTACAGATACAAGCCTCTCCTGGCTACTATGTGTGCCCAGGAAAGTGCAGATGCAGCATGAGTCAGCTCAGCGTGTCGTGCACCTAACTTCGCTGGCACATGTGTGTGTGTGTGTGTGCGTGCATGCGCAGGTGTGTGTGCTCAGCCGCCAGCTGAAGCTTGTAAAGTTATCAGACCTCATTACATCAGTGTTGTAAAAGGCAGCGGAGCACACTGTGAGCACATTAAGACCACCTGCCACTGAAACACACGTGCACTCATACACACGCACGCTGCACATTTCATTCATATCTTTTCACATTATACATACTGTCACAGCGGCATCAAGAGTTTTATGTTTGGATTTTATTTATCTTAAAGGTAAAAAAAAAGGGGGTTTATACACACCTCAGGTAGTTGGAGTTGGGGGGTTTGAGCAGGTTCTCTGAGCCGGAGCTTTTCTTTTTCTGGAAGAAAACGTCGTGTTTGGAGTCGCAGTCTGGGCTCACTGAGCCGTGTTCACTGCTGCTGCTCCCGGTGGCCTCACACTGTAACTGCACCGGCAGGGAGACGTTGTGGATGTAGTCTGACCAACGCACACATTTAGAAAACACTAAATTAGACAAATGTAAAAGAAACAAGTAATACAGATGAAGTACTATGTTACATCATTGTGTGTGTGTGTGTGTGTAACCTGATGGCTTGAAGGCGATCTTGCTCTTCTTGCCCTTGGTGTTGTGTCTTACAAAAGTGTCTCGGAGCAGGTCGGAGGCGATGGCTCTCTTGTGAGGATCCGGCTCAAAGCAGCGAAGGATGAACGACTTGGCCTCCAGCGATAAAGACTCGGGGATCTCTGGGTGGATCTTAAACATGCCAACCTGTAACACAGGTAAGACATCATGGCCTGGATGCTTGTTAAGGAGATTTACAGGATGCAAACTTCAAACCCCAGATTGAAATGCAAACCTTAAACATGGCTGCCTGCGGTTCTCCCAGCTCATGGAAGGGGGGCTTCCCAGTGGCCATTTCTATGATGGTACATCCCAGGGACCAGATGTCAGCCGGGGCCCCGTAGCCTCGAGGGCCTTTATCAATGATTTCTGGAGCCATGTACTGTAGAGTACCTGTAGACAGAATAGATGTAATATAATTCAATCTGTGATATTAACAATAAAATTAACAACAATAAGTCTGCAGTCTAATTCTGAGCAGATATGGCATTCGTGGTCTGATCTTAACAGTGAGAGAGAGAGATAGAGAGAGCTATAAAAAGAAAAAGAGAAGTGAGGGAAGCAGCAGAAGATAAGGACATACACACATACACACACCTGCTAATGAAAGATAAACACCCTTCTGCCTCTGCTTGATTAGCTAATCTAATTACACACCTCGCCGGCTGCAGGAGAAGGCCAGATGGCCAATGAATGTGTATGCTTGTGTGTGTGTGTGTGTGTGTGTGTGTTTGTGTGTGTGTGTGTGTGTGTTCAAACACACAACCTCTAAGTGTTTCCATAGAGGCTGATAGTGCCTTTTGACATTTTGAGGGTCATTTGATATTTACACTCATAATCTGGCACTGCAGCATTTCTATGACTCCATTTATGCAGCGAGCAGACTGAATTACTACTTATGTATGATGGCACTTAATCAAACGTGTGTGTGTGTGTGTGTGTGTGTGTGTGTGTGTGTGTGTGTGTGTGTGTGTGTGTGTGTGTGTGTGTGTGTGTGTGTGTGTGTGTAGAAGCAGAATTTGATCAGAAGTCAATAATTCATCAGATGTTCCTTAAAGTAGATTCAATGAACTTCATTTTAAAGACCATTTTTGAGACTAATTAGGAAAAAGTATATCACACACAACATCTGCAGGACACCGATGGTTGGAGGTGCAAACACGTTACCAGTGAACGTCTCTGTACAGGGGTTGACTCCAGCCAACCGCTTAGAAGTACCAAAGTCTGAAATCTTCAACACGCCACTGTAGGTGTTCACCAACACGTTGTCACCCTGATGGAGAAACAGTAATACAGATAGAAAAAAAGAGAATTTTTTTCAATTATTATTGTTTTTTAAACGAAGTGTCGAAAAGGCTGATACGTCATGACCTGCATCACAGATTATTTGTACCTTGATGTCTCGGTGGACGATCTGGTTCTCGTGCAGGTACCGGAGCCCCTCCAGGATCTGTCTGGTGTAGAAGATTATCGTCGCCTCCTTCAGTGGACCCCATTTAGACCGCAGCAACGCTGACAGGCTTCCTGGAGAAAGGAGAGAAGGAGTGTCCAAAACCTATCATGAAACGGGAAGACGACCAAGCAGTTAGAGAGACCGCCCGGTAACCGAGAGGTCACAAGCATCGATCTCTGTAATAGACATGTTGTCACCTAAATGCCTTTTTTTTATAGCATTTATAGTGTACGAGACAATAAGGGAGCAGTTTCCTTTCTTACCATACAAAATGATTGTATAAGTACATATCTGTTCCACAAGCTCTCTTGTACAAACACACCTCCAGGCACTTGTTCCATGAAGATCTTGATGTATCCGTTCTCAGAGACAGAACCCAAATACTGAACGATGTTCCTGTGTTTCAGGTACTTGTGAAGGGCGATTTCTTCATGAAGAGGCTGAGAGTATCTGAACGGAGACGAAAAGAGAAAAACGCTTCATTTATCCAGGTGAAGTTTGATCATTTTCCTCTTCTAGCGTTAAAACAACCAGTCACTGATTGTTTCCATTGTTTCCTTCTGTTTTATTCTAAATAATTTAAAAGTAATAATAGTTTATTTCTATATACATATCATGTCACGTATGTATGATGTCACGGATATACAACTTTTCAAGCAGGCTTTAGCAACTGAAAAATCCCAACCACACACAGACACACAACACACACAGACACACACACACCTACCTGCTGTCTCTCTCTGGGATCTCTTTGATGGCGATTCGGACCTGGTTGCTAAGGTCTCTCCCAGCATACACCACGCCATAGGTCCCCCGTCCCAACACCACCCTGTCCCCTGTCTCATTGGTGTCATACTCATACTGTAACACACACACACAAATATATCAATTCAAATATTCAAACCAATGTGTATTTACCATAAAATAATGGTTTACATTTATGCAAACACACACACATCCTGACCTCAAGTGTGTCTCCATCTCCTTCCCCTTCCAGCTCCACAGCGTTCCCTGTACCATCAGATATCATCTCTTTCACCATGGAGCAGAACCTGAAACACGCGACACATTTTTTTAACATATTTATTTTCCATTTGCCATCAGGTCATGTTGCGATGCACTCGCTCACACGTACTGTACAAACACAAAACACAGACAAACACACACACCTACACAGACACATCTAGAGGTGTGTGTCCTCACCGACCGCACTGCTCCTCGGTGGAGAAGTAGATCTGGAAGTCGTCGGAGTTATCGTGGACGTAGAGGAAGCAGCAGCGCTCGTCAAACTTACTGATGCTGCAGACGGGAGAGTCACATTAGCCCCGCGTTAAGGTTAAAGCGAGATGTTTTGGTCAAGCTGTCATTCGTTTTAACATGCAGAGAAGCAGCAAATGTAATCTTCTGAAATCTGAAATACAAGTCTGACATGATGATGACACATTTTCAGATTTATGGTGGAGGTTAAAACATATCGCTTGCTTAAAAATTACACACAATCTGCTCAGAAGTAACTTAGTATTTTCATACCTAATGCCTTTTAAAGACATCGCAGTCAAG
Source organism: Pampus argenteus (assembly GCA_036937835.1). Taxonomy (NCBI): domain Eukaryota; kingdom Metazoa; phylum Chordata; class Actinopteri; order Scombriformes; family Stromateidae; genus Pampus; species Pampus argenteus. Next base: position 3,326,549 of record CM072880.1, read on the forward strand.
TTCCACTCGTGGATCCCTTTCTGTAACACATTATTCACATTTACTCAGACAGGTCAATCTTATAGTCGCATAGTCTACCTTTAAAAAAATAAAATAAAATAAAAAGCCATAATGCTATGTTAAGTAAAAGCGACTGTCATGTGTGTAATGCTATAAATACTGTGGCGCTCTTACCGTTTCAGCCGGGGACACGTGCCAGATGGAGACGTTCTTCTCTTCAGCCTCATTGTTAATGGACACATAGGACGGCTGGTACACTTTAGTTGGCTCCAGAATCAACACCTGTAACAGGAAAAAAAAGACAACAACGGACAGGCCGACGTTAGCGTGCATCTCTGGATATTCACTCAGACATGTTTTAGTGTGTTTGTATGTCTTTTTTATGTACAGGAAACCGCAGTCGATTGGTGGTGCCCTGCGTGGCCTCTACGATGATGTCCATCCAGAAGTTGAGTCTCTCCCGCTGGGGGGAGTGTTCGACCGACTGCTTCTTGAACCTCTGGATCAGCTGCAGGTTCTGCACCACAGACCGCAAATACCTGGAAGAAAAACAAGAGAGGAAGTGAAAAATAAAATAACATATCTTATGGATGGGGCATGATGAACGGTATTGAATTACGGTATAATAACATATTGTTGGTATGAATGTCCTTACCAGAGAGGTGGCTTGAGTTTGAAGAGCTTTTCAGCAGCCTGAGTAGCTTTAGGGATGTCGTTAGCCAGCATGCTAACGGTAAAAAACTGTCCCACGTCCCAGTAGTTATTCATTTTCTCCAGCGAGCCTTTACGTCCCAGCAGACTGTTCAACCGCACACCTAACACATATCAGTGGGGATGCAAGGTGAACACATACTGCAACCAGGCCAACAGAGACACTTTATCCTATATTGATTAGTTTAGTATCCTTTAGTATAGTTTAGTATCCTTAGCATTCTGGTTCAACAGGACCCTCTCACCTATTTTCCTCAGTTCGATGGAGCTCTCAAACTGTTGGCCAGCAACTATGAGGAGGACAGCCAGGTTGATACCAGAGTAGAGAGTAGGCTGCAGCTCAAAGCCTTTCCTGTACCTAAGAGGTGATAAATGACCTCATTTGCAGTGAGTTACATGCATGTTAAAACAGTAGAAGAAGTGGAAGTGTGTGTGTGTATTTTTTACCACTGTATAGCGTTGTCTCTGTTCTTGGTGTCTTTGCAGTCTGAATCAAGGAAGATGTCCTTGTAGATTCGTCCACAGAGGCAGAACATGTCCGGCGCCGGGTGTTCACATGACTGCAACACCTGCAGCATCACTCGCAGAGCCTGCTCCCGATCACCAGGACTGTTTCTCCTGCACACGTACAGATTCATACATTCAAATTAAGCTGTTTAAGCATTTTATTCCACGTGCCTACATGTGAGTTGTGCTTGAATCCAGCTCAAGTCTGGATACATGACGTTACCTGTTGAGAGCAAAGGAGTAGTGGAATTGGATCATGGGCTGAGTGGCCAGATCACAAGTTGGCAGCGTCTCCAGGGTTTGCACCAGTTTCACCATGGCGTCATAATCCTGGTGGTAAGATAAAGACAAACCACCTCTTTACTTTTTGCAATAGAAACACAGCCCTGTTTATGCCACTCGTTCTATAAATTAAGACCAGGTGTGTGCATGTTTTTACCTGTATGTCTCTGTAGGAGAACAACAGGTTCATGACGATGTCCTGCGTGAGGACCTCGGTGTTGTCGATGCGGAGTTTGATGCGGGAGAGCTCCTTCACCAGCTCCTCTCCCTGGTACTTCTCTCTGGCCTTCCTGATGTCATTCAGCAGTGTGTCCTTAAAGGAGGCGCTGCAGCAGACAGAAGGAGGAGGAGCTGCTTATCTCAAAGTTTCAGGTTTTCATATATCAAAGAAAAATCTAAAGCACTGCTGTGTCTTACCAGGATGTGACGTGAATGTCCTTCAGCAGGCTGGTGAAGCGGTCCGTCAGGGGAACACACAGCGGCCCCAGCAGGTTGTCCCAGCTGGGCTGCATGTACTCACTGGCCCTGCGCTGGGCGTCGCTCTCACAGCACATATACTCATGGTTAGGAGTCACTATGTAGGGGATGAAGTAGTAGTTACCACTGGATGCCTAGATGGAGAGACGGACGGGGGTTTGGTTTACTTCAGGAAAAAGAGCTTCTACATTTCAGTGTAAGTACTGGAGGGACTTTGACATTTATTCTGACTATATATCAGATAAACACATGCTGCAGGCGTAAAAGGAGTCCGGAAAGACAGGAAGAGGATGGAGGGAAGTGGAGAGTTAGTTAGAATTAGAGTGATTAATGAGGAGGAGAAGTACAAGCAGATCAGCACAAATGTTAAGGTTGACATGGTGACGTCTCTTTCCTTCTGCGCTGGACAATATAATTCTTCATCTAGTCCTGTGTTTCTGTATTTATCCATATTGTTGTTTTCCATGTATATTAAACTCCACAGCTGCACTCGCTGCACCCTAACCCTAACCCTTTGTTGCACAGGATGAACACATCAGCTGTTGTTTATTGACGATATCTGTCTGTCTCCTCCATCCATGTAGCATTTGTTTTAAAATTACCACTAATTCTTAATACAAGTGCTACGATTACCAGGTCTATATTTACATAGGTGCTTTGAGAATATCCTTCAAGCTGGTCTGAGGTACAAAATAAGCATTTAAAATGTGCAATATGTAAGATTTATGTAAAAATTATAGTTTAAAAAATAACCAAACTGATGAACAGAATGTGAAGAAATAACAATTTTAATGTCATGTCAAAGACGTGGATGTGTTGTGTTGCAGAGATATCTACTGACATTAGCTTGCTAACCAACTAGCACCTGACTGTCCTGTCTTGTAATACCACTTTGTACCTCTAGGGGCAACAGTGAGTCACAAAATGGTGATAGTCAAACAAGCAGTATCACAGGTTTAAAGGAAAGCAGCCACTCATCCAACGACACGTTCAAGTGTTTTCTGAATGGAGGAAATGTGAGATTGACGTCTAAGAGCTCTGCCTGCAGACGGGTCGTGCCTGTTTTCAAGTTTCACTCGGACCTATTGCACAGTTGAGATCCCATTGTGATCAAAACAGAGGCTCCAGAGCGTCAAACTAATTTTATCCTTCTTTGTTAGGTGAGTGCATTCACACAACATCCTTCAGGAAGGTCGGTCTTTCCCATTCATACAAAAAACAAACCACTGTGTTAGAAAATATCTGGTTCTTTGATATAAAAAAAGCCAGTGTAAATAAATATATTGAGGTTAACGGTTAACTACGATCCCCATGATGCATTTCAACACGAAACATCCAATAACCAAGCTTTAAAACTCTGTGACATATACTGAGCCAATAGAAAACATGACTTTATAGAGACAACCCATATGACAGTTATGTTACCCAGCTGCCCCTCCCACTTCACAAATCTCCCAGCATGCTTTGGTGCAGCATGGTACCTACTTTATTGCACAATCCAGAGCCCCTGTATTCTGAAGGCAACTGAACCCAGGGAAAACCTAACGCTGAAGGACGAGCGGCCTACTCCACACACACACACACACACACACACACACACACACATATATATAGATACGTACATTCAAATCAGTTGCTAAGAAGAATAGCTACTAACACTTTAAGACTATTTCAGGAGCCTATCACGCATGTTTTCATGTTTTGTGTGTGTGTGTGTGAGAGAGAGAGACAGAGAGAGACAGAGACAGATAGGAATTGAGTGGAAACATGTGCATGAACATTGCTGCATGGATTTGTGGGTGAGAGGACAAACAGCACTTGTCACGAATATAACTCTAAAAATAGCATAAAACAGTGTGTGCACATAAATCAAATGTTTGAAACACATACAGCGCGCACACACACACATACACACACACACATGCAGAAACTTACTGTGTTTTTCTGTGCAACCATGTCCTGTAAGAAGATCAAACAAGAACATGTAAGGATATCAAACACTTACACTGCCACATTATTACTTTAAACAGCTGTTTTACCTCCTGGCAGCACAGTTCAGGACTCACTGTATCACACACACACACACACACACACACACTAGTCCATAAATAACTCGTCCTAAGGAAGTGTGAAGGAACGGTACCTTCAGTGACTGGGCAGTGTCGGGATCAGTGTCGTGGTACAAGATGACATTGTTGGCCATGTCGAAGCTCTCCCTCACACCCAGATGATAAAACAAGGAGGGCTGCCGAAACACATCACTCATATCCACAACCGCAATGTCTGCAGAACAAAAACAGATCAGATCACGGGACAACAAAGAGGACACGGCGGTGTCAACAATCACAAAACGATCACATGTCTCTAAGGTCACTGTTTCACATAAATACAATTATGTACTCTATATATACACATATATAGGAGTAGTGAATAAATGAATGAATAAATTTGGACACAGTCTGCTAGTACTACATGTTCTGGGTGGGCTACTATCCACTTGACCTCTGACCTCAGTAAACGTGGCAACGTCAACAAAGGATTTAGACAGTTCACACACACACACACACACACACACACATATATCTTTATAAAGTTTATAATATCTTTTTCCACACCCAGCATAGCAACAAATGATGCGGAAAGACAACATGACTGGGCTGGTGTGCAGACATGAAGAACCACATTTTATTTTTTTATTTTTATTTTTTTGACATATCTGAATTTCCATCTTAGTTTAGCGTCTTACGAGTGAAACTTTCACAAGAATCTAGCCAAGAGTTGTTGAGATATTTCGACTGTCCAGCGGGTATCGGGACGGACCTGATCCACATCGTCAGAATACATTTGAGCTTATCAATCTAATAATCAAACATTAAATCAACATATAGTCTGACTTCATTCACACTTACAGGCCTCGTTCACAGCAGACTTCCAGACATGTCGCAACAGGAAAACCACAAGTAGAGTTAATAACATCAACAATGACTGAGTGTATCCATGTGTATTAATGTTATGAATTACAGCTGAGCCTTAATAAAGTAGTAAAACATCTGCATTAAGATACTTATCTTTAGAGCTGCAAGGATTAGTCAATTAATCCATCAACAGAAAATTAATCTCCCAACTATTTAAAAATAAAATCCTGATTTTTTAAAGCATAAAATGTCATAATTCTCTCGTTAAGCTTCTTAAATGTTAATATTTTCTGGTTTCTTTAGTTTTCTATCACAGTAAGAGATATATATCTTTATATTTGGGTTCAGGTCAAAACAAGACAACTAATTGATTCATATTTCCTCTTCTTTTCTATTATAATTTCTTTCAAAATCATATTTTTTTTTAATGCACAATCCCAACATTATTCTCACATACACTGCTAGGTATAATGATATATGATTTATTTATAAGTGAGTTTATAGTATTATAATTAATGTCTATAGTATCATAACTTATGATAGTAGCACAGTATAGACTTGTATATGACATGTGGTTACATGTTGCATACAGCATCCGTTGTTTCAACAGCTTTTCACATATTTCAACATGAAACAACTTTATTGAACTACTTGAACTTTTTTTTTTTTTTTTTTGCAACAAACTACTAAAACCGTGTTAAAACACACCTGCATCGTAGAAACTATCCAGCACTGATGTTTCTCCAAAGTCCAGCCTGCCGAAGGTGACGGTGGTGAGCAGCGCGCTCTCCGCGTCGCAGGCTCTCTGCAGACACTGCAGAGCTCCGGACTCCGGGCTGCTGGCCATCACCGACTTCAGCCCGTCGTTCAACACGTACACGACCCGCAGGGAGCGCTGCTTGGCCGGCGGGCTGGGGCTGAACACCTCGCCCCTGTCCCGCTCCACGACGCACGCCCCGGCTGAGTGCTCTCCTCCCATATCGGCGACCTGTGCGCTCTGTCCGGTTTCCATAGCGAGAACCTGGCTGGTGTTTAATGCTTTACCTCCTTCCTTCTCCCTCCCGTTAACTCCTTTGCTCTGTTTTCTTCCTCCGTCTTGTCCTCACTTGTTGCGCACCTGAAGTCGGCGGAGAGGAGCGCGTCTGAGTTTGTCCCCCAGCATCTCCGCCTCATTAACTCTCATCATCCGCCGATTATCTCGCACCAAGAAGTCCGCTTCACCCAGACTGGATCCGACTAGATCACTGGTCCCCGACAGAGAGGAGGAGATGTGGGAAGAGGGAGGGGATCAAAACCACAACTTAACTTATTCTCTTTTGACTCTTGCCTAATATTATCCTACACTTTCTAAATATAAAACTGTGTGTTGCATTATGGGAAATGTAGGAGTAGCAGGACACTTGATTTATATTGGGGAAATTAAACCTGCATTGATTTTTTTTGGCCACTTGGGGGCAGTGGAAACAAATCGTGAACATAAAACTGACATATTATGACCTTTTAAGCTGATATGTTTAACTTATATTCACATCCAGTCATTACAGAGCAACATTATCATTATTTAGAGTCATATTTCATGTCCACGTGGAGAATATAAAGTCCAATATTCACTCTTTTAGCTTCGTTTTGAGCTCAGCAGGTGTACTGTGGGATTTTACAAACACACATTTAATACACTATTATAAAAAAAATATTGATTATAGGTGCTTTAAAATACAACTACTATACAGTTCAATACCCCTCTCATGTCTGTACAGTAAATATAAAACTAGCCTGACATAAAGACTGTTAACGGGGGAGGGGAAACGGCTCGTACCGCTTTCATATTTTTCTGTTTTAGTGTTCGAGCTGATGATTTTACCTCCTACGTCCCAAAACCTGCTTCCACATTTGTTTCCTATTGCAACATAGGTTGCAATACGCTTACGTTGTCTGGCGTTGACACAATATCCAGCTCTTATAGGCATTATACAGCTGGCTTTATGTTACATTTGAAGGTTTTTACGTACGTTATGTCAAAATAATGCTGTCGTAGTTCTGCAGTCACCGTTAAGGCTGAATCAGGACTTTCACTTCTCCTCGAATGTCCAGTTTCAATCCGTCACAACCCGTTTTTTTTTTTTTTTTTTTCTTTTTTTTTGTGTCTCAAACATATTTGTCATGTTAACAAAATGTGCACACATACAGTACATAATAGCATCTTTATTACACTGAAATATAAAAGTATATATATTTATCACTATCCTGGAGAGAAAGGACCAAGTCAAGAAAACAACTTGTCGCCTCAGTTGTAGCAGTTTTTTCTCGTTGTCATACGAAAGAAAGAAAGAAAGACAGAAAGAAAGAAAGAAAGAAAGAAAGAAAGAAAGAAAGACAGAAAGAAAGAAAGAAAGAAAGAAAGACAGATTTGGAGTCAGAAACAGGAAGGCCACAGTGACGGGTTGCCATTGATTCTGTGCACATATAAGGAATGGAGGCAAACAGCCGTACACGCTAAGCCTACCTCACATACAAACACACACACACACACACTTCTTATCTTCCTTCACCAGTGAGGACCTTTCACTACATTCCTTAAACTTTGCCCCTGAACTTTACCCTTTCAACCAAAAAAAAAAAGCACCAGAAACATCAGGTTAACGTCGGTTTGAGTGTTTGGGGTGTGATGCGACCAGCACAGCTGTTTAAAAGATTTCCAGAGGTGGCGCAAAAGTGCATAAGTTAAAAAAAAGCTAAATTTCTTTTTCCAGAAGGCAGTATTATTAATATTATTATTATTAACTTTATAATAAGTGTGTTCATGCACTCACTCATACTTTTCTTTAGATACATTTTTAATTTACTGTCAAATGTTTTTTTTTTTCTTCTAAGAGTTAGATGAGAAGATCAACACCACTCGTGTCTGTACGGTAAAAATAAAGCAGGCAGTTAGCTTAGCTTAGCATAAAGACTGGAAACAGGGGGAAACAGCTAGCCTAGCTATGTTCAAGGGTAGTAAAATACCTGTTTTTGTGCAGATTTATCAAATGATATATAATATGTTAATTAGTGACCCTTACAGGTGCTGGTAGGTAGATTTTGTTACCTTTAAACAGAGCTGCTTCCAGTCTAAAGAAATAATAGGCAGCTATTTTGATAATTGATTGATCATTAATCAAATATTCCCCCAAATCCTAGACTGTCAATTGTGAGGATGTGATATACTTATGTGAACATACACTGAATAAAGTCTGATTAGACTTTAGGAAATTGTGACGGATATTTTTCACTATTTTCAGATTTATCGTAAACCGTTTTTCAAAAACATTTTTCCAAAAATGTTGGACTATTCCTTTAAATAGCACATACAGTATCACAGCGTGTCATGTTGGTCAGATTTAACTGATCTGAACGAAGGAGAATCCAGATGAATTTTAACTTTCCAATAAGTAGAATATCTGACAGCAGATTAAAAATGTAAAACATTAAGGAAATAAGAGCGATATTCATTCAGGATTGAGGAAATATGTCTGAATATGTCGAAGCGGCTGATGCTTCAATCACCCGCCTGCAGTGTCCCGTAGAAACATCAATCTGACCTTTAAACCTAAACTAGCCCGTTGAAGAAGTCAGGACCAGCCAAAACAGCCTCACGTTGCAAAAAAAAATAAAAAAATTCACATGGATGATAATTCACACACACACACACACACAGATAGTTAGATAAGAGGCGAAAGGCCGCAGAGTGGACACAGAACAGCACAGAGGTCGTCTGAACCAACCGGGCTACGGAGGCTGAGTCTTAAAGTACCAGTAAAGTCGCCACGACAGCCGCGGCTCTGCGTGATCGCTCTGTAACCGTGGCAACACACACAGCGGCAGGCCGAGGTCAGTCAGTACCAGTGGCACAGCGAGCTCCAACAAGAAAGCAGTAAACTTAAACAGAGAAGCCTCTTTGAGAGAAAAATATGAAATAGTGAAGTAAACACAGGATAAGGCGGCGTCAGGGGTGGGGTGGAGGGGGTGAGGAGGCCGTTTCCATGGTGCTGCGTTGTTGTTGCTGATGTTGATCGTTTGATGATCGTTTGGCACAAACTTTGTTTTGGCTGAAGTGATCTAGTGGCCAACGGTGAGAATGTTTTTTTAATGCGGACCTCCAATGTGGTAAATCAGAGAGCGACGATAAGGATGCTTTAAACTTTCATTTCCCCAGGTTCTTCTTTATGTGCTCTACTTCCATCTGTAAACAACAACAACAACAAAAAAGAAATAAATAAACGTTTCATCTTCATCATACAGTTATCAACAACAATGTTTCCTCAACATACACACCTGTAAACTAAGTCGAATCTTCTTCTCCTCGTCCAGCGCGCCGGCCAGCTGCTTCATCTCCTGCCTGAAATATAAGAAACGCGTCAGCCGTTACAACAACGTACCACACACACACTCACACACACACACACACACAGGTGCATGCAGTATGTTTGGTGTACCTGTGCTGGCTCTTCAGCAGCTCTATGGAGGCCCTCAGGTCTCGCAGCTGATTCCTGAGCTCCTCCAACGTGGGCGGGGTCAGAGGCGATTGCCGAAGCTCGGGGGAGGGGCTTAGACCCAAAGAGGAAGACGGGGAGGCGGGGCGATGGCCGGAGCTGTTTGGCGGGGTGAGGACAGAAGGCTTAGCGGGCAGTGGCGCTTTACTGTCAGGTGCCTGAGGACAAAAAGAGACATAAACACGTCATTGTTTTGAAGAATAAGATTTAAACAGGTAGTTTTATGATGTATATGTTATTTTCAAAAGGTCAAGAATTAAAGTCAGAAAGATGGAAGTCACATCTGGTCAAGCTCTATATGTGGAGGAAGATCATGTGATAAGACTGAAAGCTCCAGAGCAGGTGAGACTGAAAAACATGAACCTTTTTAAGGCTTGAATTTAAGTTAAATATGGTAAAATAATCAAGAAAACACTGTTGTTTTTTTCCTATTAATTATCAATGAATGTTTGCAAAACTACACTATCGATTGTATTTGCCATGAAACATAAACTTCACCTTACTAAAAATGTTATTATCAGTATTGATTATCTCCATCCATCTTCTGTCCACAGAAAAAGTAACATTTACAGAAGGTGCTGTGTGAAATGTTAACGAGAGACAAAAACGTAGGAAGTTTTAACACAGGTCAGAAACTAGAACTGACAGTCTGTGGTGTGGCGCCCTCTGCTGGACAAAAGAAATACAGCGTGAAGGTGCAGTGAAGGTGCAGTGAAGGTGCAGTGAGGGTGCAGTGAGGGTGCAGTGAAGGTGCAGTGAAGGTGGAGGCCGTACAGAGATGGTGGAAACTCCTTTTCTCAGGGAAACTTCTACAGATCTGGAAGGAACGGACTCTTGCTCCTCCTTCCGTCGGTCCTTCTCCTTCTTCTCCTCCACCGCGGGGGGGTCGAGGTCGAGGGCGGACAGAGAAGACTGTTGGAGAGACGGACAAAGAGGAACGTGTTTGTCATTAGTGATTGGACAGAAGCGATTTGTTTGGAGCCAATCGAGGCGCAAGTATACGACTAAGTAACGTTGAAACACACTCACAGGCAGGATGATCTGTGAGCGAGGCCGACGGTCCGTGACTCTTGGCCGTGACGCCGTTGGATGACTCAACTTCTCTGATGACAAAACCACTGCGTCCAAGTCTATATCTGCACACACACATACACACACACACACAACACAAAAAAACACACATGATTCTTACAACATGAAGCATCATTCTTGCTTCACAGCGCTCTGTGGCACCATATCCTGATCTGATTGGCCAATGCACCCGCCTTTCAAACTCACCAGCATCATGTGACCTGTCAGGGGCAGAATCAGGTGTCGAAGCCCCGCCCTCAGACTTGGGGCTTTCACACCTGAGCAGGTAAACCATACAACAACATTAGGCTGCGTACGCTCAGGGAAATGGCTGTTTTCTGAATGTGTGTGCGTGTAAGTGTGTACTGACGCTAGAGCGGGCGGTCTCTCAGGGCGCCGCGGGGGTTGGGAGGAGGAGCTTGTCTTTGGGAGGAGAGGTTTCTTGGAAAGGATAGACGGGAGGGAGGGCTTGGGGATGTCTCCAAGCTTCACCTCTTCACCTATACACACACCGACACAGATATATACAAAAATACAAAATTGTAAAAAATAAGGGAAAAACTTGCAAACACACACACACACACATATGCGTGCATAAGGCAGGAGGAGTACAGTAATGAAGGTAAGAGCTGCAGCAGCAAAAAGAAACTAAACTGATCCAGGAGGATTAAAGGTTGTTATGAGAATATGAAAAAAAAGAAGAAGAAGAAAGAGAAAAGTCTGCGAGGGCAGAAGAAGAAGTATCTGATACAAGAGATGTGATTTTATATTTGAGAATAAAATATTTCATTTCCCAAACAACAAAAACCGCCAATAGGATTATTTTTTTATTCACTTATATGTATTCAATACATTTTGGTTTTCAGAGTAAAATCATTTCAGTAGCCACAGTTTAAAAAAAGTGATTGTTTAAAAAGAAAATCAGATCAAATACTTGAGTGTTGACTTATTATGTTTATGAAAATATTCAGGAAATGTGACGTTTTTGTAATCGAACCACAACTCACGACCTTTTTAAAATCTCTGCTTTTAGTTTGTTAAACTTTGTAAAGTAGATTTATGTTTAAAACTCTGAATAAAGGGAGCTATTCCTGAAGTTAAAGGATGTGTTTGTAGAAGTGGATTAATCCGGTTGGACGAATAGCAGCATTTAAATTTATAAAATTATTATTATTATTATGATAAATGTATGTACAGTTTTATATACATTTCTATATTTACTAAAATTCAGTTCCTCTCCAGCCGTATTTGTGCATGCACTCGTTTCCCTCTTTTGTTTATTTTCCTTTTACTGTATGAAATAAATGACTCATATACGCAGGACGTGTATGTGGAAAACATAAATAAATAAATAAAAACATAATTAATTTGTGCTTTCTGTAAGTAACGAGAGCTGAGAGGAAGCTTCTGTCTGACAGCAGCAGTAATGTTGCTGTCAGTGTCAAGAACAAAAAATCACAACGCTCGCTTCCTGTTGCACACAGAAACCACGTCTTCAATCGAAGCTTTGTTCTCTCCGCGCTGCAGCCTCCTCACGTCTAACACCGAAAATTCAATCCCGACAACCATGAATATGAAGTGTGTTAGTTGCTGCTGTTATCAGGCAAACAGAAGAATCAGTAGAAAGTAGCGTGAAGCTGAAGTGAGTCGAAGCGGACCACGGCGGGCCCAAGTGGTCTAAACCGTACCTCGATCCTGGTCTCTCTGTGGCAGGTGCTCAGGCCGCTCAGGAGGAACCTTCTTCACATCAGACTTTTTCTCTACAGGTCAGAGTTTACACGTTTCTGCGGGGTTTTTTTTTTGGTGGCAGAACATATACAAATACAAGAGAAGAGAGAAAACACAAGATGCTACCTGTTGTGTGTTTAGCTGACGGTGCGCTAGGTGGAGGCGGTTTCTTTGGTCTCTGGAAAGACACAAAGTGAGAAAAACATCAATAAAAAAACTCAAAACATTATTTAAAGAGACTCTCCAGGTTTCCATATTCACCTCTTTCTCGGCTTCTAGCAGCTTGACAAAGTTGTCTGGGAAGACGCCTTGCCTTCCTCCGATCTCCCCCATCCACCAGCCTGCATCAGGACAGTCCTGGACACACGTTTAGTGAAATATAGTTCAAATGCTTGCTCGGCGCATTTAATGAGCACCTGGATGCAAATTGTGGGGTTTTTTGTTTTTTTTCTTCCCAGCACAAACAAATCAAACTAACCGAACGATGCAAAACACACGGCATAAATCGCTCACCTTGGTGACGATGTTGATGATTTCTCCCTCTTTGATTGACAGCTCATCTTCATTTTGTGCTTCATATGGAAAGAGGACTTTACATTGTTCCCGCCCTGAAAGCCAATCAAATTTAAAAGACAAAGTCAGACGAGCCCAGAATGAGAAACAGGCAACACAAGACGGGATTTTCCACTAGTGCCTGAAGGAAAAGCCTTTTTTTTTTAAAGTGCCTTCCGCAGCTACATTACAATAGTGTGTCAATAACACAGGAATGAAAGGAAACCTTTTAGATGAAAGGTAGGAAATGATTAAATTACTGTGGTATGCTTTGGAAAACTGAGCCACCAGTACGGTAGCGTATAGGTCACTTGATATGAAGTGTTGATGTGATATTTCATGAAGATGTAACGTCACCTTTGGCTTTGGCGTCCGATTCAGTCTTCATGGTTTCAGAGGCAACGCTCGCTGCTTTCCCCTCGTTAGTCTGAATGATGGACAGATAGAAGTTTAAGATTTCAGCCGAATACAAACGATAAAAAGCTCAGATATCGTTTTGTATGAGTGTGTTTCGGTGTTTGGTTTAACTAGCCGGACTGAGACTTCCTGAGCGTGATGATGATGGCTGATGTGAAGGTGCAAACTGCATTTCTGCATCTTCTACAACACAACGATCACTGAATGCGCCTGAATCAGGTCAGGTGTATGAGGTCAGATAATAAATATTCCAGCAGTAAACG
>CM072880.1:3345000-3537500 GCA_036937835.1 Pampus argenteus
AGGTTACAGGAACTGAAAATAACACAAGAATGAAACAGGACAGGAGAGAAAGAAATGACTTAACAAAAAGAGTATTAAAGGTGCAAAAGGTTGATATGTTTTTATTTATCGATCATATGTATGTATTCATGTTATTTCAAGAGAAAAAAAAAGTGTCTGCACACTGGATTAAAGCTCCCAAAGTCTCTCAGTAAAGTAGTTATATATAATAGTTAAATCATGCCGACAAAGACAAACAAAGGTACAACTAAAGGGAACATAAACATAAACACAAGGTAAAAAATGACAAAATTGCTTGAGAAGGAAAACAGTTCAATAAATGTGGTTCATTTCCAATAAACTTTATTATCTTCCACCCAATGGTTTCATACTTTGAATAAACAGATACTATTTTTGGTTGTTTGCTGTAACTGTTGAGATTAATGTCTCGTGTCCTCTTGTGTGTTGTGTTTGTGTTTTTGCTCTCTGCTGCAAATCACATTTCCTCTTAAGGGACAATAAAAAAACTGAAGTGAAGTGAACTGATGAAATTAGCTCATTCAAGCACTTAGTTGACATAAGTGATCAGTTTTATATATATATATACATATATCATCAGGTTTTCTGTATTTGAGGACCGGGCATCGCTGCGTCCTGCGTCGCGCTGCAGGCGATGTTGTACAGCAGCACTATTAGATGTCAGTAAACCAGGTGACTCTGACCTACAAGAGCTCAGACAAACATGAACTTCTGTGGTGCAACCTCTCCCTCCGCCTCTGCTGTCTCTCTACCCACAGTGACTTTCACTCGAGTCACAAGACGACATGCAAAACTGATCAAGAAAACCAAGAGAGAAAAGAAAATACAGAGCAGCAGAAGAGTCAACAAGCATGCAGACGCAGACGGTTCACACCTCTGCACCACATTCATCATGACACTGCTTTATAAGCCCTGACCTGTGGCAGACAGACGGAGCCGGCTACACTCTCTCAATCCAACCCCTCCCACACACTCTGCTTATATACGATAAAGCCTTAATGAGCTGCAGAAATCCAAAAATATATCGACAAGACAAGACGTTTCCTAGACAACTGCTGAAGCTTATTTCAGGCGCTACAAATGTTGGGGACTAATGCAGAAATTGGTGTTTTTTGGTCCGCAATAAAGTCAGGCTTAAGCATGAATCTGGCATTGAGCAGAGAAAAGAGTCGTACCCTTTATAGTTTGGTTTATCAGAGCTAAAACATCTGACCCCCTTTCATACAAAGTCATTGGATCCAGTGTTAAAATATTGATGGGTGCAGTTCTAATGTACAGATATTCAATAGCAGCACATGACTAATGTATGGAGATGTTGTTGTACATTCTATCTACCAACTGAAAAAAACAAACAAACAGATTCCTGACATTTAGTGTTCACAAAGTAGGCTAATGCAGCGTTAATGCAGGAAACCAGAGAAGAAGAAAAAAAAAAAGACATTGATTGTGCAGTCCGAGTGCACAACGTCTCACTCTGACTCTGTACACCGCATGCCTCCATGTTCTGCAAAGATACAGACACACATTCATTCAGAAACTCACACGCACGCACACACACACACACACACACACACACACACACACACACACACACACACACACACACACACACACACACAGACTAGTGAAAATACTTTTAACTTGTAGACTCTATGATGCACAAGCACAACGTTTGCAAAAAAAACCTCAGCGGCCATTTGTTTGCAGCCTACATCTTCCTCTTTCTTTTTTCTTTCTGTGTAGTGAAGGCTGTTAAGCTCTATGCTTCATGAAAGCAATAAAACATTAAATCCATCTGTTATGCATTAAGGCTCCTTTGTTTTAAATGAATAAATTCAAGTTTTGAACCGGAGACTATAATGATTGCCTGGATTTGCAATGGAAATCAAGGAAAAAGCAAAGTGTACTTGCAGCCTTTGCTACTACTTGGACTCCATTCATGCTCTACTGCAGTTCCTCCTGTGGGGATATGAAGGTAACCCAGAGTTAAAGGAAACCCAGCTGAAACGAGGGGAGGAAGACAACATGATTCATCATATCTCAACAGGAAACACCTGCATAATATACCCTACACTGTGTTGTGTGTGTTTATTTGTGTAATGTGTATATGTCCCTGACAGCAAGTATGTTGTATACAAAGCACTACTTTAAGGCCAAACATTGGGTTTTGCACCAACCCCAATCACCAGACCTCCTGGTCACAGATAGTGAAAAACAACACACAACTAACCTACACTTGTAGTTTCTGTGTAATGACGTAACACAGAAACATAGAAAGACACGCGACAGCTTACGCTTGCAAACATTGTGAAATGCAGAGCGGATAAATGACACAAGCGTGTTATTTCCCATCTTTTCACAAATGCTGTCATTGGTCACACCGATATAAGACCACATATATATATATACAAGCTGAATCATAACAGATAACAGAAAAAAAACATGTCAACATCTTTTAATTAGAGGCACCTAATTTCATAATAAATAAATACCAAAATCATTTATTTCAATATGTTTTTTTGTGAAATTGACCAATATTTACTCCTCTACGTCCAGGATGCTACCAGCACATCCTGTTTTTCACCGTGAAACATTTAATGCTTTGTCTAATTCACAGAGGTCACATGAACATAAACACCAAAGCCGTGCAGAGATATTCACGGCCTTGTAGAAAACTAACGACTGATGTCCTTGGAAGGGACCTGGCGATATAATAAAGTCTTATGAGGCGTTGCACTGCATCCGGTGAACATATTGAGACTCCTGTTGATTGTGTGTCTCAGAAGGATTTAAAAAGTTCTGGTTCATCTGTGCGTTCATCTAGATCTGCACTCTGCAGCATGTTTATGAATTTATCTGTCAACGATCTCCGCAGTCAGTTTATTAACCTAAACCGACTCTTAAACGACAACTTGTTGTGTGTTTTTCTACTGACTCACAATGAGACAAACACACCTTTCAAAGCACATGTCCCTTTACTGACCTCCACTGGAATTATCTGTCCCAGTTATTAGCCAGGACCGTGCTGATCAGGCTCTGGAGGAGGAAACTGCTTCTTGTTTTCCCACATCCCCCATTTTCTAAACACACACACACACACACACACACACACACAAATCAGAGTTGCAAAGCTTTATGTCACTGATTCCCATAACTGCAGTCTTGTGACAGACCAGTCTGGTATTACTGCATTACCTCCCCCTCCCACACACACACACACACACACACACACACACACACACACACTGTCCGTAAGCCTTCACAGGCCTATTGTCCAGCTCCCAGACAGTGAATGAGAACTGTGACATTCAGTCAGCACAAATAAAGCCTGACGAGCCACCTGAAAATAAACTGACTCTCTCTCTCTCTCGCGGCAACTTCCCTTCATGGTACAATGAACAAGATACTTCCTTCTTCTCACCACCGCAAACACACAGTTTTACTATATACACACATTAGAAGCTTTGCTCATATCTATACTATGAATCTGATTGCCTTTGAGCCCTGGAGACTTGAAACCTGCACTGTTACAACTACAGATACTTCTTCAAAAAAAATCATTTTTAATAAGATAATAAGGATTTTGGAATGACGTCATTGAAAATAAACTCCTAGAAATTCATATACGCTGTGGTATATTTTCCACTGGGGACGGGGGGCATATTCTGGCCGCTCAAGCCATCAATCACAGATCCGGCTCGGTCAGTAACAGGTTGGTTTTGTACCAGAAAAGCATCGTACCGTTCAGAAACACACAAACGGTTCTGCAAAAAAAAAAGATGGAAGTAGATAAGATAAGATGAGATGAGATTAGATCACAACGGGGACATTTGTGTGTTACTGCAGCTAAATACAGGTGTAAAAGAGTAAAAGTAGAAGCTAAAATAGAACTTTGCTGTGTACCAAACTGTACTACATAAAATACAATAGGGCTGTTACAAGTATAAGCAATACTCATAATAAAGATATTTATACTAAACTATACACTAGACCGACATAAAGTATAGACAGGAAGTTTCATACGTTTGTTGTTACCGAAGTTGCAAATGATAATGTGATATTCTTAAATAGTCAACTGCTGGTTACATGACGATATATAGAAGAAGGTGGAGGTTATTATCTGCTTCTATTACCGGTTCTCAATGTGTCGAGAAGATTTGTTGCAGGACACATTTTAAGAGATTACGAGATGATCGATGGGACAGAAAAAAAAATCATATGAATATTACTACAAAAAAAATATAGACACTTATAAAAAATATTAAACATTAAAAGAAGTCAAATGGATAGTTTTAACTCTTCAGGCCTCTGACAGATGATCAGATGAGACAATCAGAGGAAATGAAGTCATTTTTAACCTGTTACAGTCAATTACAAGCAGACTGTTTTATTTTAGGGAACTGTGATGATTGCAGACAATGTTGCAAAACAATGAGCAGCACTGATTTATTCTTCTTGTTTATTTATTTATTTTTACTTTTTTTTTTTCAATATTTTTCATAACATAAAATGATATATCCTGCAATAGAAAGTTTTATATCAACCAATGCTTTTATAACAGCATTATTTTATTATTGTATTTGTATATTAACAACGTCCTATGTGTCTAAAAGAATATTTGACATATACATACATTCAGACTATTGATATTTATTGTGTTGTAATAAACACACATCCAGGTTTTCCAGAGTCACAGGGAACCGACAAACCGTCCAAAACAAAAAAGGTTTTCAATTTACGATTATATAAAACAAAAACAAAAAAACCCAGAAAATCCTGACATTTAAGAAACTGGATCTGACACTTAAAGCATTAATCAACTAATCTCTGCACTACTCGCTGCAGCTCTTGTTCTTATCATGGATGCATTATAAGAATTGCATGCCAGACTCAAAGATGGCTCCTATTCATTTAAATGAAAACTGCTTGCCTGGCACATAAACCAAAATGTTTTCGAGCTTCCACGTTGTGCGACCCGCTCGACCCTGCAGGCTTTACATTGTGATGATGCCACTGAAAACTGCTTTTCTAGTTTTTCACAATACAATTTGCAGCTTGAGGCGTCTCTTCTGTGATGGTGGTGTTTTTTTTACATCCATGGTTCTTACCTGAGAATCTATCTGAGGTAAATTTCCTTAAATCTTCACCTCGATCTTGACCCTTAAGTGACCCTTAACTGCGTCTCTTCCTCTACATATCATCCTAATCTTAACCTCCTACTAGCAACTAGCCACATATAATGACACCTTTAAAATGCATGTTTACTCTGCTGCTGTTTACGGGGGGGAGACTGAGGGGAAACAGTGAAGTTGAGACGGGGAGTAGGGGGGAGTCGTGATCACTCACCCTGACAAAGTTATCGGGGAACAGCCCCCTGCGTCCTCCCAGCTCGCCCTCCCACCATCCTCCTTCATCCCGCCGTATGTTCACGATGATGTCACCCACTGTCAGGCTCAACTCATCGTCCTGCTGAGCCTCATAGTCGAACTCCACCACAGCCTCCACTGGGCAGAGAGAGAAACACAGTCAGTATGTCACAATAAACCGCACTGAAAAACTTCACATATTGTAGATATGTCACGTTGTTCCGCATTTCAGACACGGTGGTTTTATATATTTGAATCCGAGAAGTGAAAGAGGAAGCTACAGACGCAGATAACTATGCACAAACTTGCAACAGCGTCATTAATGGGATTTTACATAAAAATGCAACGTACACTGACATGTAAAACTGGAAAAACAGAAAAGTTTAAACGCTTGTTAGTACAATTCTGACTCTGACGAGTGTTTCCGTGCCTTAAATAAAAGCAAATATTCAAAAGCAGCATAACAATGATTCCCACTAGCACTAATTTCATCAACACAACAAGAGTCACATCGCTCCAATCTGATGCTCTGACTTTCACTTTTGAACAGGAATTATTGTTTTCACTCACTAATTAAAAGATGCCCCGCTGACAAAATTAAAATAATGTGTTCATTCAGTGCCTCTCTTAGGAGTTTCCTGGAAGTCTGACAAATGTGTTGAATGCATTTCCTTCCTCATAAAAACACTGAAAAGAAAGAAGAAGAAAAAACCTCTGCAGGGTACCTTTAATTCCAGTCACTGTGATTGGTATTTACCTTTAATTACCGTCAATTAAAGTCAACACTAAACTCAAACAGAAGGATTATATGTTTGAGCCACCGGGATAAGAAACTTTGAGTTTTACTGATGGTAGCGGCAATTTTGCAATTAATTAATAAATAATAAAAACAGTGTTTTTGTTAAAGAAAAATGAATTTATCGAGGCAGCAGGTAAACATGGAGGATAAATTAAAAGATCAGAAATAATATGTTAAAATAAACCCCAAAACCTTCGTTCTACAAGCAGTTAAGGTACATAAAGGCTGCAGCAAATATTGAAGACACATAGCAACCCGCTCACTCAAACACACAAACAACTTGTGACAACTTGTGACAACTTGTGACAGCTCATGCAGCGACTAATACTTGTAGAAATGTAGTGAATGCGCGATGTCACATATAGCTTTCTGATCCGTAAACCTTTGAACATACACACGTACATATCGACTGCCGAGGTCTGATCCTTGTCTAAACAGTGTGGGCAGCACAAAGGGGTTAGGGTGGGGGAGTTCTGAGTAACCATGGAAACAACTGTATAAAAGGGGTAGCTATGACTCAGACTAACTTCCTCCCCAAAAATGATCTCTCCCTCTCACACACACACACACACACACACACATACACACATACAGTATAAAACAGATATAAAGTCACATCACTTTAACATAATATTTAACCACAGGATGTGAAAGCAGTTGTTTTTAAAAGTGGAAGGTCATGATGTCGCCGACAATTTACATCAACGGGAACGTAGGAACAGACGAACCTTCACGAGACATCAATAGTAAAGACACAAAGGAGACGACTGTAGTCCAAGTTGGCCTGGTGCTCAGATGGGGAGGATATGATTCTGGCTTCAGATAACCAGAGAGATTAGCCTGAGACGAGACAGCAACGTGGCACAAATTCCATTAGATCCCTTTTTGGGTTGTTGTTTTGTTTTTTTTGGTTTCAGCTGTGATGTTTGTGTG
Source organism: Pampus argenteus (assembly GCA_036937835.1). Classification (NCBI taxonomy): domain Eukaryota; kingdom Metazoa; phylum Chordata; class Actinopteri; order Scombriformes; family Stromateidae; genus Pampus; species Pampus argenteus. The sequence goes on from CM072880.1 coordinate 3,352,117, forward strand.
GAAGTGGCAGATACCACGAGAGTGGAAGTGGAGCGTCACATGGTGATGCTTCTTCAGTAAGGAGAAGTGAATTGTATGGCATGGCAGCTCTCTTGCAAACCACATACTGTACATCTGAGTGGCAAAACAGGACAACACCGCAGTTCGCCCGCCCACGTCGGTCAGAAATACGCAAAACCGAAGAAGACGACAGCTTGAGGCTCTGCACAGCACACGGTGCAAAGAAGGGTGACACAAAGCGAGCGCCGCATAGGCTCTTGAGGGGAACTCTGTCTGCTTTGAGTGGAAAATGAGAATATTTTAAAGCCTGCAGACAAAACAAAACTCCCTCTAAAGTGGTCAAGAAACACACACACACACACACATATATATACATACATATATATATATATATATATACACGCATACACACAGGAACTGCAAAGGCCTGTAGCGTCCTCTCAACAGCTGCAGTCAGTTTAGATAAGAGGAAACTACACACACTCACTCAACAGCGAAGCCATGCTGACGTTTTGACTGGTTTGCAGCGTTCAGTTGGACAACGTTTCAATGCTGTCGCTGGTGCTGATGTCAAGAGCAGCTGTGTGTTTCTGTCTGTGAAACATTCACGCTGGACTGGAGCCCAGTGGGAGTGAAACCCACCCACTCAAGGCTGTGGATCAGATCACAGACTTCAGCAAATTCTCCCACATTAAAAAAAAAAAAAAGGAAATTTCCACATGTTTTGCTGCTCATCGCTGTGGTATTCAGCTCGTTCTGGGTAGTTATTTCTGTGACAAAGGGTTTGGAATTTACTGCACTCCCTCGATCTGCATTTTGGGCATCTGAATCCCAGAATGCACATGGACAGTCGCCAGATAAGAAGTTTGCACATTCATCTCTTTTCAGTGTAGGTGGAGAGAGAGAGCAGAAAACAGACAGAAGCGAGAGCTTTTTCTTTTCCAACTGAGAAAAGTCAAACATTTCAATCACATTGTCAATAGAGAAACTAGATCTTTTACTTTACTGGATGTTTCTCTCTATATGAAGGATCTTGAATGAAACTGAAGGTCACAGTTTTATATCTGTGACATTATTTTCTCCTTGAAAACTGCAGCAACAGCTGTAATAGAGAAATCTCTGTGATGCCTTCAGGACTTTGTTTTTCCAAGTTATCTATAATAATAAGAACATTAAAAACCACCAAAGGAATAAAATGCAGGGTTACCAGTAACAGTTTAAAGTCGTGCTTTCCACCAGCCAATATAAACAAAAAAAAAACAAAAAGGCCTCAAGGTTACGTTTCTTAAAAGAATTAACGATTAAATGTCCGTCACGGCATGCGAATACATCTATTCACAAACAATTATTAAATTACTGCAGTCCATTGAATGGGGATCTGGGGCTTTTGTGGCCCCTCGGCCCCTCGGCCTCTGGGGCGGTTGCCTACTTTCCTCAGTTGGTTATCCAGCCTTGAAGATTGTGTGTATATGTAGACTAATTATGTGTATGAGTGTTTCCCTCGAGGCAGCTGTGCATTGTTTGTTTTCATGCTGAAGCACTACGGGAATAAGAAAGAAGTGAATGATAATAAGCATATTTTGCACCAAGTGCTGCATCTATCTTCACTAATCTTGCATCCAATTGATCAAGAAAACATTCATGTTATAATTCAAATCAATGTGCATCTAATAAACAGACAAAACTGAAAAAAACCCAGAAGTGTCATCTTCCTGAATTGACTTCACTTGTTTTGGTCATTAAAGCTGCAATCAGTTCATCTTCATGCATCGTGTGCAGCAGTGCATTGCTGTGGTGAAATGATGGTGAACGATGATGAGGACAATGTCACAGCCAGGGCCTGTTTTAACATCCAGACAAAACACACTCCAGAACACTGTACAACACAATGGTGAATGTAAACGTGTCAACATCTGCAACTCATCAATGTGACCCCGCTGCTCGCCGAAAGAAAACGGCTGCGCGTCGCACACCTACGCGCTGCTTCTCTAATCAACAATAAAGCGCCAGATATGTAGAAATATATATCTGGCTGTGCGTAAACATTAACAGCTCAGCTTTGCATGCAGCGACGTTCAGGAGAGGAAGGAGAGAAAGGAGAGGAGAGAGTGCAGCGCGCATCTGGACCGAGCGTTTTATTCCTGCTCATCCAGATGCGCAATTGCAAGCTGGAGGTTATTTTAGGGCATTGTTGATAATTAGAAAGAAAAAAAACAGGGCTGCATCTCACCCATTTATGTGTCCCGGTGTGCTGGTAGCGCTCCTGCGGGCTGGTTGGTAACGGGGGGGGGGGGTGGTTGTTTCAGGTATAGAGGGGGTTTGTACCGGACCGAGCCGCCAGCCTCCTCCTCGTACTGGAGATCCGCTACAGCAGCGCTGAAACGGGAGGAGCGTCAGATGAAACCATATTCCTTCCTCTTTTTTTCTGTCCGGTGACACGACAGAGGAGGCAGAGCGAGCGGCCAGAAAACGGAAAAAGCGCTGATGAACAAGCCTCTCTCTCTCTCTCTCTCTCTCTCTCTCTCTCTCTCGCTGCCTTCAGGTGCTGCGCGGAAATTTCCACTTCCTGTGACGCAATTTGTTACACCGAGCATGATGATGGATTATGAACAGATGCTGTTGACAAAAGAAAATTCGGAGTTTATACCAAAAAAATTATATGTTTCATCATGAAGAGTTTTGTCAGGCTATTGATTATTATTATTTTACATTTACTATATTATTGATTACTTCTTGAAAAAAGGCCACCTTGATTCTAATTATGATAAACAGACTCATAGATGGATAAATACTAATACAATTTATAAACAAACTATACCAGTTCTATGTACAACTATCAAACAAATATTCATCCGGCAAATAATTAGATAGTCAACATATGTCATTTATGTACAAAATGAACAATATGGGGCCTAATACTGACCCCTGAGGTACTCCACAAGTAATATCCATGCATGTTGATTTATAGTCACCTATCTTTACGATTTGTTGCGTCATAAATATCTTCAACAAATTCAGCACAACCGTTTTGATACTTTACATTTACAATTTATTAAGTAATATATTGTTATCAAGGGTATCAAAAGCTCTTTTTTAGCTTTCAGTAAAGAGTTTGTCTGGTAAAAGTGTCCTCATCTCTTCTAGCAATATTTACAATTCCAACAGCAGAAAACAGTTGTCTGTGCTCCAGTTTTTTATAGACCATATGCATGAAAACTTAACAGCACTTCATACAAATCAGATACAACTTCAGTTGGGCTCATTTACATGTCAAGTCTTAAATTAAACATGTGGTGGAGCAAAAGCTTGCAACAGGCTTAGTAAATAGGCAGTGTTTCCTTGCTGAGATGCAGCAGACGTCAGTGTAATTGCATGTAGATTTGATGCCAAGACAAAACAACAACAATAAACCTTTATATGAGAGACTGCTGAAGGCCCATATTAGCTTCAGCTGAAATGTTTTTTTACAGTTGGTTCATGTGAGGAAGGGATTGCTTCATGGCTATTATATTTGCCACCCACTAATAACCTTGTCATCATACATTTGACATTTGAATATTGTATTGAGATAGACTTGAACAACTTCAAACCAAGCATTGACTCTATTTGAATTTTTAAAAATGCAGCAGGAGGCATCGGAGTTGTTTTCCCATCTAACATGTTATGTTAACACTGTACTGATTGATTTTGACATTTCTGAGTGTACTGAGGACTTACACTGCAGGTCCTGAAGAAGCCCTCGCGTTGAAAAACTTGAAGAATGAGTCTCATGTTGATATACTTGTTCCTAGATTGCCAGTCAAAAATTAATCATTATTATACATATATAAATATATACCCACTATGTGCTTTCAGGAGACAAAAGGGGAGTCACTCAATCACTTCCTGGATTTAAGCTCCTGCTGACATCACCAGTGATGTCATGGGTTAGACTAAGTATGGGTGGATGTATTTTATTTAGTTAGGTGTTTGTTTTTGTATTTATGTTATATTTGTACTTATTTTAGTTTTTGGTGATGTCTATACTATATTTGATGTGTGTGTAAACAATATTAACTAATTCAAGTGACACTGTCATAAACCGGTTGTTGGTATAAAGGAAAGGAGACCCCTGCTAGAAATATGGTTCTGCCCAGATAGATTGGAGGACCTATTTAAGAGTCGAGCTGTTTGTTTGACAAAGAATATACACACAGGTCAGGTACAATATACAGGTATGTAATAATATATAATAATAGATAATGAGGTCCAGTGATATTACAAAGATCAATAGTTAAATATCAGATGTTAATTGACAAGGCAAATAAACCAGTAAACTTAGTATTAGTAACTTCTATAACTTTTCTGCAAGGTAGTTTCACTAAGTGCCAATATTTCCAACAGCCTTTGAAGGTAGCATCATTCTGAGCTCAAAGCCTCTCACGTGTGTAGCCCAAATCTCGCGTTAGTCAAGTCAACGCATACCTCAACATTGAATTACAGTAGCATATATTCACTCTTATCTCACACTGACTAAACACGTGTTCTTTGGTGTATTATCAGTGCAAACAGATCTAATAGTCTAATTGTTTTTTTGTAGTTTATGTGCAAAAAATATTTGAAAAATGTATAGAAACCTCATCCAACAAACTCTCTCTCATACATACACACACCATGCAAAGCCCTACTGTGTTGCCACCTCAATCAAACCACATGCAGGTGAGAAATATGCTGCAGAAACAGGGCGATGGAAGGATGCAGCGATAAGAGACAAATATAGATGAGAAATTACAGTTTTTCACAATAAACTGTCACTGGGTGGAGTACAGTGAAAAGCAGAAACTGCTGCTGTACAGACAGCGAAGAAAAGATCTGATGTGATAAAGAAAGATTGTTAATATGACTGCAGATATTATCTATTTATAAATGCCTCTCAACTATCTGTGAATCTCCAAAGCATATTTGAAACAACATTTAGTCACATTAACCTCAAGCGAGACAAACCTGTTGCCACAAAAGCCAACACGTCATTTAACACACTCAGTAACACATTAAACCGCTACCTGCAAACACAAGTGTAAAACAAAAATCCTAAAATATTAAAATGTGAGAAGTGATCTGCTCCCTCATAGTTAGAGTACAATACGCAGCCAGTTTGTAAGAGGGGCACATTGTTTTCTCATCCAGAGATGGAGGTTAATTCTCTCCAGAGATCAGAGGTAATTTTAACACAAAGCACCAAGGTGACACCATCTGGGACAACATTGCTATTGCATGATGTGCTCAGCCCCAATTAGTTTTTTCCACCTACTGTGGAAACACACACACACACACACACACACACACACACACACCACAAATGGACACATAGTGAGAAGTCTCAGTAGTGCAGACACTATTTCTGGCCCTTCTGTACCTCTGTTACACACATTTGTTGTTTGAGGGCATCTGAAATGTTGTATTCAGGTCAGGTAAGTGACTCAAATGGGTCTGCGTGCCCACATTTCCCTCTTTATACATGCATTTTCTGGGCTACCACAGTTTGTACAGGCAGATGACTGTAAGAAACTATCTGTGATGCCATTACAGACACAGGTATTAAACAGCTCCAACCACCAAACAAACTACATTTCAATACAATACAATGGGATCAATATGGAAAGACTCGATAATGTGTATAAAGGTTTTGTATATATATGAAAAAAGTAATGTTCTGTACATGTTCAGGTTCATTATACAGTTGAAGGAAACCTTGGCCCTTACAGTATTGATTGATTTAAAATAGTAATATGTTGACCAACAAATGTGCCCTCTGGGTCTGTGCATATAATATTATATTATTTTATTTATAATTTGTAAATTTAATTAAATAAAATAATAAATGCTATGTAGTAACCAGATCTTGTACAGTGAGGTGCCCTCCTGCTTGGTTTTGCCCCCACAGCATCCAAAATGAGTAAATTCTCCCCTGCGTCAAGCATGCGTACGTGACCAGTTGCGTCATGACGTAAGGCGGAAGTAGCCCAACCGTATAAGGACAAGGACCATAGACACCGCTGAGCAAATAAGGCAGGAAGCTAAAAAGGTGTTGCTGGAGCGAAACCTGCAGTCAGGTGAGATAACTGACGCAAAGCGAAAATTTAACCACTTATATACATATATATATATGTATATATATATTTTAAATTGCGATATTGTATTTTTATGAGCTTTATTTTACGTAACGGAAGAGACACGTTTTGCTAACTAGCTTAGTGATGCTGCAATATCACCTGTTAGCCTAATGTATGTTTTACACATATGCTACCACGTTTCTACTAAAACAAAACAAAACCTCTAAAACAAAATCCACATTACACTTATTCCCAGTCATTGACTTGTTTGTTTTAATATGTAATTTGTGCGTGTGGTTGAATGTGGAGGAGTATTTCTGCCAAAGAACATAAAATCCACCTTTTAAAAAAATAAAAATAATAAATTACAAATAAAAGATGAGATGTGTTCAGACATCTAAAGCTTTCTAAATGTGTCTGACCCTTTTTTTTTTTTACTAATGTGAGGGTGTGTTTCATGTGGAGTCATGCTATGATGCAACCTTATTTCCTGACTACTTCCTCCTCTTGATAAATAAAAATAGTAGTATTATTAGTATTAATATGGTATAAATATTAGTGTTAAAAACATACGAGTAAGGACGTTTTTTTGGGACTTTAATATTTGCACTTTGTCTAATTTTTCATGGATAGTATGACTGACCTTGACCTACAGACTGATGCTGCATTTATAGACAGATATATTTATAATGGGGCTGCAATTAACATCAGATTCATTAGCAATTAATTTGTTAATTATTTCTTTATTATTTGTTTATTTTTCTTAAATAATAAATTGACGTATCAAAAAAATGAAAAAATCAATCTGCAGAATATTTACTCGATTTATTTATATATTGCTTTGTCTCTATCAAATTGCTTAAGTCCAAAAAACCCAAAGATATTCAGAAACTGGAACCAGCATATGTTACTGTAGGAATTATAGCTTCAAAAATGATGGACCAATTTCATATTTTTAGGATATTTTTATACTTTTTTTTTTAAAAATAATTATTTTTACTATAGTGACAATTGAGAGAGTTGACAGGATAAAAAGGGGAAGAGAAAGATGGGGAGGGGACGGGGGACGGGGGGTTGCATTTTAACCGTTCGCGCCTATCATCTAAATTATTAATCGGAAAAATAATCAGAAGAATCAATAATGAAAATGATGTAAAATGCAGCTCTAATGCTGGCGATGCTGTTTCTGCTGCCGTGTAGCTAATATCATCCATATATATATATATATATATATAAAAGTCAGTAACAGTTTCCTGCTTAAGCTCAGTACAGGTTAGATATGCTGCTTAACTGGTATTTGTACATGTTGCATTAGTTCCTTCTTGCAGCATAAGGAAACCTTAAAGAACAGTTGGCACAGACATTTCCTCCTAAAGCTGCAACTGACATGTTTATAATGAAACAGGATTATCTCTTGTCATGTGGTCATGTTTCTGTGTTGTGTAAAGTCAAGGTTACACCAGTTAAACCGGGTAAACCGTCGAGACAGTAATGTGATATTTAAATGATTTGATGTTTTTTTCGTGTCGTGTATGATAATAAACTGAATTTCTTTTGTATTTTATTTTTATTTTATTGCTGGTAAAATAAAACACTACATTTAAAAGAATTTCTTTAAAAAAATAAATAAATATTTTGTGTCATTTGATGGACAAAATGGTTAATTAATAATGAAAAATAATCATTAGTTGGAACCTTATTTTTGTCTTTCTGAAACAGTCCAAAACATAAATGAATAAAAGCATGAAGTTGTCACAGCGGAGCATAAAAACACACCCTGTACTCATATACTGTATGAAATAAGCTCAGTTTGACTTTTTGCTTGAGAGAAAAACAGTCGTCTTGTTTACAGAAGAAACACTCTCGACCCTAAAAAACTTTACGTCAGTCTGAATAGCAGCTCTGTTTAAAAATATGACGCCGCGTCATCTCCTCCTCCCTCCCTCCCTCCCTCCTCCCTCCCTCCCTCTCCGCCTGCCTCTCTTGCCTCTGCTCTGGTCTTTTCCTGCCATTTGCTTTCTTTAATTTGCAGCTCATGGTCTCGTTTATATTCTGTATTTTAGAACAAGATTAACGGCAACAATGGATCGACTGAGGTCTGCGTTTAACAGCATGGTGAGTGTTATTATTTATAGAAATTTGAGTTTTTACTTTCATTTAGATTTGTACCAGTTTATTTTTTTATTAATCTTGTTTTATTTTATGGCTACTTAAATAAATAGAAAGTACAGTGTCTTGCACGATTTTTCAGTAGCTGAAATCACAACCTTTTTCTTTTTTTTCTTTTTAATCTGACCTTTCAACCACTTGGCCGCCCATCCTCTCGTGCAGCTGTGGCACCAGGAACACGTTGCTCTCATAGTTTTCATTCTTATCTGCCTTTTACTTTTGTTTCTCTCTGTTTAGGTTAAAAGTGAGCGATACAGCAGGTTCACTCTGCAGCCCGAGCAGGACGGTGAAAGACACGTTGAGGTCAAACTGTCTGATGATACCACGGATGACGCCACGGAGGTCGGCCAGGGAGAGGGCTCACCGAGCTTCAGGCCGGCTCCTCCGCGTCAGAGCCGACGTACCCTCTGCTGTCTGGCCTTGGGGATCCTGCTGATCTTTATTATTGGTAGACCGTGCTAATCTTTCTACTTAAACATTTTTAGAGCTGCAACTAATTATTTTCATAATTTTCTCCAAAGCCAATATGATAACGATCGAACAATTTTTACATTTGAGAAGCATGCTGCAGCTTCTATGACAATTAATTGATGATTGAAATGTGTCTCGATTGACACTCACAGATGTGTTTTTGTTTATTGTTACTTCATCTGCATGTTTGAAGCTAAAAGATGGAAGTCTTTCTTCCGCTTCTCATTTAGAAGCAACTGTGGTCTTTTATACTTACACTTAAGTATGATGTGGGAACCTCCAGTGTACAGTGAAAATTAACTTATTATTATTATTATTCCAAGCATTGTCAATGTCTTAAAACATGTCCAGAAACATCTTTTAATAAAAGGCAAACAAAAAATATTAGATAAACTGAATGCTGCTTCTACATGTTTAGATTCATGATAATAATTATAATGCTGTGTGTAATGTGTAACACACAGAAAACCAGTGCAAAGGTCTGACAGCTGGAGTGATGTTTTAAAACTTTAGTCCTGGTGTCTTCCAGGGTATCTGGTCGGTTACATCAGCCACAGTAAACCTCGGGCGGTGCCGGTGGACTGTGGGGCAAAGTTGGAAGTGAACGAACCGACGGCAAAGATTGATGTACAAGATCCAGAAGTCCAGCTGTACTGGAAAGACATCATAGAGCTTCTCGCACAGAAACTCACTGCCCAGACGTTCGACCAGACTCTGAGGTAAATACCCACAAACCACAGTGAAGGTGATGATGTGAAATGCAGCTCTAATGCTGGCGACACTGTTTCTGCTGTCGTGTAGCTAATATCATCCATATATATATAAAAGTCAGTAACAGTTTCCTGCTTAAGCTCAGTACAGGTTAGATATGCTGCTTAACTGGTATTTGTACATGTTGCATTAGTTCCTTCTTGCAGCATAAGGAAACCTTAAAGAACAGTTTAAAGGACATTTCCTCCTAAAGCTGCAACTGACTGATGTTTATAATGAAACAGGATTATCTCTTGTCATGTGGTCAAGTTTTTGTATTGTGTAAAGTCAAAGTTACGGTTAAACCAGTTAAACAGTCGGACCATTTTATATCGAGACAGTAATCTTTAATGTGATAAAATTTCGCAGTAATTGGTAAGACAAAACAAGATATTTGAAAGAATTTCTAAAAAAAATAAAAAACACAAACCACAGTGAAGGTAAAGCCAAAAGAAAATAAATAATGAGGAAATATAACGAGGAAAAGATCCTAGTTAAAAGGATAAAAATGGTGGATAATAGATTTGTACCAGCTGAGTCAGCTTTTTGTGAATAATAGATGCCATGTAGATCAATAAGGGGGATCAAGTGCACAACTGACGTTTGTGTATTACACTACATAATGGCAGAGATTATAAAGGCGACAGGAAGATTACAGGTTGGGGTGTGTGCTTGTCATCAAAGCCTAAAGGATCAGGTTGGCATTAGTCTATATTTTTATGATTGTCAACAAATCCTATGAAAAATCCCACAACTGCCAAAATTTTCTCAAAAATGCTTCTTCACCAAACTGATCTACAGAACTACAATGTCTTTTTTTCTGTGTTTTGTTTCGCCTTGAAATCAGATCGGCCTCCTCGTTTCTCATAATGTGCTTCGAAAGTAGTGCTGACATTTATAATAAAGTACATTGTGTCTTCATAAGTAAGCTTATGAATCATCTATGGGGGCTTTTCTTAAAGGAAAAGGTTATTTCAGAAGACTGAAATAAGTCAAACCTGGCGGGTTTGATCCGTTTCTCTGCAGGAGCTTTGATCTACCCAGTCGTTCAGCAGGCAGCCTGGAAGATAACAGTCTGGCAAACCGCGTGTTTGATGAGTACAAGAAACTTGAGATGGAGCCCTGGACCGACATCCACTATGTTCAGCTGCAGATGCCTGACAGGTTGATACAACATAATTTATACATGATCATTTATTGTTTTATTTAAGAGAGATTGATGTGAAACAAACAAACCTTTTTTTCCTTCTCATTGGCAGCAATCGTCCAAACCGTGTCCTGTTTGGTTCAGAGGTCTTCGAGCCAACAGGGTATCTTGCCTACAGTGCTCCTGGGAAAGTTCAGGTGATTTGATGCAGTTGAGACACAAAACTTTTCAAAAAAAATAAATGCATTTTTAGCTGTTGAATGTAGGGGTCTGCCTGACTTGTAACGTCTGTGCAGGGCAAGCTGGTGTATGGAAGCTACGGTCGACAAGAGGATCTGGATGTTGTCACGAAGAAGAATGTCGAGCTGAAAGACTGCGTGTTGCTGCTCCGAGCTGGAAAGATTAGTTTTGCAGAGCAGGTATCTGTGTGATTTCACGCCTTCATATAGTTTTTTGGGTTTTTTTAAGGAGCTAAACTAAAAATGTACTTTTATGTTTAATGATTGTTTTTCTTCCAGGTGGCTAATGCTGCAGCGAAGGGCGTTTCTGCTGTTCTAATCTACCCCGACCCTCAAGACTACAAGTATACAGCAGGAACGGCACTCTATGGACATGTAGGTCTTAGTTACTGTTCCTGGGTCAGACAGGGTCAACAAAAAGAAACATGCCGACGCCGCCAGCAGCAGTTATTTCTACATTTTAACCCAAACGATTATCTTTTTTAAAACCCTAATCAAGTCAATCAAACTTAATATTTAGGTATAACAGGAAAGGGGAACTGAAGCCTGCTCAACTGTTATTGGAGCACAGGGCGGAAAGGGGCGGGACTTAGGAAGGATCCTTTTATCTTTATATTTTGTTTATTTGTGTCCCCTTCAGGTCCATCTGGGTTCAGGTGACCCCTACACCCCTGGATTCCCTTCCTTCAACCACACCCAGTTCCCCCCAACTCAGTCATCTGGCCTCCCCAAAATCCCAGCCCAGACCATCACCGCCAACATGGCTACAACGCTTTTAGAGTAAGAATAAAAAGACGCACTAAGACGACTAATGACAATAACAGGAATAACAGGAAATGCCTCACACTTTATCTTTGATCTCTGCTATTCTTCTGAGGATTATCTTTTACTATGTTAAAGTTAAAGCAGCTGTAACATAAGCTTAAACTACAGCACATCTGTTTTGTTTCTGCTGCCCCCAAGTGGCTAAAAATATGAGGTAATGCAGGATTAACTACTTCTGCATGCATGGATGACTTGTGTTGTTTCACACAATTTCTCATCTGCCTCTCTGCACCCTCGTTAGGAAAATTGGTGGCCCTGAAGCAGATGCAAGCAGTGGCTTCAAAGGCGGCATCAGCTCAGTGTCTTACAGTCTGGGAGGCAGCGAGGACGTAACCGTGGAGGTGAACAACGTGCTGGTCAACAGGGAGATCCACAATGTGTTTGGAGTCATCAAAGGATTCACAGATCCTGGTACGACTAATTAATATTAACAATTTTTTTACCTCTCTATTGTAAATCTAAGACATGTACTAATGTGTATTTTTACGTCCGTGTGTGTGACTGCAGATCGCTACGTCGTGCTGGGAGCCCAGAGAGACGCCTGGGGTAAAGGTTATGCCAAAGCCACTGTTGGCACCTCCATGCTGGTACAGCTGGCCAAGGCTGTTCATGAGATGGTGGAGAAAGGTAACACAAGTAGTACTATGCATACTTATGTAATATATATAATAAACAGAGGCAGTATATTCAGTATGTGTGTAACCTTTTTTTGTTTTTTATTTTCTCTTAGATGGATTTAGGCCCAGGAGAAGCCTGGTGTTTGCAAGCTGGAGTGCCGGAGAGTATGGAGGTGTTGGTGCCACCGAGTGGTTGGAGGTGAGAGATAGGTAGCTTTTATATAAGGATCTAAAAGAAAAACACATCTTAAGATGAGTTACAGACGTTGTTGTTTATTATGTATGTTTGTTTTTAGGGTTATATGTCCTCGATTGACAAAAAAGTTTTCACCTACATAAGCCTGGATGGAGCAGTTATGGGTATTTACAGTACACACAGTACATCATACAGTACATACTTCACACAACACAGATGCACATACGTCTCTACTCAAATATTGAAGGTTGTCTTGAGAAGTGACTTGAGTATATTTCCTCACAAGGTCGTGGGAGTTTTATAGCCTCAGCAAGTCCGCTGCTTTACAGCCTGCTTGAGAGCACAATGAAAACGGTAAAAACAACACGTTACTTCACATTATGACGCTGTCCTGGTTGTATCAGTTTGTATTTAGTGTAGTTTCACTCGTCTGCACAGGTGAAGAGTCCTCTTGGTTCTGGTTCTGTGTACGATATGGTGGAGAAAAGTAACTGGAAGGCCAACGTGTAAGTAGTAAACCAGCGTCGGTTAAAGTTTCCTACTGTATTTACACAACTGCTTTAGAAATGTAGTGCTTGAAATACAGAGATACATTTAAAGCTACTTAAATCCAAGGCTGCATGTCGTTGGAAATGTTTTGATTCTTGTGCTGATATCTGTATAATAATTAATTAAATTTTTCCAGACTGAGACCAATGTCGATGGACGACCCTGCTTATCCGTTTTTGGCCTTCTCTGGGATCCCCTCCATCTCTTTCCACTTCATCTCTCCCAACGTGAGTCTATATTCAAAACAGTTTCCTAATGATCAGATTCCAAATTTTAGTTTCAAACAGTGACATTTTGGTTAATTTGTGTGTACCCTTTTATTGAAATTGGCATCTTTTATGTGTGAAGTCTGAGAGCTACACCTACTACGGTACCAACCTGGACAGCATGGACCACCTGGATTATCAAACCAACCATCACACCAGTGAAATGACGGCGGTAGCTGCACAGTTTGCTGGCCAGATGGCTCTGCAGCTGGTCCACGACCACCTGCTCAGCCTGGATGTGATGCAGTACAGCAGCATCCTTGCCAAAGCCGTGTTCTGGATCAACAAACGCATTAACGAGCTCTCTCGGGTCAGTCTCTCCACCTCAATCTCAACCCAGCGTTGGACTCAATAGCTTTACGTGTGCTATACGTATTACGTTTTTGTTTTTAGAAGTTATAATTTTCCTGATGTTTATTTGACTTGTTCTGTAGTCTGGTCAGCTGAAGGATGTGGGCTCCAATTGGTTAAACCAAGCATACGGGTCTTTCCAACAAGCAGCTCGCAGCATCACCAACGACATCTCTAACACCGACTTAGATGACCAGCAGGCCTGTCGGATCCTCAACAACAGGATCATGAGTGTAAGACGCATACTCCGCTGTGACTTTTATTTGTTTATTTTTTTTGTTCATCACAACTCTGAATCTGATTTTTCTCCACTTAGGTTGAGCACGGCCTCCTCTCTCCGTACGTGTCCCCCATTGACACTCCTTTCCGACACCTCCTTCTGGGCCGCGGCTCCCACACTTTGGCGTCCATCAGTGAGATAACCGACATGAAGCAGTTCCGCACCGAGCTGGCTCTGGCCACCTGGAACCTGCAGGGCTGTGCCAACGCCATGGTTGGAGACATCTGGGACATCGACAATGAAATCTAAAGGGCGGAGTCGTGAGCATGGATGGATGGATGGATGGATGGTGTGTGTGTGTGGTTGTGAAATTGAGCAAATAGAAATAATGAGACACAGTTGGTTGTTCAAATTGGCAAGTGAACACAAAAGAGAATGAAAGTAAAATGAAAGAAAGCAGAAGGAGGAGCTCCAATATTAGCACTTAAGCACAAGCTGTCAATCAGAGGTCAAGCCCTACGCTTAATATACAGGCTTATATTCTGTTATTTGGGGGGATCCGACTCTTAATCCTCCAGGAGATGATGGAAAAAACTTGAAGATAAAACGTGTTTAAAAAAGAAGTGACGAAATCAAATGCTACAGACAAATCTGCCTCCTCCTCCTCCTGCTGCACCCAAAAGCTGTCAAACAAATCAAAGCCTTTGCTGTGACTTCTCGCCATCAATACGCTGAAGACCTTATTTATACTTGAGTTTTTTTTATCAGTGGCAGTGCCCACTATAAATTGATCATTTTGTCTTTTTTATACGACGTTATCGGAAGCAGTGCCTTCCATAATTATGACGGTTATACTGTCTAATCCTACAGCAGCATCTGCTACACGTACGACTCCTCAACTGTTGCTGACAAAAAGCTTGTGATGAAATTTGTATTTTTGGTTAACGCTTTATTTTACAGGTCTCTTAATTTTTATACTAATTTCCGAGTCATTTTCTGAGAAATTTGCAGGTATTGAACAGTACATTTCCAAGACCTAAAAATTAATGGTTTAATATGTTAAATTACTCAGAAAATGTCCAGGAAGTTTTTGTATAAAATTGAATAACCTGTAAAATAAAAGTTACCTTTATTTCTGCCCTCATATATTACAAACATTGAAAGATAAATGAAGGGTAGAAAAGAGTTTTGCCTGATTTTTGGTGTCAGGAACTGTTTCGATTTCTCTGGCAAAAACCGGATTAAGAAAACAGATGAGAAAATTGAATCTATACACTACAAGCCCAGAAATAAATTACCTGGGGGGAAAAAAAACTGGGAAATGAATGCACAAGAAACCAGTAATACATTATAAATTAAGAAAAAAAAAAGTCTTATCACAATTAATTGGTTACATAATTTGCAAGAAAGCCATTTATGTTGCACAGTCTACTTTGGAGCAGTTGATAATATAAGTTATCGGGAGCAGTGCCTTCCATAATTAAACCCATTATCGGGAGCAGTGCCTTCCATAATGACAAGCAGTGATGGTAGTTTTTGCCTACCTGTGTGTGTGTGTGTGTTTTACATGTGTATTTATCGGGAGCAGTGTCTCTCATATTTCACTTCAAGGGTGGAACAACTTATCGGGGACAGTGTTTCCCAGAGTTTTATATTTTACATATTTATTTGTTTTGTCTTTATTTTTTGGATGTGTGTGTGTGTGTGTGTGTTTCACGCTGTAATCAGTCAGATTTGTTCTCAACACACAGGACTATAAATGCACTGTATTCATTATAATTAGCAGCACACCTGCTTTGTTTGTTTGTTTGTTAGTTAAAATGAGATTTCAACAGGTAACGTTTGTGTTAGCGACTTCATAAATCTCACTGATCATGTATCTCATACATATGAATTCACTCCTAATGCTACTCTGATCACATGTCACATGTTTCCCCGACATATCCTCCTCTCACTGCATGTTCCTGTACTGCTCAACAAACCTGGACCATATACTGACCACAACGCTTTAAATATTTCAATTTTAGGATCACACCAACGTGTCTTGTTTTTAGATGCAAAATCTATATATATATTTTTTTGTATCTAAGCCACTGATATATGATTTTCTCCAAATTTGTAGCATCATACCTCTAAAGAGGTGCATAATATAAAACTGAAAATGAAATATTCAGAGAAGTTTAATGTCATTGAACTTTTTGAACCTGATGAACAACATGATAATAGAAAAGCGTCAGTCAGCCCCATAGAAACTCTTAATATGAACCCCAGTATATAACTTTCTTTTATATTAACATGCATAGTACAGCCAATAAAATGTCTGTCTGTCAGTTTTCTCATGGAGCCAGTTCTGTTGAGCTTGTTACCTTTTACAGCCTGGATTTAGTTGTGTTGGTTTTTTTCTCACTTATAAGATGCACTGATGTTTGAAAGCCTGCTCGGTGTGAATTCAGTTTTCTGTTCTTGAAAGCTTTTGAAATGATGTTTCTGTGGTTTCCATGTTCAGCAGAAAAAAAAAAGAGTAATAAAACCTTCTGATTTAGCATCCAGTAAACCACATCTGGTATCAGTTTGCATCACAGTGAAAAACACAAATATCCCTTTTTTTTTCCAGATTTCATCTTAGTTGAGTCCTACTGTTTATTTCGTTTTTCAGCATACATCAAAGGGAAGAATCATCATTTGCATCTTTTTTTTGTTTTTTAATAATGTTGTAAAATAGGAAATATTTTATTACTTCATTTGTATCCTTCCGGTGCGTTCTTTCAGATTAAAAGCACGATTTCCATGATGTAAAAACAAACAATAATACAAAAAGTTTGAAATTTGTAGTTTGGCTGTTTTCAGTCATCTTAAAATCTTGTCAGTTTAGACAGACTTCACAAATATCTTCTGCGAATCTGAATATTGTTTATCTCTTAAACTAAAAGTGCAACTAAAAATAAAAACATTAAATAGTACAGTATTTCTAATTTAAGTATTGATTTGAATTACATTGTATGCATCAATACATAGAAAATAATAAAGAAAAAAAAAATGAAATGAGTTTCAATAATAATAATCCAAAGTGACAAGAGCCTTATTTTGAATCCTCGGCCTCCGAACCGGAAGTGCGGTTGTTGTGTGATTCCGGTCCGGCAGCGGCTACTGACGCACTGTGACGCTCCTAAATCCCGGCAGACGCACTGGGGAGCGTCCCGGAATTAACGGAGGAGACGGAGATAACGGTTCCGCTGAATTTCACGGATTCCCGGTAAACTAGGCGGCTTCACAGCGGGCTGAGAGCGGCGGACGGAGCGGAGGACTGACCGCAGTACTGACCGGAGGACGGAGCGGAGGAAGGGACTATTTCTCCTCAGAGCTCGTCTTCACAGGTCGGTATGCTTGTTATTTATGTGCAGCGTCTGTAGCTTGTTTAACTTAAAGATGAGACATGTTGCTCCAAAACAAAATAAATGAATGCATTGAAGTAAATATTTGATAAAGATTCATATATGTGTAGTAAAACTGAGATGGTGAGATGTTTTTTCCAGGCAGGTGGACAGTGACTGGGGCTAATCAGCTTTACACACTCACACTGACTCTGTGTATGTGTGTGTGTGTGTGTGTGTGTGTGAACCAGCAGCTTGATCAATTAAAATAATAATAATAATTATCAGCCCTGTCCTCCTTCCTTACATCCCGCCATTTCTCTCTGTTATTTGTGTTTTTCTCTATAGATTTAAGATAAATTCTGCAGAATGTCCCTTTACACTTATTCATACATACAAAAAAAGAGAGAATAAAAACGCACAATAAGACCAATGAAATCAATAAAAACAACTACAGCTAATAAAAACAGTAAAATAATATTGCATTAGTGTTATGCATATTGTACCAGAATATTATGTTCAACACGTTATCTTTATATTTTCTATATATAATGTATAATATATATATTAATAGCAGATAGATACATGCATATATGAGTAATAAATGCTGAAATCATCTTATAGAATATTTATCATTTTGTCAGTTTTATTTGTTGAACATAAACAAACTACAGAAGACGTCTCGCTCATTATAATAAAATGATATATATATCATCATATCTTTAAGTTTTGGACTGTTGGTCAGAAAGAATAAGACATTTAAAGACATCACAGATTATTACACGTGTTTTTTTTTCTGCCATTATAATCAATAATGAAAATGATTGCTCGTTTTATATATATATGTATATTTATTGTATAGTTTTTGTTTAGTTTTTGCTGGTTGTAAACGCTACGGTATGTTTCTTTTCTGGATGTTAACTTGTTTCTCTCTCTCTCTCTCTCTCGTGTGTATGTAGATGTGGGTGTCGTACGTCCATGGCCCTCTGCAGGTGACCTCCAGTGACCTCAGAGTCGCTCCTGGCTGCATCTGTAATCTCTGATCTACCAGAAGACTCCTGCAGGGTGAGATGAGCCAAACTAACACATCACAGGCCAAATATAATAAAGAAATGTATTAAATTATTGTAAAGAAGACCAACCCAAACATACTGTACATGTGCGATTATTAATCCTACTTATTCAATACATGATAAATATTATCATCATCATCCCAAAACTTTAAGATGAAATCCAGAGTTTTATCTGAAGCTTATATGAGACTTGAGCAGTTTGAGGTTTATCAGGTGGATGAGTCCTGCTTTTGAAACTAAAAGCTGTCTGGTGAATAACAGATTTAAAAAAGAGCGTTTAGAGAACCGCAGTCATCTCAAACTGACCCGTAGTTTCTATTTGGTGTTTTCAAGCTTTTTTTTTTGCATATTTTGCAGCCTTTTACCTACAGTGGCATGGAAAACCAAGAGTTAAACCATCACAATTCAATATATTGCACATATTTCAAGGTCTGCATTTGTATTCTAGGACTCTACTGGCATATATTTGCATGATTTACAATTTTAAAAAAACTCCTTATTTCTGCCTCTACATTCTCATTGAACCATAAATGCACCAAATTATGTGAATGTGGTTCTTTAAACTGCAGTTTCACCTCGTCTGTAATTAGTCTGTGGTTCAAGTGAACATTGAATCCAGAAACCAGCAAATCCTGCATGCAGACTAAATCCACATCTGACGGGGGGAAACATCAGCGCCGACTGAATCTCAGGTGTCTGATGCTGAGATACGAGGAAAGTAAAGCGTCCCTGTTCGTTTTCTCGTCTCCAGCTAAATTTAGCTTCCCTATATTTAGAGCATCGCCCTCCATTAAACACGTGCACACGCAGAGACATGAAAGCTCTGATTTTGTGCTCATTTAGGCCACAGATGCACACGAGCATCACCGCTGCGCTTTATGCAGCCGTCATCGTCTCCTCGCTGTCACACGTCTCTAACAGTGACATCTCAAGTCTCTCACTCTTTCTTTTTTTTCTATAGTTTTATCATCATCTTTTTTTTTTGTGTCACACCAGTTTTGAATCTCTTTTGAGCCCAAAAACCATCTTGATGTTAAACGATGTGATTTGGCAGCTTGTCAAACTATTAAACTATTATCTCAATTTCTTATAAGATGTAGATAAAGAGAAGTGGAGAGTTTGACATGTTGACATGATTTTTATTTTACCACTTCATCATTCCTTCCTTCTAGAAATCTTCTGCTTGTTTGGGTTCATGTCAAGCTTTGCTGCCATCTGCGTCTATCAAATGCATGCTGGGAACTGTCTCCCGATCGTTTCTCTTTGGCCTGAACCATCCATCCGTTTTCCCATCCATCTGTCCGCTTATTTGTATCTGCATTTTCTTCCCTTTCACTCCTCCTAGATCTCCCTCCATCTCATGCTTTTGACAGAGCTGCTGAATTATTTAACATCAGACAGAGGGTTTGGCCGCTGAGCCAGAAGGAGACACACAAGCTAGAGAGAGCGAAAGAGAGAGAGGAAAGAAGGGAAGGATGGAGGAAAAGATGAAAAGAGAAGAGGATGTATGGAGGTGTCCGATGCTGCAGGAAGTCGTGAGTCAGCAGGGAGGAAAGACGTAGGCAGAGTTTATAGATAGGTTTAGGTGATACGACAGGGTGGTGTGAGCCAGGAGAGTGGCGGTGTGTTTTTATGTACGTGCGTGTGCATGCGCGCATCGATTGAGCAGAGAAGGTCGTGGAGCTGAGAGGAGATTACAAAACTAGAGTCGCAGCCAGGAGAGTGCAGCGGCGGAGCTAACGCCTCCTCTGAATAGCAGCTAGACAGAAGAAAAAAAAAAAAGAGAGAGACACCACGGCGAAGGACGAATAGAGCTGTTACAGGATGGGGGAGAGTTATATGTACCAGAGGCTTCCCTACAACAGAGGAGAGGAAGAGGGGGAGGATGAGGACGGAGAGGGGGGAGACGGGAGGATGAGAGAAAGTGCCGGGGGACAAATGGTAAAGTCTGAAGTTGTGGGTGGATTGTGGCTGTGATTGCAGCCTGTGTGTGTGTGTGTGTGTGTGTGTGTGTGTGTGTGTGTGTGTGTGTGTGTGTGTGTGTGTGTGCGTGGATGCTGTTTTGTGACTGAGCGTCGGCTCACTTGAATCTTTTTTTTTCAGAATGTGCGTGTGCGTCTTTGTGTGTTTGTGTATGTGTGCGTGTGTGTGTGTGCGTGTGTGCGATGATGATGCTGCAAGTCTTATTTGTGTGTATCTGTGTTTTCTGTGTTTTGAGGTGGTACGATTAGAGCTGCAGTTGAAGATTGTTTTCATTATTGATTCATTTGTGGATTATTTTCTTAATTAATCGATTAGTCGATCGATATGTTGATCAAGCCCAAAGATGCAACCTAAAATATCTTCTTCTGTCCTTAACAAATAGATAATTTAATGATCGACTAATTTCTGCAACTCTACTTTATTATTATTTACAGTATCTACTGGTCGACTGTTTTCTTTTTACTTTTCGATACAATACAAAAACCGACAAACACACCAAATCAATGAGATTTAGATTTCTGGCCGATCGATCAAGTATAAAATATAAATGAGAGTGTTTGTTTCATCGATGGTCTAAATTGTCATTTTATTGTAATTTTTCATTTATGAGAATTCGTCATTACAAAAATAGAAAATGTGAATAACAGATTTACTGTGTTGCAGTTTTTATGCTTTAAATGAATTAGATATGTTAATATCTGTTGTACACTAGTTCATTTACAGGTTACAAATTGTAGTTTCATGTTTATGAAATTTAAACAAAATGCCATCAATTTCAAGTCTAAAGCTGCAGCGAGTGAAGAGATTTTTATTTACTGGGCTGATGCTGGAGTTGCACTGTCATCCATATACATAAATATATAATTATATATATTTATATATATATCAGTGGCTGAGAGTAGCTCCTCCATTTTAACTGCACATTATGGTGTCCATTAACTCTTAATAGGACGTAACATGCACACATTTATCTTTTACACTGTTTCGATGTTAAACGTACAGTAGTCAAAGATCTTAAAGAGACTAAAGCAGCTAAAACTGAACAATATAAATATAAATATATAAGATAAATAACTGTAAACAAGGCAAAGATCTTCCAGTAAAACCCCAGAATGTATAATAAGTCCCTTTTAATTATATTTAACAGATACAGTTAGAAATATATCTTGAATGCAGCTCAGGCACAAGGATTAAGTAAGTAAACGTGTTCTCATGTGTGTAGTAATCTGTGTGTGTGTGTGTGTGTGTGTGTGTGTGTGTGTGTGTGTGTGTGTGTGTGTGTGTGTGTGTGTGTGTGTGTGTGTGCAGATGCAGTGTGAGGAGGGGACAGATTGGCTGCTGGAGTTGCTGACAGACGTACAGCTGCAGCAGTACTTCCTGCGGATCCGCGATGAGCTCAACGTCACGCGGCTTTCCCACTTCGACTACGTTAAGAATGAAGACCTGGAGAAGATCGGCATGGGGCGGCCGGGTAGAGTCCTCTAACACGTTATTCCCATCCAGACAGTTTTATAGATAATCGTTATCTATATATATTTTTTTGTGATTGTGTCGGTTCAGGTCAAAGGAGGCTGTGGGAGGCGGTCAAGAGGAGAAGAGCTCTTTATAAACGCAAGTCCTGGATGAGCAAGGTGCAGCATCACTCCGTCACACCCAACACTGAGATATTCACTAGAGGTGAAACGCATTCAAAGATAGCGAGAATAAAAGCTGAAACACTTTAAAACGCACATGTGCTGTTCTTCCGGGTCCTCAGGTGTTTCCAGTGAAACGGCCCGACGCCGCCGACCCTCAACAGCACCACCCGCAGGGGGCGTCGTCCAGCGCGGTGCCAGCCAATAGCGAGTCGGCAGCCTCGCTCACCTGCCTGATCAGAGAGACGGAGCTGCAGCTGTTTGAGCGTCTGGGAGACGGCACGTTCGGGGTGGTGCGGAGAGGAGAGTGGACCGGTCCCAACGCCAGAGTGGTGAGAACATGAACCTTAAACAAAGTCGATAAGCTTCAGACTCTCAGCATCATTTGGGAATTTGTCCGTGTTGTTTTTAGCTGCTGCTGACGTTCTCTGTCTCTCTCTCTGTCTTTCTAGCTGTCAGTAGCAGTGAAGTGTCTGAAGGCGGGCGTGCTGGACTCAGACGGTTTGGATGATTTCATCCGTGAGGTGAACGCCATGCATTCCCTCAGCCACCAGAACCTCATCCGCCTGCACGGGATCGTCCTCACGCAGCCCATGAAGATGGTGAGACACTCACGATCTCAAACATGTGGCCTAACTGTAGTTAATCGTCCGCCTGGCGTCTCAACTTCGGTGTGTTTGTGTGCAGGTGGTGGAGCTGGCCCCTCTGGGCTCCCTCTTGGATCGTCTGAGGAAGCGTCAGGGTCACATCCTGATCTCGTCACTGTGTAACTACGCTGTGCAGGTCGGTTCACAGCAAAAAGGAAAACAAACAAGAGGAACTTGCAGTGGTTCTTCTTCTTTAGTCATTTCATCACATCAGTGCCCAAAATTGTGTAACTGCAATGTTTTCTTCCTCTTTTTTTTTTTTTTTTTACGCTGAAGTTGAAGTTTCTGTATGTGGACACAATATGTCACCACGTTTTATAAAACTGCCTGAACTCATTCAGCATTTCTTTCAACCGTCTTTATGAAAACAAATCTGCTGCGTTCCTGCGGCTCATCTCAGTTACTCCACTGCAGCTTTTAGAAGCTGAAACTGCTGCAGCGATAATAAAGTAAAACAATGATTTATTATTGATGTCCCACAATAAATCTGCTGAGGCTGGTTTCTGTTTTTCTCCCTTTGAGTTTTTAAAAATTAAAGACTTAAAAAATCTTTTTAATTTACGTGTAAGTTTATTTTTCACATCAGAGGTTTTTGATTTAGTTTTTCTAACTTCTTGCACAGAAAGCAAAATCCTGGTTTCACTTTTTCTGATCACCCTGTATTTCACACACACACACACACACACACTGATGATTATTGCGGCTTGTTGTGTGTGTAGGTGGCGTGCGGCATGGCCTACCTGGAGCAGAGGCGTTTCCTCCACAGAGATCTGGCAGCCCGCAACGTTCTTCTGTCCACCAATGACACGGTGAAGATCGGAGACTTTGGCCTGATGAGGGCTTTACCCACACACACTGATCAATACATCATGGAGGAGGGCCACAAAATCCCTTTCCCATGGTGAGAGGAGAGTCCTGCTCTCACAAAGACATTTCAGATTTGTATTTATTTTTATTTGTTGATGAGTTTTCTTTCTCTCAGGTGTGCTCCGGAGTCCTTAAAGTCTCGCACTTTCTCTCATGCATCCGATACCTGGATGTTTGGGGTCACTCTGTGGGAAATGTTCACCCATGGACAGGAACCGTGGCTGGGCCTTAATGGGAGCCAGGTGCATGCATGCATTCACACACAGTACTACAGCGATTTTTAAAGTTAATAATCAATTTAACCCTTTTTTTTTTCCACGCTCTGTTTGCAGATCCTCCACAAGGTGGATGTGGAAGCTGAGAGGCTGTGCAAACCTGACGACTGTCCTCAAGATATTTACAATGTGATGCTGCAGTGCTGGAGCCCCAAACCTGAGGACAGGCCGACGTTCATCGCCCTCAGAGACTTCCTGCACGAGGTAGCACACTAGTTAGTCAGAGCTAAACTAGATAAAGGCTTCCAAAGGCTGATAATAGGGGATTATTGAATGTGTGTGTGTGTGTTCGTGTTGGTTTTTCGTTCTGCAGACCATGCCTACAGACATGAGAGCCCTGCAGGACTTTGAAGAGGAAGACAAGCTCCAGATTAAAATGAATGATGTCATCACCATCATAGAGGGAAGGTCAGTATGTGAGAGTCTGCTCTGCCGACACACGGTCGTCCAACGTCGTCATTTCAGCCTAATTCTCCTACACAAGGAGTATTTTAACAAAATTACTAATTAATCATGTAATGTATCAGTGCAGAACGAAGGTCA
Organism: Pampus argenteus; assembly: GCA_036937835.1. Lineage (NCBI taxonomy): Eukaryota > Metazoa > Chordata > Actinopteri > Scombriformes > Stromateidae > Pampus > Pampus argenteus. The sequence continues at coordinate 3,376,402 of CM072880.1, forward strand.
CTCCTACAACACAACAAATGTGTCTTTTGTTGACACTGGATTCCTTGTGGCAAATTGCTGTAATTCCTGTCTTGTTACTTGTTCATTACAGAAATATTGTGGCTTCTGTGTGTGTGTGTGTGTGTGTGTGTGTGTGAACTCTACAAGTTAACAAGATAATGTGCTTAATTTACATCATGTGAAGGAGACAGTCAGAGTCTGATTTTACTTGCACTAGTAGAATATAGTCGGACAAATGTCTCTGTGTGTGTGTGTGTGTGTGTGTGCGTGTTTTCAGGGCAGAGCACTACTGGTGGCGAGGCCAAAACAGGGGAACGCTGCGTGTCGGTCAGTTTCCCCGACATGTGGTAACGTCAGTGGCCGGACTGTCCGCCCACGACATCAGCCATCCGCTCAAACACTCGTTCATCCACACGGGACACGGAGACACGGATCCTCACCGGAGCTGGGGACATGCAGACAGGATAGACAGGTTGACAAATGATTAAAGCTTTTTACCTTGAACTTTGTGTTTCTTTGTGTTGCTGCTTTTCTCCACCAGAGTGCAGCAGTGCACCACATGTGGTTGTTCAACAGATGTTGCATCTTGTTAAACATTTGATCCAGAGTAGCAGCAGGAATAGAAACGTCCTCAATGTCCAGATCACCAGTGATTACAGCAGCAGGGGTAGAAGTAACCTAAAGACCCTGAAGATAAACAGGAGAGGTTTATAGTTGTCATTTGGCTCATTGTGTAGCCTCCACACAGGAATGTTCTTCATGGAAATCTCTTAAAGCAGCTTCACCTCTTGTCTGCTCCCCTTCAGTCTATATTTAGGGAACCCGATGGACCCTCCTGATGTTCTTGGAATGGATCCTTCCACAGCGAGACCGACCAAACTCCCCAACCGTGCCAGGAGTAAATTAAAAACACACTTTTATGTTGTTTTTTTTAACTTTTGTACTTTTTTTTGTAAACTTTAATGAGCTCGTTCTCCTGTTGAAATATGACTGATCCTATAACTGTCTTTATCAGAGCAACCTCCCCCTCGTCCACCTCAGCCTGCTGCTCTGCTGAAGAGTAAGTAATAATGTTCCTACAATCTAATCTTTAAATAAATCAGCTGTCATTTCCTGACTCTGGTTGTTTTATGTCCAGAGCCGTTCTACGACTCCGTGATGGACGATTACGACGAAGAGGACGACACCGGCGCTTCGTCCGGGCTGAAGAGGCTCGGAGTGTCCCTGGGCCTGAAGCTCCGGCCTTGGGAGGGATCCGGCGTGCGATCGGCTAAAAGTGAGGTGTCGCTCATCGACTTCACCGATGACAGCTTCAGCTCGACCACGCCCTCCCCGCTCACGGAGCCACAGCAGCCGGACGAGGACACGCTGAAGGTACCGTTAAAGGCTGCTGATATTCTCTATTATTCTTACTGTTAACAACATGTGCAGAATCAAATCATCAATGAATTCATCCTGATATAAAGTCCAGAAGCTGAAGAACAAAAAAAAATGTGTAACTGTCCAAATTACATATTGTCTTCAGTCTCTGTGCCGATTAAAAACATGTAAATGTCAGTCACTGTTGCTCTGGGCGACGTGGTCAATTTAATGGTGCAACTTATTGATGTGTTTATAATAGCATTTGGACAATAATGGTCTACTGCACAAACAGTGTAAAAAGATCAACTCATTGTTGGTTTGCACATAATATTTGTTGATAATGAGAGAAATAGAGCCAGCAAAGCCTTTAAATGAGCCGTTGGTCATCAGGTAAAAACGTTTCTGATGATGCATTTATTCACTCTGTCAGTGAAGCTGCCCAGCCTCAAGCGTTGAGGGACGGGTTTCCTCTCATTTTCAACTTTTCCACATGTTTTCCGAACTGTTCAGGGGATTTTGAGCTCCACCATCAACTTTAAACACAAAGCAATCAAACAGCGTTTTAAAGCTCTTAGAGACCCGTCAAAAATAAAAGCCCAGAACACCTCACACTGTCTGATTAGGCTTTTTTTTTTTTTTCTAAATCAAATAAAACTGCAGAGATGAAATATGTGCCACTACTCAACAACAATGGCTCCACATATTCTCCACAGGCATCAGTCCAGCAGCCTTTGACCTAGAAATGTCATGAATCTTCTCCTTGGATGCACTCGAGGCGTGTGCAATGTGATGAATTGGGACTCAGTTGATTGATTATGTGCACCTTCATGCTTTAATGGTTTACTTTGGAGTTTTCACTGTAATTCATCATATCCTTCTGTCATCTCAACCAAGCTGATGCTAAATGCATGCGTTTTATGAACCAAATATTTTCTCTTTTCTTTTGATTTATGCTGCGTATGTTAAATAAGTTAACAAAGCTCTGAACTTGCTTTTAAATACTGTAAGAAACACGCTTAACTTCTGGGATCTAAGTTATCTTTTCCTCTGCGTCTAAACTGTCCCACCGTTCTCGTCCTCTTCAGGACACCCCCTCCATCCTCGACTGGCCCCTCCCACAGCCAAATTATGACGAGGTTGCTGCAGAACTCGAGGACCAATCGGAGGACCAGGAGGTGAGGTCTATCAACAAAGGAGTAACCGAGGAGGCTTTAGCCAGTCCTGGTGCTGCCATGCCGGGAAGGAGCGAGTCGCAGTCAGCTGACCTCTTCCAAGAACTACAGAGAGAGGTGGAGGAGAAAGGAGGAAACTTCCTGTCACTCCAGATTGATTTTTGTTGGTTCTTCCTGTGCTGATATTTCTCTCTTTGTTGATGTAGGTGATGGTAAAGCTGCAGGTTCCTATGGCAACAGGCCGCTCCCTCCCTTCCTCCCCTCTTCCCATGCCCCTTGCGCCTTTAGGTCCCCACAGACAGATCTACCTGCCTCCTCCCTCCCCTTCCTCCATCTCCTCCTTCGCCTCCTGCTTCGAGGACCGGCCGGTGCTGCCGCCTCGCAGCCCCGTCCCGCCGCTGCGTCCCTCCAAACATAACACCTCCACACGCACCTCCCACCCACAGGCGCGCACCAGCTCCATCTCACTGGAGCTGGAGGACACGCCTCCTCAGATCCCGCCCAGAGACCACGCCTTTTCCCAGCCGGGCTCCCGCTCCTCCTCACCCCTCCCACTGGTGCCGCCACTGTCATCTTCACCCATAGTCCTGCCCCCTCCTCCCCTCTCTGTCTCCCCTCGCCGGGCGTCCGGCCTCCTCGGTCCCCTCCTGTCCTCCAGCTCCTCCTCGTCTCTGCCTAAATCCTCATCCCATCTCTCTACAACGTCGGGCTCCTCCTATTTATCCACCTCCTTATTGGACCCTCTCACCTTTCGTGACGGGCATGGACTTTCCTCGCTGATTGACAGCTCCCAGAGTTCAGCTCCTGCCCCGTTGCCAGAGCGACCAGCGTTTCTAGAAAGGTGCATTACGGATATCAAAAAACATCTTAATATACAGACATAATATACATCTTTTCACCACAATAACAGCAAACTGTGAAACTGTTTGTCATGTTTATGTTCCTCTAATCAGATACGGAACAGCCAACATGGCAGCAGTCAAACCCATGATGCAGCAGCCCGGCGGAGCCAAACCGAACTCCTCCTACAACAACAACAACAACGGGCGAACCGCAGCTCCCAGCATGCAACAGGAGCAGAGCGTCACACAGGTGAAAACGTGCACACCACTTTATTTATTTTTTGTTGACAATGACGCTACAAACAGTAGAATAAATAACTACAGACAACATCTGAGTTTAACTCATGAACATAAATGATGAACATAAATAATCCATTCATTTGACTTCCTGGCATGATTGACAGGTCCAAGGAGCAGTACATGGTGTCACGCTGGAGGAGTGTCAGGCTGCTCTGCAGACTTACAAGTGGAGCGTCCAGCAGGCCATAAACCATTTAAAGGTACGTCTACCTATATATCTCTGTCTGTCTGTCTGCATTTTTATTTCATTTATTAATCTGTTTGTCAGTAGAAATAAGCCAGAGTTATTTTTATTGGTCATCGTTAAATATTCACACAACAAGAGCTCAAAGAACAAACGTTGAGTCTGCTCTCAACGACCTTTCTACCACTTCTGCCGTCTCTGTTGCAGGTGGAGCAGCTGTTTGGTCTGGGCCTGCGGTCCAGATCAGAGTGTGAAGAGCTTCTGCAGCGCTGCCAGTGGAACCTGGAACAGGCCAGCACGCTCATGCTGGACACGTACGGACCACACTGCAACAGGTTAGTGACACTCTATATTCACACTTCACTTCAACACCGTGTGCAGCAGCTGTTTACATTTGGGCTGCTTTAATGTGTTGCTGAGTTTGAAAAACATAACGGTGCAGCGATAGTTGGAAAAACCCCTCCGGAGTTTCTCTGACAACACAACCACATATGGATGACGATGTCACTCCATCTGTTCTTCTTCCCCCCGCAGTCTGTCAGTCTGGTGCCTCGACAGAAAACACGTTTTAGAGCCCGCAGGCTGTCAGAACTGCTCTGAGATGTTTTGCACTCAGACATTTAAACACAACACCGGGTATCCCATAAACACACATGTTTTTATTATCAATCAATTTGCAGATTTTTCATTATTTTATTAATTGAAAATGAAATATAATTTCCCAGAGTCAGTGGTTCCATCTTTAAATGTCTCATTTATGGCAAAGAAAAGCATTAGATCATCACATCTGAGAGGCTTTTTTGGCACATTTTTTGGCTTTTTTGGGTGTGTCTCAGTGATCAGTTTAGGGATTTCTCTTATTCATATATGGGTCATGTGATAATTTTCTGTGGGTTAATCACTATACAATATTTGATCAATTAATGAGAAAATATCAATTAGTGCAGCATTCAGATTTTTCCTCTGTTACTGTAAAAAGATTTGGGAGAAAATATTTTCACAGCAGAATATCCACAGTTACATCACAGAGTTTCTAACAACCAACTAACCCACATATGATGTCACCTCTCTGTCCGTCTCTCAGGAAGTGATTGTAGAGACACACACACACTGAATCAGCTGCTGATGAGCCACAGACGTCATCACACGGCTCGACATACCAACCGGTGAACTGGTTGGATGACTCATCGCTGCAAGGATCTGCGACACCGTGTTGCTTTTGTTGCACGGAGGAACATACGGCAGTAGATGTGCCTCACTTTATGTACTGTGAATACCTGCTTCTACCTGTCACACACACACACACACACACACACACACACACACATGTGCTCAATATCAGCTAACAGAGCAGCTTGTTGAACAAGTCACACTATTTACTTGAACAATTTTAATTTATGTTTTTTTTTATTTTACATTAAAACAAATGAGAATTTATGTTACTGGAAACCTTTACTGGATGTGAGTTGTGCATCTGCTTTGAATATGTGCATGTTCAGGCGTGTGTGTGTGTGTGTGTGTGTGTGTGTAAGCTTACATTTATATACAGACACTGTAAATGTCCATGCCTTTCTGCTGTTAATGATATAAAATCAGGGAAAATGTCAGCTAACGATGTGGTTGTATATGTATATATATCTCATATGTTGTTGTTTTTTTTTGTTTAAAATGTACAGATAAGATGTTGTATGATTTATAACATTTAACTGAGTGTGTCGACACACACACGTGGATGTTTTTGAGGTCACTGCTGGTCAGAACATGAACAATTTATCTATTGAGTGAAGTAAATAAGAACACTGATGTGGTCTTATAGTGTATACAGGTATTATTAATGTATTATTAATGTGTCATTTATACAGGCGCAAAGTATGAAATGATTGATGGGTTGAGATTTCTAGTTATGTTACAATTACAAATATATTCACCAATCCATCTGAATACAGGGTATTAGACACTCAGTTGAACCTCCACGAATTAGATATTTATTGCAATTCATTTAAAGGTTACTGCTGTATGATAATCATGAATATATACCGAAAAGCTTAATTGTCAGATTTACCTACATAAGTAAGGCTATTGCTGTGTGTGAGTGTGTGCATGTTTGCTTATGCTGCAAGTTGTGGTTCTTCAGGACATCCAACTTCATGTTTTGTGTGCACATATTGATCTTCAGCTCAAACAAGAGAAGGAAATTAATCACCTTGGATTTTAACAGACCATCAGTTATTGTTGGTTTGGTAACAGTTTCGACAATAAAATCAAAATATTCACCGGAGATATTGAGAGTTCACACTGTGGGTGGTTAGCAAACATGTTACATATACTCATGTTTCTGTATGTGTGTGTGTGAGAGAGAGAGTGCATTACAATAATAGAGAAGCTTATACCTGCAAGATGCAAACATTGCCTGTTTTATAATAAAGTGAAATATGAGTCATTCTCTTTTCAGAAAGGCTGTTTTTCTCTCATTACTTATTTAACTTAAAGTCTCCTCAAATAAAAGATGATGTAATGCATCTAAAGATGACTTATAATGGAATAAATAAGTAAAAGAATAGAAAACATGGTCAAGTAAACTGACAAAATATCATTTTAAGAAATGTAATTTTGCTTGCTTGAAACCCCACAATTTGCTTTTTATAAGGTTACAAAGATTTGCAGAGTTTACATAAACATGTTTTTGACTCCTACTTGCTCTTTGTCACCAAAACGTCCTCCAAACGGCTTCAAGCTGAGTGACGGGTTCAAACAGTGCAGCAGTACAGTTTCTAATGGAAATCATGTTCCTACTTCCTCAGGGATCAAACCTGTGACCTTTCCATTATGGGACCACCCATCTCTCCTCCTCCCTGTCTCCCACACTCACCCAGTCACTCGCACACTTGCACCCTTCTAAATTGATCGCGGTTGCAGTGCATTGTGGTCTGATTGCTCAGTGTGATCCCTGGACAGCACGGTTCAGCAGCCTGCGTGCCCTGGACACTCGCTCTGCCCCTCTTTGCTACAGGAGTAAGCACTCTGTCACTTTCACTGATGATGCAGGACACACACACACACACACGTACACACACACATGCACCTTTTGTGTCTCACACAGCAACAAGAGGCATTTAGAAATTAGACGCTTGAAATCACGATGTGTCAACACCATAACCACTGGATGACGATGACAAGTGGTACACATGTTGTTTTTGTGTATGTGCGTGTATAATTAGGTGTTTTATGTTGTATTTTCTCCGAGTGTCCGATATGCAGTACATATAGTAATCAGGGTTTTTTTGGAACTTTATTATAATCGATTAATGCATCTTTACTGGACCTGTGATGCAGTGGAAATTGGGTAAGTGGATCTATAAGACTTGAGTAGAAGAACTGAGTTAAATCAATTTCCAGCCAGTTTGTGCAGTGCTGGAATGGAAAGCTTGACAGGTGAAGCAAACGGCAGTAAGTGAGGCGAACTGTCAATTTCCTCAACCTCATTTAGTTTCTTAATTGAACAATCAACCTCGGACAATCAACCAATTTTTTTTTTCCACTCAACTCATTCATTCTCATATTAACATAATCGCCCAGGAACACAAATGTCTATCTCTTGAAAGTGCATGTATGTTAAATCTTGTTCATGCTGGAGTGTAAATTGATTTCCCCGGGACCTTTCAAACATTCAGCTCAACATCAGACTCAAGCTGCCAATTGACTATCAGCTGGAGGCCAGACCTGTGATTGTTGGAGATTGACCGCTCAGGACTCACCTGCCTCTGTTCCACCTGGCACTGCAATCAAAAGGATGGTGGGTCGATTGGTCTGTCAATACTATAAAACACAATACTAGTGACTAACTGGACAATTGACCTACTGATAACTCTGCCTGTCCCTGTACGAGTCTACTCGTACGACTGCAGCAGCTTGACTCTTGACACTTTGGAGTCTTTTCATTACTGTGCACCTGAAAAAACTGTTCTGCTTTATGAATGGTCTCTTTTCCTCTCTGGATGTGCATTTTATTGCGTCACACATGACCTTGAATGAAGCAATAGTATTTCATCATCATTCAATATCACATTACATATACATATATTGGAAAGTATGTCAGTAAAGATGTAATTTCCTCAACCGTGGACAAATACGTTGGGAAGATTACTTCTAGGCTTTTCATTATGTCCTTTTCCATTCATTTTAAAAGAAAAAATTTCAAGCAGATATCATCATTGACTATTACTATCTGCCTTCTCTGTGTGTGTGTGTGTGTGTGTGTGTGTGTGTGTGTGTGTGTGTGTATGAAAAAGAGAAAAGTGGAAAAAGGAGGATCAGAAATCAATTTTATTAATAACAACTCGTCTCTGCTTTTCATGTTTTTCCGCCTCTGGGATTGCTCTATCAACACCTACCTATTAACTCAAGATAGATTTCTACCAAGAGACAATATAAAGATAAAATTACAAGACCTGAAATAGATTTCCAATTGGCAAATGTTGAAACTGAGTGCACACTTTCTTTAGTTTTCTGTTGTGTCAATAGCAATATATTTTTCATACCAATTTCATATGCAATTAAATCTGTAATTTTAGTCTGTTTGTCAAGGCATCTTTTATCCTGCATGGGATGTACTTTTTACTGCAGCCTGGAAGAAGCGTTTCTACATCTGAGCCTGACAAATCCTGCCTTTTCGTGTTCATGTTTGTAAGTTAGATAAAAAGGTGACTTGTGGGTCATTGTTCAGAGTCTGTGGCTCTTGTGTAGCAGGATGCTATCAGGCTCAGTGTGACCATCTACTCTGCCTGTGATAAAATGCTGATGTTACTGCTATATGCAAAGATTTGATTGGCCATATCAAACTCCATCTATGTAAATGGATAACTAAAAGCACTTGTTCCCAAGCATCTCTATGTTTTAAACTTCCTGTCTAGTGCAGTACAGAAACCTCTCCAGTGCTTCTATGACAAACAGATCACCACACAGCTGAATAAAGCATTCACTGCATTCTTCTTCGTTGAAATGCAGAACACACAAAGTAATTCTCTTGAAATACTATTAACAGCATCCATTTTATGTTGTAGTGTTGTTCTCAGAGGTTAAACCACTACAACACCGAGAAACTCAAGAATTCAATTTGAATGCAACTTCAGTCTCTAACCTCAATTTCAAGTTTGCAAGATTGTTTGTTTGTTTGTTTGTTTCTGTTGGTCTTGTGTGTTCCCAACTGACAACATCAGAGAACCCCGTTGCTTCACAGAGACTACTTGTGAGTTTTCTCTACAGCTAATTTAAACCTGTCAGTTAAGTTTGGTTATTTGTGATATTGTGGACAGTAGTTTAATAAAGGGCAACGGGATTTTGTGGCCACTCTGAGTGTATTGCTGAGTCTTTCTTTAGTCCTTCAAATGTTCCTGTTCATCTATTCTTCTCCCTTTGTGTGCCATCTGTTTTCTGCTCTTGGATGCAATCCACTCAATCACAAATTTGAGAGTGTGAGAGAAACAAACTGAGGCCAGCTCTCGTACTGAAATCACAAGCTTCAGTGATGCAAATCTGGACGTGCACTCATGTCCTCTCATTGTTTTTGGGCCGTTTATTATTGTTGTTTTTTGAGTTTAAGAGGGCAGACAACTTGGATACAAATAACTGTTTGTGCTCCTGCCAAAACGGACCAATCACAGTCTGGCAAGCATGCCTGACTAGGGAACTAATGAATGTACTTGACAGGGTGAACGTAGAGCAAATAAGTGAGCCAGACAAACATAGAAACACACAAACATGTGCACACACACCACACATCAAAAGTTCAATTGCAAGCAGAATTATTGCACATTTCTAGGATCCTCTATAACCTGTACAAAGAGACACATACTTCACTATATGCACAATCAATCATTCCTACAGTGATACTCAGTGTTGGGCAAATTACTATAAAATGTAATGAGTTTAATTATTACATATTCCATGCTAAAAGTAATTACATAAAATAATTAGTTATATTACATATAACTAACTACATATTACATACCAAAAAAAATGGCTGTTTTGTCTGAATATTGTTTGAGAAAACACAGCTGTAGAGAAATGCTTCAAAAATGGAGGATAAAAAAACCTGTTATGTTATGTTATGTTATGTTATGTTATGCTATGCTATGCTATGCTATGTTATGTTATGTTATGTTATGTTATGTTATGTTATGTTATGCTATGCTATGCTATGCTATGCTATGTTATGTTATGTTATGTTATGTTATGTTATGTTATGTTATGTTATGTTATGCTATGCTATGCTATGCTATGCTATGTTATGTTATGTTATGTTATGTTATGTTATGTTATGCTATGCTATGTTATGTTATGTTATGTTATGTTATGTTATGTTATGTTATGTTATGCTATGCTATGCTATGCTATGCTATGTTATGTTATGTTATGTTATGTTATGTTATGTTATGCTATGCTATGCTATGCTATGTTATGTTATGTTATGTTATGTTATGATATGTTATGCTATGCTATGCTATGCTATGCTATGTTATGTTATGTTATGTTATGCTCATCTTTTTAGCAACAGCTTCAACCCTGCCATTATAATTTGCCACATTTCTCCTTCAGTGCCAACAATGGCCATACCACAAACACAAAGGGACAGTGCACTGAAATTTGATTTAATTTGATTTGATTGGATTGATTGAACAAAGGAAGTAATTGGATAATTATATAAATATTTACAAAGAGTGAGAGAGAAAGAGAAGAGTGAGAGAGAGAGAGAAAATGACTCATCCTTGAACTGTTGGACGGTTGGAATCGATTGTGTCAAACTGAGAGGAAAATGTTTTCTCCCTGAGAAATAAATAATAGTAAGGACAGAGGAGGAGAGGAGGGAGGGAGAGGAGGAGACAGTACAGTAAAAGGGTTCTCCCAAAAACGAAGCAAAACACACACATATGTATGTGTGTTTATAAATGCACCTATTAAAAACACACACAGAAACACGAGTTGCATATGTGTGTATGCAATGGATTTATTGTGAGCAGTGAGGTAACGCTTTTATCCCTCATGGCACCTTCTGTGCAAAAAAGCTGAGACATGACCTCACTCAGGTGAGACTTTCACACGACAACCAGGATGGCTCATTTTCTGTCTGTCTGAGACTTTAAGTCCTTTTCTTTTAATCATAACAAAGTCACAGTTATTATCATTAGCCTTATGATATCAGCCTGTTTAGACTTACTCTTCCTGTGGCGTCTTACAAACTAATCAAACTATAGATAATAAATAGATTTTTAAATGTTCTTCTATTTCTATCAGTCACATTTACACACGTCCCTGATGCTGCAGTACATCTATGATCAGTGTTGGAACAGCAGTTGGACAACTGGTGTTTTTCTTCAAAATTATTTCCACACATTTGATAAAAAATGACTTCTACATATTCATCAGCTGAGATCAGTAATTGTAGTCTTTCTCTGTCTGACGCGGGAGTCAACAAAGGCGTTTCTATGGTGAATAAAATTCCTCACGTCTTTCTGCAGCATCCCTGCTGAGCCAGCGTATGTCCTCTTTCATCATGGACTGCATACTCATCTTCTTCCAATTTTCTGCCTCTGCTCAACTCTGTTTTCAATGCATTTCCAAAAATCTTAATCTTTCATTCCTGGTTTCTCATCACAGCTACTGCCTCTAAGTTTCCATCACCTGATCTATTCCCCACCTGCCCTTTAATGTAATCTCTTCACATCTTTTAGATGTGAAGAGACATTATATTACCATATTTTCCATATGAATACAGCCATTACAAGCCATGTAATTTATGCATTTATTAGTTTGTATTGTTTTATATTATTATTGTTATATTATTGTTTGTATTATTATTGTTTATCACTTGCCACACAGAGCAATCGATTCATTTCAGCATGAGCTGCGTGTGTTATTTTGCCGGTCACGTTTTGGAGCACACCCTGCTTTACTCTTCACATTTTCTTTCTAAGCCAGATCATCTTCCCTGTTTCCTGAGCTTTATTTATTTCGCCTGCCCGTTCCTTCTTTCTGACATTTCTCTTCCTTAGCCCTTCAACTTTGTTTCCCTTATCTGACTAGTTTCACATTGCCTGTCTTTTGACCAAATAAAAATGGTTTTAACACACTGCACAGTCTCCTGCAGCTTTCTGAGACAGCTTTCAACACTATACTTTTTTGTTTGTTTTGTTTTGAAGTGACTTATCGATAGGTTATAGGTAGGTTACATCAATTACAAAGACTACAAACATTTGTTAACTCAAGGTGAAAACCAACTGGCTGGGACACAAGTGTTAATGGAAAGGCTTGAAGGCCTTGTAGAGGTCAAACCTGTCACCTTTCAAAAAATAACTTTGGGTCTTGTGTTATTGATTGCCTAATGCTGTTCGCCAGGTTCCTTTCTTTCGTTCAGGTGGAAGAGGTGAGTGAAATTGTCTGCCTACTCCACATCCTCTGAGAAGGTCTCAACTTTATGTATCCCCTTATAAGGCTTTATCTGACTCTCCTCTCTGTTTTGCTTATTCACACTTGGATTCCCATGACCCAGCCAGTGGCAGTGATGTGCAGGACAGCCGATATAAACCATCCACGGCTCAAACACCTAACAAGACAGGACAAGGAGGAAGGTGGCTGGATGCATGCAGTACTAATCCTCCTATGAGCAAGTCAAGTGGGACGTTTCAGCGAGAGACAAGAAAGATTTGTACCCCAGTAAATGTATTTTCATGCATGATACCAAGCATGCAATATGCATATACTGCATATAATCCATACATCTTCAATTCCTGCTAATCCAACAAGGTCATGAGGGAACAGAACGTCTCACAGCAGCAAGCACATAGTAAAAGGAAGGTAAACATTATAATATAAAACTGCCTGCAGAAAAAGGACCTGGACACACACACACACACACACACACACAACTTCACCAACGCTGCCCAAAAAAATGTTTCACTTTTTGCACTTTATTTTAATTGCATGGTGCCAGTACTCGATTGCTTCAACATATTCCTTCGTGTTTCTTTCCATCAGCCTGGAATGAAAAGGAAAAGACTCGCCGCGTGAATCACCTTTGATGGCCCACAGGGGAAAAAATAAGTCACATTCATGCATGAATATATATATATATATATGACAAGCACACAAAAGAAAACTGTGAACAGGATGAAATGGGGAAAAAGGAGGGAACTCAAAAGTATTTTCCCAGCTCATTATTAAGGTCAGGGCCGGGGGCAAAAAGTACCTGAAGCTCTTAATAATTTCTAACCCTGATTTAACCCCTACTAACATTTAATTGGCTGTGAGATGAAGAGAAAGAAAAGCTGAAGTGGTTTGAAGATTTTCATCTTTCACACTTCACTCTCCTTTTCTGAGTTTTATATAATTGCAACTTGAATATATTTTAATTTGGACTGTTGGTTATACATGATACACTGGCGTCCGTATAATACTCAATGAATACTAATAAAAATATATATTTACTTTAGTACTAAAGTTAGTTTTAACCTCCTTTCTATGAAACACTGAAACATCCATTGTTGTTGCTGTCAGTTGCAGCAACAACATTGGACTATGAGTCTGTCTTTTTCCTCTGCTGTCCTCTGTAATCACATGCCAGCACTCACCAGAGGTCAAGGTGTCGTCTTGTGCACTGGAGATTACAGACTGAACTGTGTGTGTGCGTGTGTGTGTGTGTGTGTGTGTGGTGGTGGTAGATGTGGGTAATGGTGTGGATAAATGGATACTGATGCTTTTCCCAACTCAGCCACTCACTCATGGCAGAACAAGTCCCCTGGCAGGGCAACAGAAAGAACCTGAGAAGGACATATGAAAGAGAGCAGAAATAAACACAAACCAACTCCTTTTCATCCCACTGTCAATTTCACTTGTCTCCCTCAATGAAAGTTAATAAAAAAAAGCTTTGATTGAAGGATATTTACTTCACCCTCGTCTTCTGTTGCTCTTTTTTTCCTTTTCTCTCCTGTTCAATCATCAGTTTATTGGCCTGACAGTAAGAAACTCATCCAAATGGAACAGCGAACACATTTCTTTTTGATCTCTTTGATGAAAAGCGCTTTGGTCAATCTCAGTTTGATGCCGGGCTACTTTGATAAAATGACGTACAAGGCGATAGGATGTATACCTTAAGGACATGACTTGCATATTGACTTGTGCATGGGTGAGCTAAATGTTTCTTTATGGAAATAAACATCTAAAATCACTTAAAAATGATAAACTGTCTGTTAAGATAAGATATAAAGAACATTTTTTGTTTCTCATTTCACCCAAATGTGCAATCTGTACATATTTATGAACTTACAATTGAATCCTTGCTTCTTTTTTTTTTTTTTTTTTTAGATTTTTTGGCCTTTTCTCTTATTATAAATAGCCAAGGAAAAGAAAAGATGTCGATTTTGGCATGTACTTTAGATCCATGTTTGTTACGAACACACAGGCGGGACACAGGTGGTGCAGAAAAGATGAGTTTTATTAGAGGAGAGGGATCTAGGCTCAGGCTCGATGGAGGGGGGGATGGGGGGTCCGGTGAGTAGGGATGATGATGATGAGGGAGAATGGCTGGCGGAAGCAGGAGGTAAATGGAAAGAGGCGTGACAGGAGGAGTTAGGTTGGAGCTGGAGGGTTGTTGGGCTGAGCAGACAGACTGAGCAGCAGACAGGCAGATGGTGATGGTCCTGGAGCACAGGTCACCAAAAAAACCCAAAAAAAAACCCAGAGTCACTACTAATGCTAGTTGAGCTGGCCTCAAGTAAGTAACCACAGAGGGTTCGACAATCTGGTGACGAGTGGGTGAAGAGTAAATATACTGCAGATGATGAGACAGGTGTGTGTAGTCAAGCCAGGTTGGTGTAATCAGCCAGGAGCAAAGGAGACAGACACCCATACAGAGACAGACAGAAACAAAGACGAGAGGAGGGCGACACATTTGGTGTGTGAGTAAATAAACGAGTGAAATGTTTGTATTTTGGAAATTTGAGCTGCGCTACCCTTTTTATATATTTTTTGGGAATATGCTTATTGGATTTTGGGTTTAGCGTTTCACTGAGAATAACTCAGAAATCCTTCTTTATAATGTAAGTTAATAAGCAGCCAAACATTATGTTATGTTTGAATGAAATATGAGTCTGAGTCCACTTTTTTTCCCCCCATTTTTTCATACTTTGACTAAGAAATAAGACAACTTATTATTTATAGGAGTTATTCTGAACAGCGATCTGACTTCTGTCGGGCGGGTAAAGAGTTTAAAGAGTTGTGCAGTCTTGCTTCATTCAAGTCTTTTTTTTTTTTAAAGAAGGTAATTTGTGCTTTTATGTCATCTCGCCTCCAGACACTATTGCAACTCTTTGCCTCAGTCAAAAATCACTCTCACGTCTGCAGCTTGTTCAAAAGGCCACAGCTGGGATTTAACCCGTCTCTAGCTATATCGCTGACCCGTTAAGCTCTTATCAGCCAGAACATAGTTTTCAACTATATTGTTTATTTCATTTTACACCACTGTCTCATTGGGTTATTTAATCTAAATATAGTTTGGACATGTATTGACCTCTGTTGGCAGTAAACTGAAGATACCATTCCTTCTGGTGTAAAATCATTAATAATAAAACATAGTCAAAACATGTCAAACCAAAGAGTTATTATGGTAAGTGTGTGTCAGCTGTAAACACCTTTCTTGAACCACCTTTTAGGTTAAAGAACGAGAGACATAATCAATTATGTTTTCCATCCTTGTCCTTTTAATTGATCAAAGCAAATTTTTTTTTTTTTTTTTTTTGCCTTGAGGCAGGAAATGTTGTTAATCCCGCCTTCCTGCTCCAACACGTGTCACTCATCTTGATGCACTAAACATGACATCTTGCCCGAGGCTGAAGTGATCAGCGTCCACGAGGACACGACAGGACATCAACATGGGCACGAGGAGCAGATGGTGAAAAGCAACATCTGCAGCACAACGTTCAATACTGATTTTGAATTTCTGCGTGTCTCCACACACACACACACACACACAAAGGTCAGCTCAGATTACAGGTTTTTTTTACAATAGACATTAATTAAAATCTGGTTGAATATCGTCAAAACCAGCCTCCCTGCCCTGTCTCACTCTCTGTCTGTCTGTCTCTCTCTGTCCTCCGAAGTCAATATACTTTAATGGCATAGCTCTTACTGTTAATGAACAGTATTGGCAAAATGTCCAAAAGCTGTTGGAGTTAAACTGAACAATTACTTGACCAAACAAATACCTCACTAGTTCACTCGACCTCTCATTGTCTCCTCGCATTTCTTTCATATAACTGTTATGCATACATATATATATATATATATATATATATATATATATATATATATATATACATACATATATACTGTAATTGGAGCAGCAATCAACAGCACTTTTTTTTTTCTTTTCGAATCATCTCATAACCTTCAGCTATCAAAAACCTCTTTGATGTGATTCAGAAGATCAGATTTAATTAACTCAACTACTTCATGGCACCGTTTGACCTAGAAATGCAGTCACCTTCAGTTTAAATTGCCTTTTATTCTGTTTTATGCACTTTGTGGCTGAATTGTGACCAATATTATGACTATTAGTATAAACCTGACAACGTCCAGTTCAGGTTTTCATCATCTATTAGTAATGAAAACTACATTGTTTATGCCCACCGGCAGAGCTTTAGGTAACCGTTAAACCTCTAATGATCTAAGATATAATTATATAATTATGTGCTCCAGCGATCAATATTTTCACATTAGATGTTCAAGTCAATCAAACAAATAATCCATACAGTTATCGATTATTGATATGTTTCACTGTAATCAAGCCTGACATTCATTTTGTCTTCGTCAACACTTGATATGCCTGCAACCATAAAACTTCACAAATCTTCCTCGATGATGGATCCAGGTTGCTTTTTATCTGACCGGTAACAAGGTGCATCATCCATCCATGCAGGCGGGTGGTGTAGCAGCTCTGCCCGTCCAGACTAACTAACTGTGGGCTTGACGGCATCACCAAGACAGGCGCCGTATAGCTTCAATTTAGCATCAAGCCGGTTGCAGCTTATCATAAAATACTGGCTTGTTTCACTTCATAAAGCTTTCCTAAAAGTCACAGTGTATGTGTGTGTGTGTGTGTGTGTGTGTGAATCCACATTTCAGTTAAAACGTAAGAAATAGTGAGATTCAATTTACTTCTGAATTGCTGCGGTTCAGCTTTGTAGACGCAGCACGTTGGGAGCTTGAATGCGGCTGGTTGTCACACTGATTCCTTTGATTATGACTTGCAAGTTGGAGCTTTGATGATTTTCTTTGAATGTCAACAAACCTCATGATGACAAATTTCCTCCCCTCTCTCACTCTCTCTCTCACACACACACACACACGAGCAACACATCCTCATAATTAAAGAGCACATAGGTTTGGTTGCACCTGCACTCCAGAACAACCTACAGTTACTTTTTTTGCCATCTAGCAGCTGCAGTAATTATGACCCAGGAAGTGATGCACGACCCATAAGAGGGTCAATATGCGGCTTTCCAAAACAGTTCCAACTCACTGTTAAAGGTGTGACAACGCCGTGGTTAAAGTCTGATTCCTTTTACTTTACGCAACCTTTGTCGTCATAGCAGCAGTAAACACCACCTGCGAAACAAACAGCGGCCTCATCTAGCCATCCACTTAACCTGCCTGTCAATTAACCCTTACCCGAACCTTAACCGTACACCACCTACACGTGTGCAGGGCGGATCGGGCAGCAGCACCTCCTCCTATAAGGCCAAATGTTGAGTCAGTTGAGTCTGATGGCATGATGGCAATAAGTTTATGAAACTTAAGATAATTCAGACACAATCATTGCATAAATCTGATCTAAATGTATAATAAAGACTAAAGGAAATGTGCAAATTGAATCCCTTGTGTGACAAATGTGCTGGGAATAAGTCCTGTACTTAAGTTTTTATGAATAATCTTACATTTTTTATGAAGCAAATTTCATTAAATTTACTCATTTTGTGTAATTAATAATTCATTTTTTTTTTTCCTCGGCGGAGGTGCAAGAGTGCATCTGTTGGCGAGATTACATTTGAAATCAAAAGAAGAATAAAAAGAAACTCACACATGAGAGATCACTGGTGTCTGTGTGTGTGTGTGTGTCTGTGTGATGTAAAAGTGCATTACCTGCATGATAAATATACATGGCCTATCGTTTTATCTCACTCTGCTCATGAGAAAATTATATCATCCTTGTTCTTTTGTTCAAATGCTGCGGAGACCTGTGAAGCAGGCCTGTACGTTGGAATCGTGTGCATATCGAATGATGCCTCGTGATTTATGTTCCTGATTTATCTCTGTATAAGCTTCTTACCTGTCCTAGCTGAGCATATGTAGGTAAACGTGCTTTTAAACTATGTGAATGTCATGTGCAGATGCTGCAGGAAGAAATCGTTTTAAAATAGTGATTGAACGTAACTCCGGGTTTTGGAGAATCTTTCTACCAAACATTGATTTCTTTGAATTATGACCACAGACTTTCCCTTTATCCTTAACTGTGTGTTTGAGTCAATATATCTTGAATGTAAATGCTTGTAGATAAATCTTATTGGAAGTGTTTTCCTCATTCTTTCTGAGAGCTTCTGGTGACTGTGGCTCAGAGATAGAGTGGTCATCCATTACTTGGAAAATCAGTAGTTCGATTACCAGCTTGTCAAAGTGTCCTTGGGCAAGACACCAAATTGCTCCAGAAGGCTGTGTGTGTGTGTGTGTGTGTGTGTGTTTTTTGTTTTATTTTTGTAAATGATTAGCTCCTCCTGATGCACAGCAGCCACCTTGTATAGTAGCCTCTGCCATTAGTGTACGAATGTGTGCATGAATGGACTGTAAAAGTGCAGTCTGTTTCTTCTTTACCATCCCGAGTCTTCACGTTGTGAAGCCGACACTTCTTTGAGACGCTCGGATGTGTTTCTTTATATGTTCATTTACATTATCGACTTCTTGAACAGATTTCTGCAGGCGTACAGTGGATATTTGACAAGGAACAAGGAGACATGGCACACTCTGAGACAGCAGGAAGTGTTTAAGAGTTTAAGAGTTGTTCGATTTGTTTTAATTCTGGTCGGTATCTTTCACAAGGACCATGTTTTTGATCTTAATCAAATAATTAGGTTCCTAAAGGTAATTCAAACTCAACAGTAGAGCAGAAAACAACCAAGAAGGAGCGAAAAAAAAAAAAGACACAAGTAAGACTCAGAAAGAGCAGCCAGAGGAACACGGCTACTCGCACAGAGAGGCGATTGATTCCCATTTTGACAGTTAATTAGACTTCCTGACCTCTGACATTAAGCTAATCAGCCAATAGCCAATATCTATCTTGAAATAATGATAAGCCTGGATAAGAGTATTTTCTTATAAGCTCAAAAGAGGCCAGTTCATGTTCCTCAGGCTATAACACACTGATCTCTTATCAGGCAACATATGGATTATCTTCCCCCGGGGACACAGAAAGATCAGGGCTTTCTTTTAATTACATGTATGTGGAGAAGAGTTCAGTTTGATCACATGTTAGAAACAGACTGTGAGTTTACCTTCACACAGCTTCAGAAACATCCAAAATAAAACAATGTTATGCAATTCTGTTCTGATGGTTGATTCAGAAAAATCACATGTATGCTCTCTTTATCTCTCTCTCTCTCTTTCTCACACACACACACACACACACACACACACACACACACACACACCTCCGCCTTGTGTTGAGGGTTTCTGCCCCCCGGCGCGTTAAAAGGAGCTGTGGGTGATAAAAGCTCCGGCACACTTGAAGCGCACCTCACCGGAACCGGGAGCGCACGGCGGAGGGGCGGATCTACTGTCTCACAACACCAACATCTGCTGTCTGAAACCTCATTCATTCACCAAGTCGCTCACGTACACCGTGGAGCTCAACGTTTAAAACATCTATTTAACTTCCATTAAAAGCTGACACATTGGGGTGCAGCAGCAGGACTCCCTCCGCGCGTCTTCGCGTCTCCAGATGGGTTGACTGAGTGAGAAGCACCGAGACCGCGGTGCAAACTTCGTGTTGCTCCAAAACTTCGCGGCTCAGATCGCTATGATCGTCTCCAACGTGAGCCTGAGCTGTGCGCAGTGTCCCGGGGGAGGAGCCGGGGTCACGGCGGCTACGGCGACGGATGCGTACCAGGAGGTATCCGGTTCCCTGCCTCCTCCGTCCCTGAGCCCGACGGGACACCTGGTGGTGGCGGTGTGCCTCGGCTTCATCGGCACCTTCGGCTTCCTCAGTAACTTCTTGGTGCTCGCGCTGTTCTGCCGGTACCGGGCTCTACGCACGCCCATGAACCTCCTGCTGGTGAGCATCTCTGCCAGCGACCTGCTGGTCAGCGTGCTGGGCACCCCGTTCAGCTTCGCGGCCAGCACCCAGGGGCGCTGGCTGATAGGACGCGCTGGGTGCGTTTGGTACGGGTTCGTTAACGCATGTTTGGGTAAGTCGGTTTCCATTTTTATTTTTTTATTTTTGCATGTGTCACTGGATTAAATATTGACTTGCATCTTACTAACTTCTTGATTTTAATCTCTGCATATCATGCACATTTATCCAAAACGATGTAAAACGATTTCAAGAGCAGGAAGAGTCCCAACATCTTTCATTTCAACCTAAATAATGAGAAAATAATTTGGGGTTTTCATGTGTAGCAGCATGTCTCCTTCATTGCAGTAATGAATGTTAATCCATTTTATTCTCCACTTACTTTCAATTAAAATCAGCTTGTGAAGGTTGTGATGTGCTGCACTCTGAAAGGCTTAAAAAACTGTGTTTTAAAGACAAAAATAATAATATTAAAAAAAAACTGTATTCTGTCCCAGAGGTAAGAAGACATTTTCGAGGAGGAGGATTGATGCACATTAAAAAAAATCATAAAACATGGAAAAAGCATTTCTGATCATGTTACATAATAAATCTGCTCTTGTTAGGCTCTCATCTAGATCCTCCTCGGGGGGGGGTTTCTGTCTCTTGGATACGCAGGATTGTGACGGAGATCTTTGTCAGTGCTGGAATCAAACCTTTGACCTTTTTTTAGTTTCAGGACAATTACTGTAATAACTGCTCAGGATTGATTACTGTCACTCCCTCTGCTCAGAAACTAGGATGACTAATTAATAATAATTAGCCATCGGAGCAAACAAAATCAGAGAGAGGTGATGACAGAGTTGTGTTTCATGCTGTTGGAGTGGAAAACGAACACGAATAATCAATCTGTTAATAGACGCTCCTCTTCTTTACTCACCTTGTCATCATCTGTCTCTGTTAGTTAGTCTGTGTGGAGTATGAACCTGCAGCAAGCTCTCCGCTCCATGAAATGAACTAAATTACTCCATAACTCCACTATACAGCTATTGATGCAGTCAGCAGCTTTCCACTACAATCCTGGATGCTACAAGCACACGAGACATGTAAGGATTTATATCTAATTTGCAGTTTATCCACGACCTGAGAACTTTTATTATTCATTTTGAGTTTTTTAACCGTGGAGCATCTTCAGGCGCAGCTGAACAAGCAATAGCATTAAAAACTGTACGTGAGAGGATCAAAAGACTTAAATTAGATGCTTTAGAAAGCGAATGCTGGACTGATCTGGTCATTAGTCCTCTAAGACTGTTGGAGTGGACAGATGGGCCCGCTGGCATCACTGGTTGATGAGAGTACTTGGTGACTG
Organism: Pampus argenteus; assembly: GCA_036937835.1. Lineage (NCBI taxonomy): Eukaryota > Metazoa > Chordata > Actinopteri > Scombriformes > Stromateidae > Pampus > Pampus argenteus. The sequence goes on from CM072880.1 coordinate 3,398,000, forward strand.
ACTGAGAACTGATCAGATAGATCAGTTCAGATCAGATGGAAAAACTAGGACAATAATAACTTTTGTTGTTAGTTTACATCCTTTTCTGTCCAATGGATATAATAATAATAATAATGTTGATGTTTGGTATTTAAAGGGGACGTATCATACATAATTCCAGGTCTATATTTTTTTATATATATAATATATATTATATATAATCAGATTAATTTTTCTACGTACGTTACTCAAAATTTCAACTTCTCAAATACATCCGTACATATTTAAGCCAGTGGACAACGCTAATAACCAGTTTAACAACCTGACTTTTGACTTTCACCTTAGGTTTAAGACGTTTTTGACCATGTTTGTAATAGACATCCCACATTATAACACTATAAAATCACGCCTGGGGAGGAGATTCATCTCAAGCCTCTTTTGTGCGATCTTTGTGTGTCTGTGCATTTCATTTACTGAGCAGTTGTTGCATTCAAGTGACTTCCCACTTTCCCCCTTTTTAATATACAAGTGGAAACACTAGATACTTCAGTCAAGTGGACAATGTGAAACCAGATTTCTGTGACTGGCCATTGGCTCTACATTAGGATGTTTATGGATGTATATAATCTATATATACAGAAGACTCATAGTGTCACTGATCTATAAAAAAACAAACACATGACACTGACTAAAGTGCAAACAGAACCGAGAACTCTCTTTTTTCACCTTATGCCTGCGAGAGCAAACATAGAGTCTGTTTCTTAATTTACTAACGACACGTTGCCTCCGTCCAGCTACAATCAGCCCGACTACATCGGAGCTGTCGTACCGTACTCTCCTTTAACTCACCATCATAAGACTGTAGGTGGTAACAGGTGCATTTTTTGTGTCAACTCTTCATCTGCAGATGTGGACTTACTGAGGCATATTATTTTACTGTATTATATTGTTTTTTATCTATAACAAATACATATAATAGTAGTGATAATAATACACTTTATTTATATACCACAGAATAAAAAGTACATTTTCCCTCTGAAATTGAGTACAACATAGTTAAATTTCACCACTGTGTCTCTCTAACTGTCTTCCCTGATTATAGAAACCAGGTTTCTTGTTTTGTACAATGTTAAATAAATCAAATTACTGCCGAAAACTGATAATAACCTGATTATCTGTAAACACGGCCCAGTGTTGCGGAGGTCCAGCTGAGTGGACAAGAAATGGATCTAATAAATGGATGTGAAACAAAGGAGAGAAGAAGAGAAGGAGAACAGAGAAAGAGGGATGCAAGGAGAAAGAGCACGAGGTTAATACAAAAAGGAAAAAAAAAGAGTCAGGCAAGATGGGGAGAGATAGAGTGCAAAAAGCAAAAGATAAATGATTAACGCCTGTGCTGACTCAGGTCTGGGACATTGGGTCATTTGTTTTACCATAAATCTATTCATTGGAGTTGGATGAAGAAGAATCAGTCCTCAGGTGAAAAAAACCTATTAAAATGCATTGTGGTGAATCAAAGTGGGCATTGTTTGAACCAAAGCCAACAGTAGAGACACGTTTCAGAGTAGAGACTGTGCAATCGTTACAGGAAATGATTGGAAAAAGGGTTATATATATATATATATATATATATATATATATATATATAAAACTACAGAAAGCTGGGTGTCATGGTGTCATTATATGTAAAGGTCATCATGTAGGACATAAATCAATCTATTTACTGATTATAGATAATAATGCAATTACATGAAGATCTCTAGATAATTACTTTGCAATCGTAATCAATTATAGACCAAGCAAGGAAAACATTAAAGCTGCTCTAATCAATATTTGTATATTAATAATGGATCAGGCATCGATATGTAATGTGAGATTTGACGCTGCTGCAGGGCCACTCGGCTCAGCGCAGCTTTTTAGCCTCTTTTAGCTCGTTGTTTTTGGTTTTCTGGTGCACAAACATCTCTTAAATCCTACTATAGTACCAATATAGAGTCAAAGGGTGATGAATGTTACACAGAAATATGACTCAGAATAAAACATTTGCTATAATCATATAAAGACTTAAAGGGTAAGTTCACATTTTTTCAAATATGTAATGAAATAATATTGAGGAGCCCATATGAACATTAAACAAGGTTTTTCTTGCCATTAATCCTTCCTCCTGTCCTTACTCTTACCATTAACATGTCTATGATTAATGTGCTTTCAAAGTGATGAGGGACAAAATCCACAGTTCTCATTTTGTGCAAAAAAAGATATGCAGAAGCTTATCTGGAGCTAATATGTGGATATCTTCAAAGGTTACAGCCGTTTTTACAAATTTTGTGCATATTTTTAGGACAATTTTCCCCTTTTTTTTGTTATTATCTTTTCACTGCAGCTCAGCAGGGGAGCACAAAGAGGGACTCTTATACTAAAAAAGCCCTATAAGCTTTAAATAAACTTTTAATTTTGGACTGTGGATTTTATCCCCCATTTCTTACATTGTAAAGAGGCGATTTTCTAACGGTTAACATGGAATGATTACAAAAAGCAAAATCCTTCATATTCATTTAGGAACCTCGATGTTATTTTGAGACAGAGTTGAACAATTATGAACATACCCTTTAACATCTGTTTGACCCCTGAAGGTAGACTTGAGTGCATCAGTAATGAATAGAGAGAGCTCTTACTCCCTCTTCATCCACCTGCAAACACCCTCACACACACACACACACTCACAAAGCTTTTACACTCAACATGTACAGACACATAAACACAAAATCATTTCCATTAATCTTAAGACTCTTACTATTTGCTGTTGCTCTCAACACAAACCCAGTCCAGTGTCAGCCAATCAGTAAGTAACATCCTTTTCCAGGGTAGAGACGTCACAAAGTGCTTTCACAGAAGAAATAAAGCATAAACATACTGTACATAAAATAAAAAATTTCCAAATTTTAGGAGCCACAACCTCAGTTTTAGGTTTAAGTTAATAGAGGAACGACTGCAATGGATCGAAGATGTAGGAGTAAACGATCCAGGGTGGAAAAGGAAGTTATATAAATGTATGAATTAACATTTCCATCTCCACTTGGGACATAATGAGCCTGAGCTTTGCAATGTTTTTCAGCTGAAACCATCAATCAGGGACCTCTGTTCTGCACCGGGATGCTGTGATTGGATGTAATCAAACCCTGTTCCTGGTAGGCTCGGTGTGATGGAGGCAAAGTGTCCCTGGACCACCACTTTAGCCCGTTTGTGCTGATTAGCTCTGATTTAAGTCTTCAGTTCAGGCTAAGTGACAATTCACTCAACTGTCCACATTCAACAATTAACAATTAACATGTAGAAAAAGATTGCACAACGACTGTGCTGCTGTCCGCCTACGCTCGAATGTTTCTGTGCATTGTTTGTTTCACTGTGAACAGGTGACATGATGCAACCAATCTGGTGTAAAGGTGCACTTTGCTCCAATTTTGAGAAATATAATGCCATGATTTCTTTTGTTAGACACTTACTAACCACCTTGTATGTGTATTTCTCTGTATTTACCCTCCTCAGGCATTGTCTCCCTGATCTCCTTGGCTGTTCTGTCCTACGAACGTTACTGCACCATGATGGTGCCACATATAGCCGACGGTAGAGACTTCCGCCCAGCGCTGGGAGGGATCTGCTTCTCCTGGCTCTACTCTGTGGCCTGGACTATCCCTCCGCTGCTGGGCTGGAGCAGATACGGGCCCGAGGGTCCCGGCACCACCTGCTCAGTCGACTGGAGGACCCAGACGCCAAACAATATCTCTTACATTGTCTGCCTGTTCACCTTCTGCCTGGTCCTGCCGTTTGGCGTCATCCTCTACTCGTACAGCAAGCTGATTCACGCCATCAGCCAGGTGCGATTCCGAAAATGTAAATGTGAGAAAGTGAGAAAATTAGTCTTTGGGAAAAAGACGCTGATTCTGTTATTTTTATTAAAGCTAATTCCAGATGTCTGGATATGTGCCAGTAAAAGCACTCGACGGTAGATTTAAGATAAGACACCGGAAAGAAAGTCTTCTGGTGGGTGTTCATAAGCGCTTTGAATACACTAGCAGTAGTGCATCCTGTTATCTGTGACCTTGTCTGCTCAAAAAGCCTCCATTCAGTCTTGAATGTCACACATCAGCTGACCATCAACTGATCTCAGCAATCCTCAATCAGGTTTGACATCTCAACCAGGTGATCTGTTAAAGCTGCCAGCGCCAATTTCGTCTCTTGTCTTCTGTTTTACACTTTTGCTGACTGCTGAGGTCCACTGTAAGATTTCCTCTGAAGTGTGTGTGAAGTCACCACGTCCTACTACTGAATCTAATCATAACAGTCATGCACAACCTACCCAGAAATTACTGTCTGACAAGGTGTTTCTTCTCTTCTTACAAAAAAGGGATTTCTGCTCCGCGAAAGAAACTAAACAGAAAGTGAAACTACAAAGTCATCTTATATTATGATGCATGGCAGCCTAATTTGGAAATACACCAATACTGACCTCATTAAGCAGATTAGGTGACAGATCCGCACTTAATGCTTTATTATTTTCTGTTCTGTTCAGCACAGACTCTGATCACCGTCACGTCACTTTGCTGTTTCTTAACGTCGATATCTGTTCACAACACCAGTAACCCTAAAGCACAAACTGCGTGTGTTAGGTGGAGAAGACGAGTCAAACGTGATCGTGTGTCTTTCCTCAGGTCAAGTTTACATTTAACTGAGGATTAGGGATTATAACGATGCACTCTCATCTAGCTCAGTGTAATTAAAATATGCACACGGCTAAAAAGAATATTGATGTACGATCATCTCCGTTTACGCTTTAAAGAATGATGCTTCAGTGAGAAAAGGTTATACAACACTTTGGATGATTTATATCATTGGCTGTTTGGTTGTTAGCTTTTCTATCTCTGAAATTACACGATGAGACGAGTTGAGAAAACCAGGTAAGAGTAGGTCGGACAGAAAGCTGAAAGCACGACTTTTAGGTTGGAGGTTGGAGAGAATTTCAAAAACTCCAATTAGAAAAAGTGAAAGTGGTTGTTATGGATGGGAGCAGCAGCAGCGGTTCTGTCTGCAGGCTTGGTGTTAATGACAGGATTACACATGACTGAGGCTACAGACCTACGCAACCCACTGTGTGCTAATCACAGGAGACAAGAAACTCATCATTTCATGTAGATGTGTGTGCATGCATGTGTCTGCTGACCAGGGACGTACAGTAGCTGATGCCGAGGGCATATATTCATATTGTTTCTGGGAATGCGGAGGTTTTAATGACCTGAGGGGGAGTTTACATTCTACAATTAGACATAAATTATACGTTGTGAGTTATGACGGGTTCACTTTTAAACTGTTTTAAAGCAAAAAGGATTTAAACAGGTTGTTAGTAGATAAAATCTTAAATGTTAACTCCTGTGTGTGTAACTGCTTCTTTCTTATTTCTCATGTTTTATATATTAATCTGTTTGGCAGCTGCGTGCATACAGAGCTCATCTTTTCACCTGTGTGTCACGCGTCTTCTCCGAACTTTGTGTGGGATGTTTATATGTGTTTGTTTGCAGGCTGTGAACTGCAGTCAGTACGTTTCTGCGAGTGCCAGGTGTTGATGTGTTGATGCTGTTTGCATTTTAATTTACCACATCATTTACTGGTTCATGCACTGTGTGTGTGTTTCTGTCATGACTGCAAGCAAATGTTTTTTTAAATTTCTTTTTGTTGAGTTGAACAAATTAGTTGAGACGTCTTTAATATTGCACTGTTGTCTCTTACTAGAAGAAATTAGAAAAGAGGAGGAACATATGTCACCTTGCTGATGGGAATTCACTCTTTTCTTATATTATTTATATTATTTAAGTTCATTTGAAGTGGCAGTCAGAGGGAAGAAATAAGAAATATGTTCAGATTTTCTCAGGCAAACATGATGATTATGGAAGAGAAAAGCACCTACAGATGGTTCAACCAGCAGTGGTAAATTTAATCAGATTTTTTTTTTTACCTGTGATCATACCAGACACATGAAATTACTTTCAATCTGCTATTCACAGTCTGAATTTGACCTTTAGACTGATAGGATGGATGCATCCCCTCATTTGGTGCAGTTTTCAGAGTCGTCATTAAACGTTTTAAGATAGATGAAAGAGGAGTTGGAGAAGAGAGTGACAATTCAAACTCGCTTATTGAGCCGATGACACCTTCTGAATTAATTAAACTGAGGAAAACAGAGACAGATGTAGTGAAAAGTCTCTGTGTCTTCTTCTTCCTGTTAGTGTTAGATTAGAGCGGATGGCAGATATGTTGATGGATCCTCGTAGGTGTATAGAGGAGGATAGAACTAAACAAATAAAGACAGAAAAGAGAGATGGGATGGTTAAATGGAAGAGGCTGTGATTTTCTAGTTTATCATGTTGGCAGCCAGATATGAGAGATCAGCCTCTCTCCTTTTACAAACATATTCTGGGGTTTTCCTTTAGGATGTTTCTGTATTTAAAACTATTTTTCTGCTAGAAATACTGTCCTAAAAATATTTTTCTGGTATTTATTTATATTCTCAGGACGCTTTGTGTGCCCGTAGGTGACAGTTAATCTTCTACAACTCATTTTACTCTTGGGAGTACCTCAGGGATCAATCCTTGGCCTACTATTGCTTTTTTTTTATGTGTTGTTGCTGCATAATGCAACATTATACTGGTGCGATTTCTTTGAGCTAGTCCAATTCAGCAGGTGTCCTTCTGTAGTAACTTCTAAGCAAACCAGTTCAGTCACATTTTTTCCACAAATGAACTGCTGAGTAAAATAAATAAATAATAGCAGTGTGCAGTTTTAGTTAGTAATGATGTTAATAGAAGGATGAGAAGGCCGTTTGTGATTTTGTTGTTTGATAAAACCTGACTTTTTTGTGCAGAGTTGTCAGCGAGTCCTGAAGGCAATTAGATAAGTGTCTTTAACTCACATATTAGTTTTATGTTTGCAAGTGCCTCGGGTGCTACGGGTTGCTTGGAGCTGTATCCAGCACAGTTAATCAACACGCAAGATTGATTTTAATCTTTAATTCATTGCTAATGATGATCCACTTCAGGTAATTAAGGTATCATATAAAATGATTTGTCTTAACGAAGAAGAAACACATTTCCAGAATCTTGTGAAGATATTGGGCAAAAATTGTTGAGTAGTCATCATAAAAAAATGGACTTCATGTGGAGGAAGCCAAGAGAAACTGCTCAAGGTGATCGAGATTGGCATCAGGTGGAGAGTGTGTTTAATGTCTGCTGTCTGCATACTGTACATATATATATATATATATATACAGTATATATATGCATAGATGTGTGTGTGTTTCTGTTTGCATGAATGTACTACAGTCTCTGTGCAGCCAAGGTGGAAGGTTACCTGGGGGGAAGATAATCCTCAGTTTACACAACATGCATTTTCCTCCTTACATCTAATTACACACAAAAACACTGCCACAGTTTTGCAAAATGTGATTAAATCTCTTGTGTGTGTCTGTGTGTGTGTGTGTGTGTGTTTATACTGTATGCATGTAGAAACCTGAGACCGCACAAGAGACAGAAACAAGAGGAGAAGCGGGTTTCTTTGTATTCGGTATTCATAATTCTTTTGTTATCTGTAATCTTTAGTTAAATCTTCTGATATAAATACCATCATGATGCATCTGCATATTTCTCTGTCTGAATGATATCATTTGTTTCCTTTTCTATTTGTATCACGGATATTACGTTAATAGCTCTCATTTGCAAGAGTGATTAAATCTGCATCCGTGCTTGTAATAACTATTTCCTTTGCTCCAATAAGTTTCCTATAATGCATAATCAAAGTAAATTCAACATCTTGCAAAGTAGCTCGTATCCGGTAAACAATGTTCCTGGTTGAAAATATGGGAACCATATTCCAGACTACAGTTTTTCTTTTTTAACTTCACTCACTGCCTCACCGACTGACACCTTCCCTACACTCGTAGCTGCGTCTGTCCCTGTAGTTTACACCAGTGTTGGTTACTGCTGATTTCAGCAACAGCACATCACTCTTTACAATCTTACTCTCTGAGTTGGCTCAGACATGTGAGAGAAAAAAGCTGCTTCATTTTCCAGACAACTCATATGAATTAAATATGTTAAGTGACGCGCTTAATGAAGAAAGTTAAAGAAAATCATGATTTTGTGAGACATTTACTGCCAACGCTTGAAGTTTGTATGGAAATAGATCAACTCACGCGCCACAGGAATTAATGGTTCAAACACAGCAGCTCTGACACCTTAAATATCTGAACCCCCTGCCATGTTTAAAGGCGCCTGTGCAGCCCCTGGGGCCTCTCATCGTTCTGCCTTTGCGTGGACAATTTAAGGTGTAGACTTAAGATTCAGGGTGTACTTTCAGGCTTTTTCCTGTCCTTCAGTATGATGGACAGTCATGTTGTAAACCTGTCTATTCAGGTTTTCTGCTGATGACTTATTTTGTTTTAATTTGTATATTTTAAGGATGAGCGCACAAGAGGACGGCTGTTTGATTCAGTTCTGCAAATCTGCAAATGTGTGTGTGTGAGTGTGAGTGTGTGTGTGTGTGTGTGTGTGTGTGTGTGTGTGTGTGTGTTAGCGCTGCCCAGACATCTGAGACTTGTGAGCAGGATGCCAAACAGCAACCTTTTTAATAAGCAAACTGATTTTGTCACAGTCTTTTTCACAATGTTTGCTTGTTTGAAAGCTTTAGACTTGTGTTATTTTCCAGGCCTGATGTTTGCTTGTTTGTTCTCTTAATTAGACTTTATGACAGTTTGTTGATTTTCGGATATGGAAGTTGTTCCATTAACGGCTCACATGGTCCGCTCACATAATTCGGATTGGATTCAGACTCGAACATGGACATTTTTTTGCGATGTTTATATTTAAAATAAATAATGAGAAACATTAGTACTAGTACTGTTTGGTCTAAGTTTGCAAGTAACCAATCAGCACAGAGAAACAGCAAATTATACATTTAACCGTCCCACATTTCCAGTCTCCTTCTTGGAAACTGTTGTAACTAAAGGGCTAAAATATCCCAAATCATTAGTATGAACCTTTAAGAAATTGTCAGTAACTGTGAGGCGAAGACATTTACAGATTCAGTCAGAAACCATATACAGTACAGCAGGGTTATGCAAAGGTGAACATTTGCATTTATGGATCCTTTTTATTTTGTTCTCAAACTCAACAAAAGTGTATTTTTTTGGGAGGGCCACCGGGAAAACACACACACACACAGATAAGCAGCTTTACATTACGCTCTGCATGTAAATGGAGAAGTCATGCATAAATAAAACTGTGCATATATATTTTGACTGTAGGATTTCTGAATGAAATATTTATGTTGGCAGCAGTAGATCTGATTGTTTGGGTTTAAATGTCAGTTGAGCCTTTGCAGCACCTGCATTTTAATAGATTTAGTTCCACTGCTTCTGTCTATCAATCTATTGACCGATCAATTGATCCTATGTCTCTTTTGCTCAGGTGCTCAGTATTGACAGACAGCCGTTTCCAGACACTGACACTTTTAATACATCTCTACTGTGACGTTTTTTCTCTCTTTTGCTCTCTCAGGTCCGCAGCGTGAGTTCGGTGGTGACCCGCCGCAGAGAGCAGAGAGTGCTGGTGATGGTCGTCACCATGGTGGTGTGCTACCTGATCTGCTGGCTGCCTTACGGGGTGGTGGCTCTGCTCGCCACCTTTGGCCCTGATGACCTTTTGACCCCAGAGGCGAGCATCACGCCCTCACTGCTGGCCAAGTTCTCCACCGTCATCAACCCCTTTATCTACATCTTCATGAACAAACAGGTGAGTTGTTCTCTTTCGCTCTTCCTTCTTGGTTCATTTGTCTTTCTGCCTGTTTCTTCTTCCACCACCATCACTATACACACACACACACACACACACACACATGCAACACATACACACAAACCCAGAGATTAACAAACAACACCCATCAATGTGAGGTTGTGATTCAAGGACGCAGCACGAGAAAAAAAACCCAACACATTAATGACAACTTAAGAGGAAGTAATCTGGTTGATGCCACCAGCCGCCTTTATTGACAACAAAGAAAACTTCAAGGTGCTTCGTGCAGCTTGTCAGCATCAATAAATCAATACAGCATCACCGTCATTAGTAGATTAGTGTAATAACTGTAAGAAAATAAAAGCAAAATCTGACAAGCACGGATGTTTTTTTTTTCTCCCTCTAGAAGTAAAGTATTTGTCTCATGGGAAGAATATTTTTCCAGTTCGATAAATGACTCAGAGGTATTATTTTCTTAACATTTCTCCAAAGTGTTTATCTAGTATGATGTGATTATTACAACGACCGGGGTTAAGGCTGGGGAATACTCGAAAATAACTGCATCACCAGGAAAAAAGTGTTCATAGCTGTTCAGGCCGCACTCGACGGTGGTGTGAAAAGTTTGCTGTCATAGAGAGCGACGAGGTGCAATAATGGTTTAAATGAGAGAATAATGGGGCACCTTCTCCTGGAAAACATTCATTACACACGTTTTTTTACACGTGAGAAGTGACAAACTACTGTAGTTGTAACAAGAAAGCTGGAAAAAAGTTAGTTTCCTTAACTCTGCACATCTGGCCAATCGCTGCACAAAAAGCCCTGCGAGTGTCATATTGTCGGCTTTAGAAAGTTAAAGATCTCCTCCAGACATTTTAAGATGTATGTAAAACTGAGAACTGAACTGAGATGTTTAGATTTTAGATGAATGTGAAAAATAACTCTGCACATGCATCACAGGAAATGAAAGAAGTGACCAGATGGTAGAAACAGAGGAAAGAAGAAGAAAGCTTGAAAGGGAATTAAAATGGACAGAAATTGGTAGAAAAAGGAAAACAAAGACGTGGAAGGTGGGACGATAAGTAGTGAAGAGAAGCTAAAATGGAAGGAAAGATGTAAACACTGACGAATAGCTAAAGAAAAGTGTCTGAAAGACCTTTCAGGAAAGAAAAAAGGAAGAAAAGGAAGGTTGGAAAAGTGGGAATAGATGAAAAGATGAAGGACACAGCGATGAAAGAGGTAAGAAAGAGAAAGGTGACGGCATGAAGAGCACGAAGAAAGTTCTTTTTAATGTCCAAAAGCTTTGATTTTGATTAGCATGTGATGTTACTATCAGGGAAGGACACACTGTGGCAGTGACCTTTCCTTCTTCTCTCTCTCTCTCTCTCACACACACACACACACACACACACACACACACACACTATTCTTTTTATCTGCGTCTACCTCCGGTTGTCTCTCAGGGTTTTTTCCCGCATGTCTCTTTGTCACCTTTGAGCTTGTGAGACATTTAACTGTCTTTGATGATTGACTTGTTACGACGGCGCTCTGTCTGTGCTGTGTTTCTGTGTGTGTGTGTGTGTGTGTCTGTGTGTGTGTGTTTCTGTGTGTGTGTGTGTGCATGAGATAAGATTTAAGCTACTAACTGAACTTTCAGCACCACAGAGAAACGTGCTGGAGGCCGCACTGTGTGGCGCTTTCAGTCTTCAGTTCCTCCCAGCCCATAACTATGGCAGCAGTGTGTTGAGGCGAGTTGAAGACTTCAAGCGCTGTGCAGATTCAAGCTTCCACATCTGAGCTGTCGTGGAGCAAATTACAAATTTACACTTTTACAGTCAGTCAGCACATTTCTGCAAACGGCGACAATGTGGACGTCATGCTGTGAATGTAGTTCTCCCAGTATGTCTAGATTTGAAATTGGGTTCATATTTTAACCTAATCTTTGATAATCTTTGATATAAATTACATAATTCACCACATTGTTTGCCTTAAAAAACACAAAGATTAAGAGTAGCAGGTGAGGATTTGGTCACTCGTCAGTCTTAAGATCCCAATCTGTGCCTGATATCAGCTTTAATCCCTGCTGATGTCCCATCCGTGTCCTCTTGCGTCTCCATTTTTTTCTTCTTTACAAGCATACATTGGAATTTGAGACACTAGAAGATTTAAAAGCCGAGCGCTAATTTTGAAAGCTGCATAATTTCCTTGGGCGAGGGGGGGGTATAACAAGACATAATTGACTCATATATGATAATTGTCAGCCAAGTGCTTATGTATCTCCGTTAAAAACCCACCGCTGGTCTCATTTTGCATATCAATCTCTGCACGCCACTTCTTTCAAAGGGAGAAGAAATCACGCTGGAAGGAAATTATTCACTATGGTGATGTAATATGAGAGTTGTCTTATGTTTTATGCAGCGCGCCTGTTTGATCTGCGGCGCCCTGGGGAAATGTAGTAGACTTTAAGTATACGTGTGGAACCGGAGAGTATACTAAGTATACTACGTTTATCCAGGGGAGCACGCAGCCTGCTGGACTCCCAACGTGGAGGGAAGAAGGAGTTAAATAATAAATGGTCGTGTCTTTTTCTTATTATAATTAATTAACAATGTCTGTTGCAACAAATACACCTGGTACTAGTTATTCTACCTCTATAGTACTACTGCGTTATCACACTACTATCATACTATAGATGTTCTAGTAGTAGTTGTCTGTACTGGGACTGTAGATTTACTACTTTTACTTACTACTGCTATTAAAACCTTTATATACTAGTACTGATCAACTGCGATTACTTCTTCTACAAGTACTTATAGTGCTGCCATGTATTGTACTTTCTGTTGCAGTTTCTGCTATTTGCTAGAAATTAAACCAAAACCAGAAAACGACTTGTTTTTCACTTTTGTCTGTCTAAAAAGTAAATACACATAAATACACAGTTTTAATATAATGGTCATTAGAAGTTACTAGTAATTTACTACCTTATAAAATACTTCTACTAATCCTGTGTATATATGTGTGTTTGTAGTTCTACAGGTGTTTCAGGGCGTTGCTCAGCTGTTCAACCCCTGAGCGAGGCTCCACATTAAAGACATTATCGCGGGGGACAAAGACCCTCCGTACAGCCCGCCAGGAGAAGGAGCCACACGCCGCGCCCTCTTCAGTCCTGCCTACGCCCAACTCCATCCACGTATCCTCACACGGAGCCAATCATGTGACTATATCTCCATTAAATCTGGCCAACGCAGGTGATGCTGCTAACAGCCCCAAACCCAAACTGATTCTGGTGGCTCACTACAGGGAGTAAGAGCTGGTAAACAACAACAACAACAACAAAGGATGAACATTTTCAAGAAAGGAGATGGAACAATAACTCGAAAAGCAGGAGGTAGACGTGAAGACCATGTTCCTGTAAAATCACGTCTATCACACACACATGAGAGCACAAATGTTGCATTAAAGCTCACTTACCTCTACCTGAAGTTAAAGGTGCAATCTGTATATTTACATAAGAATACGAACTATTTAAAATTATCAACAGAATGTGAAGGAACAACAGTTTTTGACATTATGTCAAAGATCTGTTGTGTTGCAGAGAGGTTAGCATGCTAACCAGCTAGCCTGTCCTGTCTTGTAAGACTAATTAGTAGCGTCCAGTAGTTGCTGTGATACTGTCAAACTTTACCTGGTTTGTCAGCTAACAGAGATGCCCTCACTTGGTTTGGACATGTTGCACCTTTAAAGGGAAGACATCCAAGATTATGAACATTTAACAAACTTGTGTTAGTTTGTCTACTTTTGTCTTGGTGTAAAAAGGACTATTTTTAGTTTGGCGTTTTAAAGGTAACACAGTCTAAGCAGATATATTTCACAAACTCTTTGAAGTAATTACGCTGCTTAAAAAACTAAATATTTATGAGAACAGGAAGGACGCATTTGAAGGTTTTAGGGAAATAAGTGTTTTTGTAATAAAACCCTTTATTTGTGAATTCAGATGTGTATATTTTTGGAAGGATTTGTTAATGAATGTGCAGCGTGTAGCATCTTAGCATGTTTATTAGGCTGGTATTAGCATATTAGCGATGGAACCGAGCACGATAGCACTTTACTGATTCAGAGGAACCAGTCGGAGAGGAAGACGTGAAATTGCATTTGCTGCACCCCCAATAATTCAATTACAAAAAAAAAAAAAAAAAAAAAAAAAAAAGGAAAAATCCACGTAAAATAGGTCAAGCCTTTTGCTTGTATTGATGAAATATATTTATTAATGTTCTCTTTTAATCTGGGAAATAATTCAGGATCATTTTGGAGACGCACAGTGTTCTTTGGTGGAGATTTCATAAACTGTTTGGTGTTTTTTTTGTAAACGGGGCAATGAGGTATTTTGTCAGCTCAAGTGTGTAGCTACTGTTAGCAGGATTATTCTCTTTTTTTTTTTTATTCGGTTGAAGAAGCATTTTCTCCTGACCCCATTTCCATGGCTGATATTTAAGGATTTGATACAGAGTATTAAAATATTTGTTAGCAGTGTAAAGCAACAGTTTATGTAATTTAGAATAGTCAAGGTTTTTATTATGCCTTTACTTACAATCTGCTACATATAGAGCCTCTGTTATCAATGCTGGGACTGTTATGAGAACCATTAAAGGGACATTTCACAAGGTTATGAGGGACACGTAGGGAGATTTCACTGCTTTAAGTTGATTAGATGTTTCTGAAGCTGCTGTTTGGTGGAAACGTGGTTGTGTGTTTGTGTCTGTATTTTCCTTTGCTTGTGTAATATAAATGAAATCATGTCACAAACAGATTTGAATGTCTCTTTATCTCTTTATATCTTTATCTCATCCTTTTCCCTCTTAGTCATAACTCAGATGTGTTGATTAATCCATCAATTATTAACATAAGCATTATTTGCAGGAAGGGAAGCAGATTAACGTTCTACATTACAGCCGTGGTCAGTATTAGTATGTGATACTAACTGATGGCCATAAATAAATAATGAGCTGCAAATACAGCTGCTCAGAGTAAAACCTTTAATCTGAAAGTAATACTTCACCCAAATGTTTTGGGTATTCAAGCCCTGTAGGGTATTAAACATACGTGTTTGCTTGGTCATGTGACCAAGCAAACAGGTTATAGGATGTGTGAAAGAGCAGCATCAGCTACGATCAGTGGTGGAAAGCAGCTAAGTGCATTTAGTCAAGTATTGTTCATAAGTGCAACGTGGATGTTTACATGAACATTATTCACAGTAACTGCTCCACAGTGTGAGGAACAAATCACCGAGCAGCACTGAAAACTGAAAAAGTAAAAAGATTAACAACATTAAAAACTGCCAAGTCAGCTGTGTGTGTGTGTGTGTGTGTGGTGTGTGTGTGTGTGTGTGTGTGTGTGTGTGTGTGTGTGTGTGTGTGTGTGTGAGTCAGGTCTATGATGCAATTATAAACACTGAGGAGTGAACCAACCAAGGCCTTATCGCTCACAGAGACACAGATTGCATAATCAGACAGATTATACATAGACTGATTATCACTTCTAGACATCTCCAACTACAGCGGAACTGCCCTTTATGTAACACTGTATTATATATGAACACACTGCTCACATTTTAACACATTTTATATCCCTAAAATACTGCTGCCTAGGTTCATATTTTTAGTTTGGTACATTGAAAATTGCGCGTCCTTACTTGATTGTTTAAGATCAAGAAGATTCACGGTTAATGTATTAAAATACATACAATCATAACGCATATTATACACATATTCAGGCATCTTTTCCTGTATTTAATTGGGACTCTTTACCGTCTACCTGATGGGATTAGTTTATACTTTGAATACAGGACATGGGAAGGGTCAGCGATAACTTTCCTAGTTTGTTTAAATCTCATTTGGAGGGATGGATGCTCCCGTTCACAGGTTTTTGTGCTTTTGAAGCCAAGTTTAATCTTAGCAGGAAATGATTCGCCCGCCATCCTTGGACCTTTTTCTGCCTGAGAGATCCAGTTGATGAAGTATCACAAGATTTGATAGAGCAGGATAATTATCAACATGACAGCTACACCAGCTACAAAGATAGCCGTCTCTTTCATATATATACTAAAGAATAACTTCACAGCTGGATACTCTTATGCTGTTAAATATGCTCATTCAATGCATGCTGTCCCTGTTTTACATCAACCTGCATTTCTCCTGCACTCAGCTGCTGGTGCTGCTCGTGGAAACAATAGAGGAACCAAGCAGCTAAAGATTGTAAGAAATAGAATATATAGAAAGAATAAGAAAATGCCTCCGATATTATTATAATAATTGATTGTTTGACGTGTCCTTTAACGCGTCTCCTCCACTGGCTCACTTGTAATTGGATTGAGCAGAAATGTCCTCGTATCTGGACCAAATCCAATCGTACCAGGAGTCATGTTGGAAAGGTGAGTGTGTGTATCTCTCGCTAAATCATCACATGAATCCTCATTAGTGGCTCGATAAAGAATAAAGAGTTTCAAATAGGTTTTTAATCGCTGCATTTTCAGGATGAATTTCAGTGTCAGTTTGAGGAGAAGAAGAAGCCAAAGAGGCCCAGTGGGTTGGATAATAATTACATTTATTTTTATATTTTCTTTTAATGTAATTCTCTATTATCACACACCTATGTATATAAATACTCCTAATGTACAAGTGGTGAACTGTTGTGGCTTCTCCTGATTGGACTCTCCAGCTCTCAAATTCATTAAAAGTACTTTAGAGACAGTTTAGCACATCCCAAAAATTTACCTCTATGTATTATTGGATACGAATCAAGATAACTCACATTAATTAAAACATACTGTATATACATATATATTGTTATTCAGCAATAGATCATAAAAAAAAACCCATCATAGTCTGCATAGAAAAAAGGGGCGTGTGGGATCTTATTATTCTGTAGTGAATATAATCTTATTTCCAGACTCAATATGGACAAATCAGAAGGTTATATTATAAAGAAACAACAGAAATATGATCTTAGTGTGCTTTGTGGTGAATTAATGTGAGATTGAAAGTTCATTCGTGACCTTGGAAAGTGTTGTTTGCCAAAAACAATCTCATCACAAGGTCCTCTCAGTACGAGCTTTCAATCTTATCACACAATACCCTCAGTAGACGGAGTAGATGTGCTGTTGACAAAGAACAGCAATGTTCAATTTTATCAACACAAACTGCTGACTCCTGTTGTGTATATACTGTAAACTCGGTCTTTTAAATCGGTTTTTACTGTGTAGTCCTGATCCACTCGTGTATCTTGTTTGTATAATGTAGGATTGGTTGTTTTCAGAAAGGCTTACAGTACATACGCTGTAAAGCATTCACCTTTATTGAAGCACCACCTCTCTAACAATGATAAAGACCTCCTACTAACAAATGACCCTCATTCAGCGCAGCACTCTTATCAATATGGAGAGAGACTCCAGTGAAACGACACCCGAGACAAGGCAACGCAACCAAAACACAGGATGAACGCTGATCACACACACTTCCAATAGCTGCTGATGGGTTATCCATCACAGAGCAACTGTTCATTCAGACAGAACTGCAGTAAAAAATGTCTGGTTTATGTTGTCAGGGTGAAAAATGGGTTTCTCCACCCTGATCGTATTAGCACTTGATAAGGAAGTAGGATTATGGGTGCTGAAAATCTGCCAAAAGTAAATGACAAATAGGACTATTTATGGTAAATTATATTAAAAACTAATTATGAGATTAATACATATATTGTAGGGAGTGATAGATGAGGGTGTGTATATATATATATATATATATATATATATATATATATATATATATATATATATATATATATATATATCCATTGACAAATCAAAGATCTGACCTGAAAACACACAGTACAATTACTTTACTGTACAAGCTATATCACCATATGACCATGTATTTATAATGCTGTACTGCATCCATCCTGGTATTAAGCGTCCTGGCTGACTGTTACACTGTCATGGATTGAGATGTTGTTATAATGGAGCCATTATTGTCATTAACACGTGCTTCGTTTGTGAGCTTTATTTGGTTTCTGAAGCCAGAAGTTTGCGTTTTGGCCGTTGCCATCTTGTTGTTTTTTTTTGGAGCCAAAAAGTGACAATAGTTGAATGCTAACGCTAGCACTAGTAAGCTAGCTTGGTTTGCAAAGTGTATTCATAATTCACATTAACTGTAAAAACAGACTTAAAACAAAATGTACCTACTGTACGTACGTAACGTAAAGTACGTAACGTAAAGTACGTAACCAACGTTGTCATCGTGGCAGCGATTCGTCAATCACAAGGTAGCCATAAAGCATTTGTCGTCTATTTTACTCCAAACTGGACTATAATTTACAAATTACGCTGTATTGACTCCAAACTAGTGACTGAGACCAAAAACACATTAGGAAAAGGTAATAAATAAAGTAAGAAGTAGGCTAAGTTTTCCATAGACTTCTATATAAAGATTTTTTTTTTTTTTTTTTGCAGCCAGCAGAGTCGCCCCCTGCTGGCCATTAGAAGGAATGCAGGTTTAAAGCACTTCTGTATTGGCTTTACTTTTCATACATGGTACTACCTGCTTGGACCTAACATGTTGAGAGGCCCTCAACATTTTTATTTTGTACAACTTCAAACAATAAAACCTTGAGCTCAGCTGTTCACTAACTTGAGGGAGCGAACCAAGGCGGGTCAAAACTGTCGCTGCCTCTCAGGTGAGTCAACCACCTCATTTATTCATTTATTTACTGAAGACTTTACCTTTTTACTGGTTAATGTTAATTTTACATGCTGGCGTATACATTTAAAAAAACGTCATGAATATTGCTGATACCACCAATTATCTACCAGTGACTACATTTAATATAACTTCCTTTTTTAGCAGTTTCTCAAATTGTCAGAGACCATCTGTGTACATACTCCCAGCATACAACAGGAGAACAGGCAGAACTTTCTTTAGTCTCCCGTCATATAACTCCTCATCAGTGCTTGGCCTCACTGTTTATCTCTCACCTCCCTGTGTGATCATTAGCACAAAACACGCTTCATTGCTTGTCACACTTTTACTTCCACTCATCCCCACATCTGTCTCTTTTACTGATAAATCTGCCCGTTTCCCCACATCGCCTGTCCGTTGTGTTCTTTCTATCCCACTGCTTAGTCTGTGTCCACACTAAGACTAAGTGTAATATTGCCATTTTATGTGCAAAAACATATATTGTACACTTGGAAACACCTAAACAATATGAGAACTGCTAATGGCCGGGCTATGCGTGAAAGAAATCAGTTAAAGGTGGATGTCCATTATCACCAACAGTCCAGACAGTAAGTATTTGGACTTTTTGTATATTAGAAAACGCTCCTATTGGTCGTTCTGGATTTCGAGGTCCAACTGACCTACGTGGTTGTTTACGTGTTGTTAGATACACAATCACATACATATTCATGCACTGATTTTGTTTGTCTTTTTTCTTCTTAGCAGCTCAGAATGAGCTCTCATAGGAAATGTCAAAGGGCATTTTGAATAATGATAATATTCATCACACACATGTGCAACTGGAGCACAGAGCCACGTGACACTCGTTTATTGTCCTGCCATTCATTTCCATCCATCATCCCTGACCTTTGTCCTTCTCTCTCTCCATCCCGCGGCTCAGCCCAAGAATGAAGACAAATGCTGCTGCGTATCCTCACCTCACAAAAACATTTCCACCAATATCCTTAACCTCTCTGGGTTTGTTTAACCTTGCATGAGGGTTTGTAATACACTGTGTGGCTTGGGTATGTACAAATACTGTGGAAACAAGAGTCGGTGCTGCTTAAAAACGGGTAAGAAGGCTTCTGGTAATGCTAAAACACAAAGGCACAAAAGTACAACAGCTACAGTGCTGCTTCAACTGGCAAAATGTAATGAATAATAAGTAAGAAAGAAATGAAAACATATAAATATTTATTGGGTACCTTTTGTGAATGTTTTTTTTTTTTTAGCTTTCCAGTAATTGTTTACATTTCTGCATTATTTGGGGCCACTGCATACATTTGTAATTATACAGAAAATAAATCAATTGAATATGTTCATCCCTGGATATGTGTTCACCAGCTGTGAGCACCATGGCAAATAAAAAACACTGAACAAGACACGGCAAGCAGAACCCAGCTGGACTGTGATGAATCCTGTAGGGAACATTGTCAGAGACTAATTGTGCCTGGAAGATTTCTTCCTGCTTCCTGGACGTCTGTGTGATGTGAGACATTTTTTATTTTAAATGTGTTTAGGGGTGTGGAGCAATGTCCCCCTGTCCTTTTTAGTGTGAATATGAAGGACTTTATGTTATCTTAGACACATGATAAGCCTTTTACTCTCAACAGAGAACAACAAGTAAATCCAGCACTAAAAAATGCAATAATAGATCTATAATAAAGTGAAAATGAGTGAAAACTATGACTTTCCTGCTACATTTTCTGACTCATGTTCCAACTAGAGACTCCTCTAGTACTAGATCCCCATTGACTAGCCCTTGCATTATTGGGGCCTAACTGCAGTCTGCCTCCTCTGTCTTTCTCCCCGGTCAGTTTCTCCTTTCTTTTCTTTTTTCTTGTTTGTCAGCTCTCCAGACTTTCTGGTGTCCAGCTCTCCAGCCTCTCTGTTTCCCCGCCAGCACGCTCTGCTACTCCTCAACCAGCCAGCTCCACTGAAGCTTCTCTGTCTCCCTCTTGGCAAATTCTCCTCCCAAAGTGGATGAAGTCTGGAAACCACCATGATTCGACCTCTAATGGCCACTCAGAGCGCATCAAGCCAGGACAGTTGCTGCTGCTTGATAACTATTTAAACACTGACAATAACTTTACCTCAGAGGTAATAAACACCTGGGTGTTTTTTCACTGCGGTTTCGGGACTTGATCTGTGGGGAACAATCGTGCTGCATTTTTTTATTATTCAAAGATTGAACAGTAAAGTAGATTTAGTTTATTCTACAACAAAAATACTGGTGTTACTTCCTTCTTTTTTGGACTCGTTCTTTCTTTTTCCTTTCTTTTCCAAAGCGATTATATTAATGTTGGTCTAAAATGTCCCATATAGCTATAAAATATGGCATGAACCACGTGATTTTATTTACCAACTGACTGAATTAATTCATGTGTCAAACTAAATTCAGGTCTTAAGAGTGTTTTACTGTCCTCTTTACATAATTTAAATAATAATTACATTTACCTCCCTCTCCTCCACTTCCTCTCTCCATCAAGGGTTAAATGTGAAGGGCCTCAGGAGGAGGAGCCATCTGTTGCTGTTTTAAACAGCTGCTTTCCACTTCAGATGTCCACACACACACACACACACACACACACACATACACAAACCTGAGGCACATCTCCAGATGGCACAACTCCATGGTCAAACATGGAAAGTTTGTAAAAACGTACACAGAAGAAAACACTTCCAGAGACACGAACACTGAGATACTTTGCTGTCATTAAATGTGGAAAAGGAGACACGAGCGTCTCTACCTTTTCACTGCTAGATGGAGCAAGTTTGGATAATTACCAAACTGGACTTGCAAATAAAAAATAACCCCACCACAAACACACAGTTTTGTACATAAACACACACGTCTGGCAGTGTTTTAAAATGTGATTAATATTTAATCAGACACGCTGTTAGCGAGGGATGCGCCAACTTTCAGAGGCAGCATGATGAATGAGTGCTCATGGTGAAGGATAGCAAGATAAACACCAGAGCATCGCCAAGACGTCAGCGGGAGGTGGGGACATCTATCACGCCAAGGTTGCCACGACAACCTGTCGCCAGGCGACCGCTCCTCGCCGCTTGCCTCTGAGAGCCGTGGCCCTCAAGCGACACATTGCACAGGATCCAACTAATTACCAAGTTATACAACAGCAAGAGGAGGAAACAAAACGGGGGGGAAACTTTGGGATGGGGACAAAACAAAACACAACACACACACACACACACACACACACACACAGACACACACAGGTTTCCGTCTCTTCAGGGGACATTACATTGACTTACATTCATTTACTGGAGACGTAAGCATAACCACCACATACCTAACCATGACCTTAACACAACCCTAATCCTACTTTAACTTTAAACCAAGTCTACACCCTAAAATCAATGATTTAACAACATGACTGTAATCAATTAAAAACCTTTATTGTTGTGGCTAAATCGTGTTTTTAACAGTGTTGAGCTTCAGAAGAGGAACCTTGAAGTTGAGTGATTGTGGGATCTTTTTATTTATTCAAGGTGAAGTTTAATTGAAATGCCTTGATCACATTCACACCTAGAAGCTGCCCAGTACAACCAGAGTCTGATCTGCAGGCCACTGAGCAGCTCCAGTTACAGTTAAACGCCTTGTGTGTCAACCATGACCTGAATGAGTGACTGACTCTGTCTCACACACACACACACACACACATGCATATGAGAAAGTGTGTATGACATGGCTTTCAAAAACTCTCAAACTCTTTCTTTCTGGGTTTGTTTTTCAAGTGCCAACCACCAGATGAACCGTTCGTTTACGCCTCACGCAGGGAAAAGAAACAAAATTACATTTACATAATAATGTCTGTATAATTGTTTCCAACATACCTAATATCTCTAAGTAATTAATAGCAATTTTCATGTAAATTTGGTATGAAATTAGTTCATGGCTTTTTGTCTCTGAGCAACCCTGCTTCATTACGATAAGAAGACCCAACTGCACCTCTCTCTCTCTCTCTCTCTGTATCTCTCTCTCTGTATCTCTCTCTCTCTCTCTCTCTCTCTCTCTGTATCTCTTTCGTCCTTCTCCCCAGTTTTCCTTCGCCCGTCCTTGTTAGACGCTTTCTCTGTTTGCCCGGAGAACAAGAAGAACATGAACGAACTAGAGAGAGAAAAGAATAAGTGTCTTCGTTAATAAACTGCAAAAAAATCCTCTTCTGCGTACAGAACAAGCTGTCTGTGAGACATTTTCTCTATTTGATTTATTTCATTGATGGTTTCAAAAAGTGCTTTGCAGAGAGGTTAAACACTAGATGGAAACCTTGTCTCCTAGAAATAATATGTTTTAATAGAAACATAATGCATAAACATAAATTACGTTTTATAACGCAAAGATCCGACTCTCTCTGCAGAACAGACAGTCCTTCCCATCCAAATCTATTCTCTCTCACACATATTATTTCCTTTTTCTTCTGTCAAAACACAGTGACTCCTGATTACATGACACAAAGTTGTGTAGTGTGAACAGTACAGAGATCTGATGACTCTGAAAGTCGGATAACGTTTACATAAAAGTAAAGTACACTGACTTGTACTCTGAGCAAAGGAAGCTACTATAAAGTTAGTAAAAGAGGGGGACAGGAAATTAATAAAAAGTACTGAATATTATGGACATTTTCCTCAAATCCCTCCATATTAATATTGTGCACTATTCTTCAGTCTAATCCTGCAGATGTGGAGCTGGTGTAAATCTGCCTCTGAAAATCGCTGACTCTGTGTTCTTCTGACCTCCTGATTGTGAGTGCAGATGAATCTACATACAGTACCGCATGCGAGGGGCTCTCTCACACATCCTTGAATAGTGAAGTAACACACCATCTGTATTTTTGTCGTATTCTTTTCCTATTTGATTAGACTCTTTGATGTAAACGTGACAAAATAAAATTTGTCTTTACAAATGAAGTCTGAGTCTTTGTGAATTAAATATTCAACAACAGATCAACACATGCTGCATAACTCCAACCGTTTTCTGCTGGAATATTCTTACACAATGAGACACTGTGAATTTCAGCCTTTTAGCAAAGCGCCTGCTGTGTCTTTCTCTCTCACCCTTTTCCTCCCCTCCCTTTCTCCTCTCTCTTTTTTTCCCTCTACCCCTTTTCACTTATTTCTTTGCTTGTTCTTGCTTTCATGGACTCCTTTTTTTTTTCTCTCTCTCTCTCTCTCTATTTTTTTTTTGTAAGATCAGTAATTGGAAATCAGAGCAGAGGTTGGATCCCCCGAGGCTTCATTCCTCGTGGTACCAGTTGCCAGCTCTGAACCAAAGGTGACAGAAGTAGCACATTATTTTAGGTGATGCATCATGCTGATATACCATTACAGCTTATGAGTCATATCCTGCTGTCCATCATACCGATGATCTCGTCTGATATGATTATTCTCAAACTGCGCAGCAATTTAGTTAATAAGAATCTATATTTGTTTTATTTTAAAGCAAATTAGAGCTGTGCAAATCAGCCTGACCTTGTTATTGGCTCCACTGATGTCTAATTTGACAGACAGAAAATTTCTGACAGGCTTTGACAGTTTTAAAAAACTGCCAGATCCTTTTTAGAGCAAACATTCACAGGATTTTATTGATTTTATATCACATTCTTATCACGTTAGAAACAACAGAAAACACATTCACAGTCTAATTTTAAAAAAACCTAAAATCTGTCAGTTCAGAGATGGATCAGCGTCGCTGCACAATACAATGCGTGAAAAGGGAAGAAAAATGCAATTTAAGTCCCATTTCCTGCATTTCTATTATATAAAACACAGGAAATAATTTAAACCTTGCTGAACTTCACTTGCTGATATGTATATATATTGAAGACGTTCCACTTCTACTTTTTTATCGGTTCCTGCTGCCAAGTGATAGCTGAACTTGATGCAGAAGTAAAGTTTCTTAACAAAACCTGCTCAGTAAGAGCAGCGCTTCAAACAAAACGCTGTGTACAGGTTGAAAATAACAGCTGGAGTCCATCTTTCACGTTAGAAGCTGACAACGGTTCATGACAGGAGCTGCAGTCGACTTTCAAACCCTGTGAAATACGTCTGACAGCTTTTCAGGCATCAATTCAGATTCCTAACAACAGCATATTAAGCACGATTTTTGCAAAAACATTTTGAAAAGAGGGTAAATTACGTCCTAGATGTTCCTAAAACCTGGATAATAATAATAATAATAATATATCCCACCTGTCTAATTGGAAAATGCTTCATTCAGAATAAGTAAGTATCCAGTATCCTGAATATATGAAGGTGTTCATCAACATCAAAATAAAAGCATACAGCTCGACATCAGACAGAAAATAAAAGACCTCTAATAAAGGCCTGTTTCAAACAAAGGCCTGGTTCTGTCTGCACTTTGCAAATAGGGCTGCATCTGATGATGGTTTTCATCATTGATTATTTTGACTTTTTTCTTGATTAATCGATTAAAAAATAGTGGTGAGAAAAAATAGCATTCACAATTTCACTGTTGTCCTTTGTTGTCCAAAAACTTTTTTGTTCAATTTTCTCTATTATGACAAAGAAAACCAGCAAATTGTCACATTTGAGAAGCTAAAACAGTTTCTCAAAAAATGATAGAAACAATTAATCAATAATCAAAATAGTTAATATATATTTATACTACATGTGCTTAACATGGTTAAAATATTTACTACAAGTGTTAGCAGCAAATTTACATTTGTCTAATAGATTAATCGACTAAGCAACTATATATATATATGTATAAATTTATGGTAGTACTAAATGTCTTTAACAGCTAATGAGGGCAGAGTTGCAGAGGACATACAGTAATTAGTTTGACAGTCGGATCTATTGTTAGTCTCCAACAAATAATCAGCATTGAGTGTTGTTGACAGTGGCAGCAGTGACTGACATTCACCTCGTCTCCTCCCGAACATCAGCAGCCACAAGAGGGAGTCCCAGCTTTAATGTTTAATGTGTGTGTGTGTGTGTGTGTGTGTGTGTGTGTGTGTGTGTGTGTGTGTGTGTGTGTGTGTGTGTGTGTCAGACAGTGCAGGGGTTATGACTTTGTCAGCAGCTGGAGGCAGACGATCTCAGATATATTTATAGGAGTGAGAATCTCTTTCTGTCTCACACTCACACTCACACACAGATGAGACACATACCATCATTCACATCTACATCCACTTGGATGGAGAAGGTCTCATGCTGTCTTTTCTTTGATTTATTCCCGTTTTACTGTCTTGTGCCCTGCAGGAGTCTGAAAAATGAAGAGGTAAAAAATGAAGGCGCCCTCCAAGCTTTTTTTTTTCTTTTTCATTAGTGTCAACACACACACTACAAATGCAAACATACATTTAATGTGGTCACCAGCATTAGTGCTAATGAATGTATGTTTGTATTATATGTTATTATACCTGACGTAGTTGCACTAGGCTGATTAGAGAATCATTAATCAGAGTTTACCAATCACCAACACTATACTGCCCCTCAGTGTTTAATAAGATGATACAGATGAATTTCATTTATGCTGTTTTGTTGGGTAGGAGCGAACAGACAGGTAAACACTGATTACTGCAGGAAATGATATTGACAGGCTGTGCAGGTCTTGGTGTTAATGACAGGTGGTGTTTAGAGTCTAAACCACTAATCTAAGCTAATTGCTTGCTAGCTTTAGCCTCTTATTGACTAAACAAACATGACAACTAGCACTAATCTTCTCATCAGGTCAGCAAGAAGGCAAAAAAGTAAATGTCCCAAAATGTCAAACTTCATTAACAGTTCATGTTTCCTATAATTTTTATAGATCATTTTCCCCTTTTAAAGTCCTACAAAATAAAGGGGGTTTGGCCAAAATAAATTGTTCTCCTTCTCAAATTAACATGGCCAAGTTGAAGCTACTTTTTCGATGTTGGTAACGGAGAAAGTTAAAGTTAAAGTTTAATTTGAACTCACTTTTGTATGGAAGCCCTGAGAGGCAAAAAAAAGTGGTGATCCATTCAGTCTGATCTAAATAGTTTTCTCTTCTGTGTTTATGACTTAATAACAGGTGGAAAGTAATTTTATATAACTTTACTAACACATAATGTACCTCGTGTTTAGAGTGCATGGAGAAAATAAAACTCACCTGAAAGAAAACATGAATGCTTTTAGCTCTTCTTCTTCAGCCTCTTGTGGCCAAAATGAGTATTACAACAACAAACACTCAAAAATGATCCTGACAATAAATAAATAAAATAATCAACCTTCCAAAATTTAACTTAAAAAAATAATATGACTTCCTAAGTTAGAAACACAGAAGAGAAAGCAAGAAGATGGATCATCAGATTATATTTACAGTTACTCCTTGACATGAGGGGATTTCCTACAAGAACAAAAAAACACAGACCAGAGACGTAATTACAAGTTTTAAAATAAGAGCAACATTTGGTTTCTGTCCTTGCAGGTGTACGATAAAAGAGTGAAGGAGGGCCGGATATACACCAATAATTGCTCCACATTTAATGGCAAACCACCATTAACCTTTTAACTAGGTTTAGTCCAACCAGACGTGCTCTTCACTCAGATTTCCTGACAACACTTATCTTTTCAGAACCATGTCGTATTTTGAACCAACTCCTAATTTTTTCGGTGGCTGGAAACATGCATCAATTTAAAATTTCTTTAGCCAATATTTTGTTGATTCATTTTTTATTTTTTTATTTTTTTTAGGTTTGAGAGGAGGTTCATGTTGAATATTTTCTCACTAATTTAACTGCCATTGTTACATTCAGCCTTTTGTCAGATCTGTTACAAAGCATTTATTGACCAGCACCTTTTATTTACAACTCAAATGTCCTTTTTGAATATAATTTGCAGGTATTATTTATTAGATGGCAAGTTGCCCGCACTAATATGGCAGCGACGCTGACGTACAATGATCTCAATTACTTATTACTGAGTGAACTTCAACCTACATCTGTCAGAAAAAAAGGACATCTTGTCATGTTGTCAAAATATCGAGATTCAGTAAATGAAATGCAAAAAAAACGGCTTTCTAGAGCTTTTTATTAGAACATCCAAAATGAAAAATAAACATACATATACATAATCCATCACTGACAAAAAGCAACAAACAAATACAAAAATGGGAGATGCATAGATACAGAAGCAAAGCTAAGCATTGAGAAGTCATTACACATTCAAGTGGTTTGAGGAGGTTTGGGGTGGAAACTGGAAAACAATAGGCCAAAGCAACACGTCTAAAGCAGCTAAAGAGATGAAAACATTGCTGGAACACCCTCTGCTTCATAAGAGTGCTCCTACAGCTGGAAGCTATGTGTGAATAAAGGCAGAGGATTTAATGAAATCCTCTGTGACTTGCTCATTGGGTCCCTTTTTATATGTGTCCCATATCTGATCCAGTTAGAAATTTCTGTGCGCTGCGTGAGACGGTCAAGGGCTAAGCTACAATAACGCACGGGACTGTGTATTCATGTCCATCTGCATGCATGTGTGTTGTTGTTGTTTATTTCTTGCGGTAGTCTTCTGCATAACCTCTGTGATCATTCTGCTCAGGGAACTGGTCTGCGTAGCGTCTCAGTATGTCCTGGAGGCTAGGCATACCCTGTGAGACTGGCTGGTAGGACATGTGAGGCTCCTCCTGGCCACTCTGGTAGGGCTCCGCCTCATACTGCTCGTGCTCCTGCTGCTCCGGCTGCTGCTCAGCATCTGCTGCCCCTTGGTTGCGCTCGACGTGATGTTCAGGCTGGGCCTCGGCAGCGGTCTGACCAGGTTCATAGCGACGCAGGCGGCAGTCACGGTCGTATTCAGGGTCACAGTGTGGGTTGGCAGGCTCCAGGAGTCCGTTGCGGGTATCCTCAGCTTTCTCAAAGACCTCCGTGGGGAAGGGGAGACGGCGGTGAGGTCCAGGGTGAGGCTTGTTGGGTTTCACTGGGTAGCAGTCACGATCGTAACCGATGAAGCAATCATAGCCCTCCTTGGTTTTACCTGGGGGGCCCAGGTCATGTCGCTCCGCCTGCGCAGGCTCCTGATAATTGGGTTGAGCAAACGGGTGCTGCTGCCTTTGGTTGGGAGGACCACGGCGATGCATGGCGGCAGCAGCCTCACGGATTGCAGAGAAAGGATCATTGGGGTTAGACTCTGGAGCAGCCTCCATGCGTGGAGCATATGGGTCACTACCTTGAGCTTGGGTCATGAATTGGCGCAGCATGGCGTATGGGTCATTAGCTGGAGGGGAAGCTGGGGCGCTAGCCTGGCGGTACATAGCATAAGGATCAGTAACTCTGTTAGCATTAGCATAAGCATCCCTAAACATGGCATAGGGATCGTTGTTCTGCTCAGCAGCCGAAGGGGCAACGCGAATGGCAGCAGCCTCCTCTTGTTCCTCATTTTTGTAAGCCTCTGGGGGAGAGGCGAATCTGGTGGCAGTAAGAGGGTTGCAGTTCTCCTCAACCAGAGGGTTGCAAGATCCAGGGCCAGCAGGGGCAGGGGGGTTAGGGGCACGGGGCGCCTGGAGGGACAGATTAAAAGATAAAGTCATGATAGATTCAAATAACATACAAAAAGCAGGTCAGACTGAATCTATATAATAAACAAATCATACCACTAGAGAGGCAGCATAGGCACAGAAGGGATCCCGTGGATCACAGTTGGGGTACTGCAGGTAAACACCAGAGGGGGCTTTCTGCACCAGTTTGGGTTTGCAGTTGGGGTCTTTCTTTGGGTCACAGCCAAGGTGGGCATAGGAAGGGAGGGACCCAGCAGAAGGTGCATACCCATAGGCAGCTCTCAGATGGTACTGCAGACATTCAACGTCATCAGAAGAGCAGATACGCAGCAGTTCGGCCTTCTGCTCCTGAAACAGATTGAGATGCGGTACCATGGTGTCATTGAGGCTAGATGCATAACTTTGACATAACTAAAGACACATCTGTCATCATAGAAGCAGCTGACATTGTATTAAATTCAGTAAATTATAGTACATTATAAACCAGTACTGTCTGATGGTGTACCTTGGAAAGGAAAGGCACTGCAGATGGAGAGAAGTAGTGATACCCTGACTGCGGATCCTTCGCTGGAGCAGAGCGGACGTACAGAGGGGCTGGGGCCTTGGCTGGTGCAGGAGCAGGGTTGGCAGCTGGGAGTACCAGAGGCAGGTATGGGCTCTTGCCCTGGACCAAAGCAGCATACAGGCAGTAAGCATCCTTGGTTGGGTCACAGGTTTTCACTGGTGCAGGTTTGGGTGGCTCAGGTTTGGCCCTGCTGGTGTAGGATGACACGCAGTTGGGATCCTCAGAATCTGCACAGGATTTGTAGATGTCTCCCAGGTGGCTCAAGTAGGCCTTGTAGGAGCGACGTCCCTCAGCACGGTTCTTGTTCTGGAGGTAGGCCAGGTACATGCGGTCCATCTCGTGAACCTGAGTTGTGGAAGTTTATTGGTGAGAGAGTCAGATGATGAATTTGGGCATCCAAATTCTGTTTAGTATCAAATGTCTGTTGTTGGCTTGAAAGTTTTAAAGCTTATGAAGACGGATTATTGGAGTCTACTGTAACCTGAGTGATACTATACTACTACTACTACTTGACTTTAATTAAATAAAGTAGTGTGTTTACTCACTGCTTCCTGGTTCCCATTGTCAGTGAAGTACTTGTACCAGCCCCAAAAGTCGGAGTGCTGGTTGTACCAGCTGATGTTCCTGCGGTTGCGGATCAGCTTCCTGCGTAACGCCGCAGCCTCCGACCTCTCCTGGATACTTTCTCCCTCTGAGGAAAGACAGCGAAGGCGCTGCTGATCTAAAACTCACTCGAGCATCATATTCAATGACTTTCCAGTGACTTTTAAAGTTTATAGCATCATATCCAAGGACTCAAACTTGTTATGTTTGGGGGTCAGATATTATTAAGCCTTTACTTGTCAAGAAAATTGCTACTATATCACATTAGATATCTATCATAGGGTTAAGTGTTGATGCTACATTGAAGCAAGGTGAAGTGCCGTGATGAATGTGGGTGTTACTATTTAATCAAAAAGTACATTCATGGCCGTTCACTCATTTTTCAACAACTCAGCCATGACACTGTGTACCTCTGAGAAACAACATCTACGAACATGCTCAACAAATCACATATTTACCATCTCCTTTGGCCTTTTGTGTAATTGGTCCAGCAGACAAAAATGCTGCAAAAATAAACAGAGAAAAGCAAAAAAAATCATTTTTAAACGTGTCTGTAATACACAAGCGATAATATGACATTAAACCTCAAACACTTACAGGCAGATATCATTCATTAAATAGGGCAGGGGTAATTGGCTCTGCCAGAAGGGCTGGCGACTGCAGCTCTTTGTAGATTTTATAGGTGAGCCTGTAACATCAAACCTCATGCTGCGTTTTCAAAGAGCTGTGTTTGCACTTGTGCACATATGTATGTGGACTGTTTGACCTCATGCAGCTGAGAGAACAGTGGATTCAGCTCTGCTCCTGGTTTCTTTCATCTCCACAGGGAAAAGGTGTTAATGCCTTACAGAAGGAGAGGAAGAGGAGAAGGAGAAGGAGGAAGAATAAGAGGGGAACAAATGACAGGTTTAAAAAGAGAGATCCAGAAGGGGATAATTCAGGGTTACGTGGCGCATGTTGGAAGAAGGAAAAACATCAATATCCTGATTAGAAATGAAAGAGAAAAAAATAGTTTTGATAAGCTTTGATGCCGTAATCAGGGAGATGCCAGGTGCACTGTGGCATGTAAGGTCACAGAGGAAGGGTAACAAGCAAAGGTATGAATTTACAGAGGAAGACAGATTTAAAGAAAGACGGATAAGTGAAGGTGACCCGAGGTGATGTGGAGGAGGCTAAATGATGCTGTCTCAGTGTATCCGCTGTGTTGTTTTTTACAAGCCTGTTAAAAAACTGGCTGGCACATCTGGAAACAGCAGAGCTTTAAGAGGGCAGACGAGGAGGAGGAGGAGGAGGAGGAGGAGGTGATGCTGACAGGTACTAATTTTTTACTGAACCAGGAACGATGAAAGAATCTCCTCCTCCTCCTCCTCCTATTTTTTCCCCCATTAAGTGTTGTTTTCAAAACCATTTTTAAAAGGAAAGGGGAAAGATGAGCCTCGCCCCTTCGTAAATGTGCCGATCATATCTTAAGCAAACAAGAACCAGGTGGTGGAGGAGCAACCTGTCTTCATGTTGTAGTATTTAGATGATATATGAAGATCACAGACTGGAGTCAGAAAGTCACATCATAATATATATGAAGCACGTTTGAGTTACAACCAACGACATGAACTGAGAAACCTTAACTGTCCCGCTTACCTTTAACAAACACACCCTGAAATGTAGACTGTGAAGCTAAAAGTCAAGTCAAATGTATTTTTGAAAGAAGCAGGTTCACAATGAGGATTTAGAGCAAACAGAGGAACAAAAACCAGACTGTGAAACGAGATAAAACAGCTGTTTGTATGTTGTAAGTGAATCATTTTGTGCAAAGGAAAGTGTAGGAGTGAGTGTGTTAGTGAAAGTCGATTGTGTGAAGGTATTATGGGGTTTCTTGGATTCCCAAATCTACTCAGTGGATCTTTAAAAAAAACCAATGGTGTTTAATTACTGTTACATAAACTCTCATCATTCAGTGACTATAAAACTACCTCAACATGTTGCCACTTTATCAAATTGTGGCTACGTTGTCTCGGAGAAAAGACTTAAAATTGTCCCTGCTGTGTCTCTGGTGACATTTTACATCAGCGGACTTGTATGAATCATCGTTGGCCAAAGTTGATGTGTGAGGTAATAGTAATATATGTCTACTGTATGATTCATCATCTTTTCTTCTTTTCTTTATTTATAACTTACACCATTATATGTGCTTCGATATAATGGTCTGTTTTCTACCACACTAAGCTTGGTTATATGACTGATGATGCATGAGTCCCACACACTCACCAGGCAGCAGCATCACAGCCAGCAGAGCAGTGACGATCACACCCGAGAAACCGGTTCTCCTCCGTGCAGCCATGACTTCACCTGTCAAATCCAAAGACTGGTGTCAAAACAGCTTTAAAATTAAAATACACAACATCTCTTCCCTTCCCAAGCTTTCTGTTAATGTTCAAAAATGACATGATGAATTCAAAGTTTTCCGTTAATACTCCTGATTTACAGACACATTCTTTAATTACCGCTCCAAAGATATCAAATACGAAGACGACTGCATTTAAGAACTGGATGCTCTCATAGTAGTTATCAGTTTACACCTCGATCACAACGTGAGACAACAGACCTGAGCTGCTTTTCACCTGGAGAGCTGGAAGTGACCCTTGAACTCTGATTCAGAGGGTTTAAACAAACATGTTGTCACAAGGCTTCCTGCCATGTTGCAGCTACTGGTTTGTCATCGTAAAAAAGAGAAATAAAAACAGAACCAGGTGTTTTTCAAACTTGACTTCAACCTGAACTTGAATCCCTCGGTAAGTACCGAAATCTACCAACATGCAGGAGTGCAGACTTCGCTCCTCAGTGTTTTCTGGTCTCTTACCTGTGGTTAGTTTATTGCCGTGTCTGTCTGAGGATCCAGAGGTGGAATCTATTGAAGCCAACTGGCCAGGTGACTCGGTCCACCTGGGCTCAAACACTAAGTATGTGTGTGTTTGTGTGTGTAAAGGAGACTCCTGGTGCACCCTGTCCCTGCGGCCCTTCTCACAGACTGCCCTGGCGAAGGGATCTGGCAAGGTTTTAAGCAGACACACACCCAACAAGTATTCATTAACACTCACGCAGAAAACAGGGACCACCTGAGGGGGTCAAGAGCCACCGCAACAAGACGCCTGATTGGCTGAAAGGTTCTGAAAGATCGGACCAATTGGAGGCACTGTAATTAAAGACAGGAAGACAGGGAAGGTGGGAGGGCTTGAAGTAAAGAGATGGAGACGTGGAGAAACGGGGTAAAGGCAGGGTTTTTTTTTTTTTTATTTAAGATATTTAATGATTGGTGATATATGTTCACAGGGTTTTAAATGAGGCTCTGGATCTGTTTTTGTGGATGAACAGTAACTCCTGAGCAAGTAAAACTAAGGAAATGAGGTAAAGGTGAAGTAAAGCATAAGGAAATAATGAGGGGGAGCTGAGGTGCCACATAAGCACTTTTCAGAGACCTCAGTGACGGCCAAACCACAGCGTCTGTCTAAACGTGAACACACACACAAACACACAATGGGACAGCTGGTCTACACATGAGGAATTTGATAATCTACAGTTTCCTCCTCAGTTTAACTGTGTCCAGGCATGCCAGC
The DNA here is from genome assembly GCA_036937835.1 of Pampus argenteus. Lineage (NCBI taxonomy): Eukaryota > Metazoa > Chordata > Actinopteri > Scombriformes > Stromateidae > Pampus > Pampus argenteus. The sequence goes on from CM072880.1 coordinate 3,431,854, forward strand.
CTTCTTCACGTACAGCGATTTCAGCAGGTAGAAAGCTGTATAACTGTGATATATATTTCACTGTAATTTCAAGTCTCATGAGGTTCATGTCCACTTCTGAGGAGGTTTTATTAGTTTATGCAGAAAGTGAGATTTTGACTTTGAAAAACCGTTTTTATACACCAAAAGTGATTTAACCCAAAATAAAACTTACTTTAAACTTTGTTTTATTGCAGCTTACAAAGAAGACCCGGTTATTCTATTTTTCTAGTTTGGGTCTTAAAGCCCCTGGAAATGTGATTATTTTCATTTTATTTAATTTTTCTTTTTTGTACGTGGTTTTACAAGTTTTACATGTTTAAAAAACAAGAATAGAAAATATAAATCCTCCTTATGGTTAATGTATTAAGAATTTATCAGTCAAAAACTCTAATCTCTAAAATAATCTGCTGCATCAGGACCAAGTGCAGCCGTTGTCCTCCTACAAGTTACTTATGTCACACATCACGAGATAAAGACAAGATTTTACCAGTTTGGTGAGGAAGACCTTAACTGCATTCAACACCTTTGAGATAAAACTTGAGTACCAGAATACAATTTGCAAGCCAGACCTTATCACCTCATCAGTGCCTGACCTTACTATTGCTTTTGTGGCTGCAAATGGGAGCAAATCTCTGCACACCCAGGCACCAAAATCTTGTGGAAAGCCTTCCCAGATACGTGGAAACTGTTATAACAGCTCTATAATGTTCATGGTACTGGAATGAGATGCTTAACAATCACATATGGGTGTAATAATCCGCCGGCCACAGAATGTAACTTGTGTTCCTCTGCAGTAAATGTTCCTCGTACAATTCTGCCATATGTAGGCAGTATACATGTCTACATGTGTTGAGTTTTTAGCCGTGTATTTCATTTCTTAGTCATGTAGCATCTGAGCTTTACACATGTAGTTGGTTTATATGAGCCTGAGTCATGTATCAGTAATTTGTTCTGATTTAAAAACACTTCATACAACAGTCAAAACAAACATTTGAGATGGGACATGACTTTTTCCAAAACGGTCCAGTTTCTGAGATCTGACTTTAGATCTTTGGCTCAATTACTGCTGATCTGACATCGAACCATTTTACCGCGCAAACGTAAGCGTTTACGGGGCATTTTTGCAGCCCCCTTTTTTCCTGTCCCATCGTGCCCAAACTCAACATTTAGTGGTCATGTTAACACTATATCTTATATGTAATTACGTTTGCTAACAGGTGTTTCGAGCTCACAAACCTACAATCCAGGCGGGAGCAGATTCAAACACGACGACGCCAAAACCATACTCATAATTTTCTCCAAAGCTGGAATGTAAGAATTCAAAGACACCTGGTTCACCGTGATGGCTTTTTTTTTCTTTTTTTGTAAAAACAAAAAGGCTTTATTTCAAACACGGTGGTGAGTGACATGTAGGAGGGGAGGTGGGGGTGGGGCTGTACAATGAAAAGAAATCCAGTAGTCAGATTACGCCCTTTTTTTATATGTACATGTTCACAGAAACATTCATCGGTGTTTAGGTGTTGTCATCACTGCAGGTCGTCATCATCAAACAGATCCTCGAAGTCTGCGGATAAGAAAACGGAGAAAAGAGATAAGAACTGAGAACGTATAAGATCAGCTGCTATTTATCTGTCTCTTTATATCTTTCTTCACTTTAGTGCCGAGCGCGTTATGTGAATATCAGTGTGCAGATATAAAGAGTCAAAACCTATAGAGTCCCATTAGAGGGCTCTGTTATTACATAGAAGAGTAAAAAAAACATTAGCTTTATTATTATCATGAAGAGCACTTGTGGATCTTAAATCCCTGTTAGCATCATGAGCTGGAACATGTTGTATGTGAGATGTGACTTACTCAGCTCGTGAAGTTAAAGGGGAATTCACTGCGTGTCAGTATTAGCAGTGTTAACAACCGTGAGTGATCTAAATGTGTGTGTGTGTGTGTGTGTGTGTGTGTGTTTAAAGCAGCTGACTGGCGAGGTGTCCTGCTGCGTTTCCGTCTGACAGCAGCTATAAACTCACTTTACCATCCTCCCTCTTCTCTCCTCTTTTTGTTTTTCCTTCTTTCATTCCCCTCTTTTTAACTATCAGCTCTTTTTTTTCTAGGTCATGTGCTGCTGAGCCAAAATAGTTTTGCCTGCAGCCATCGCTGCAAAACGGAAAACAGATTACCTTGATGGCTTTTTTTTTTTTGCTTTGTATGTGTTCACGTGTACATGAACTGGTGTTTACAGAGAGACAACAGAGGATTAATGTGAGAAGATGATGTGGTTGAGGTAAGATTCCTGCAGTAAAACTCTCCTCCACATTATTCATATTAATAAAACAATATGTTTTACATGTTTTTAAGTTCATATGTTCTGCACGAAATCTTCCTAAAAACACTGAAGATATGATGCGGCCACTTAAACAGATTATTTGAATTAAATAGGTGCAACACATGTTCATCAAATGTCTGTTTGATTGTTAAGGTGAACTTGGTTTCTCATTTAAATTACAGAAAATGTCTAAAATTATGTGTCTACACAAACAACAAATCATGTTTCTATCAGACACATTCAATGGTTAATGAAGTGTTTGTAAGTGCCAGACAAAAGGAGGTTTCTGTCTCTTTAACTCTCACTGTACACATTACAGAAAAGGTGCAGAAAAGCCTCGGAGGAAGACGGATCCTCACCGTTAAAGAAATCTGAGTGCACCGCTTTTTCATTTGCTGCCAGGTCCATTAACAGGCCGCTGCTGCCTCCTGCCTGTCAACACACAGCAGTACAACAGGTTTAATGGCAAAGAGAGCAAAGAGTTCACACAAACTCAGCACTTTACTGTTATATGATCAAAAAAAAAGATGGGAAAAAAACACTGTAAAGTTGAAAGATATTTACTGGATTTGACTCATTTAGACGTCTGAAGCTTCATAATATCTTTGTAAAGTGCATTATATTATTGTCCAGTATGAACAGGAGGAAAAACATGACATCATCCTGACTGACTCTTTCTAAATGACAGACATGTCCTATAATACATTACTAATATAATGCTATTAGACAGCAGCTACTTTTAAGAAACTAAAATATAATATTAAAGCAGAAAACACGAACTACATGTAACAAAACTTACTGGCTAGAAAAATACGAACATAAAATAACAATATTAAATTAGATAATATTTGACACTTAAAGCGTAATTCGCTCATTTCAGAGTATTTACAGCTTTTAAAGTGTTAATAAAACTGCCTCCAACCAATTCACAACCAACCTTTCCACCTTTTTCTCGTTACGTTACATTTGAACGTTACGTTAGCTAACTTGTTAGCATAAACCAGGATTTCAATCATTAAATGTTGCTAATTTTATCACAAATAAACCAACCTCGTCCAGATCCACGTACGGACCTGCTCCTTCAGGAAACATCTCGTCCACCGCAGGTTTCATGTTGTTCAACAGCAGTTAGTTTAAAGCTGTAGTTTAGCTTTCAGGTTGTAGCTAGCTGAGCTAGCTGTGCTCGTCTTGTAAACAAAACGAAGCGTGTGCGACACTAAACTGTGTCCGGGTGTCTCTGTCGGAAAGTTCCGCTCTTCACCTTCAGTAAAGGGCGGATTTAAAGTTTTCTATATTTCCTTAAAATAACAACAAGGAGCCCAAATTAACATTGAAATAATGTTTTTTGTGCTGTTATCATCCTCCAGTTCATATGGACCATAAGAAGATCCCTTTATAATGCACTTACAATGGAAGTGATGATGGGGGAAGAACAAACTTTAAACTCAAATCAAGTAGATATCGTTCAACCTTACAGTTTATTTAGTGCCTTTTATGTTACTATACTTCCACCAGAGAAACAAAGAGGGAATTTGATGCTAAAAAAACTGTGAATGTAGCAGAAATACACTTAAAATGAGCCTCATATAAGCTTCAGATATAAATTTTAAATGCATTTTAGCACAAAATGACACACTATGGATTTTGACACCATCGCTTACATTGAAAGCACATGTGAAGAGGCCAGTTTGAACAGGAGGAATGATTAAAGTTTAATTAAACTTTTTCATTTTTCATTTGGGCTTCTGACTTTTGTTTTAAGACAGACTTGAAAACTTGTGAACTCTTCCTTTAACTAGACTGTATACGTAGGCTTTAAAGTGTAATATTGGTAGTTTATTAAGTAATGATTTTATAGACATAATTGCATAGTTTGATTTATTTGTTGCACATTACATGAAGATATAACACATTCCTACAAAAAAAATGCTACGTCTATATATATGTCTATGTGTATGTCTATGCTATAATAACACACATAGTGTTATGCTTGAAAAATAGTTGTCTCTTTCCTTTAACCTCATTTAATTTCCTGCTTCTTAATGGTCTCCTCTTTTTCACAAAATCTGATTTATTTTTATGTATTTATTTCCTTTGAATATTTCTCTCTTTCCTATATTTTCCTTCTTCTCCTGGCTCCTTTCACTCCTCTCAGTGTTCATGTCCCACGTTGGTCTCATATCCCAGGGTATCTCCTAAATGCTGGTGGGCGAAGAAGGTCCGAGCCATCTCGTTAATTTGATTGTAGGCACCAATGGATCTGAAGTACTCAATGTAGTCCCAGAAGTCAGAGGTGGAGTAAGGCCAGTAGGGAACAGCTGGTGATTCATCGTATGGCACTAGAGACGCAGCAGTGAAGGGAAGGACAGGTTCAACGTGACTTCAGTACATACAGGATACATACTGAAACCTCTGTAGTCATTTCCATTTTTGGGTCCCTTATGGTTTATATCTTAGTTCAATAAAAACTGTGTTTGCTGCTGTATCTGTAATAAAAAACTACTTTTTTTTTTTTTTTTTTTTACGATTATGATATTATACTGTTTAAAGGGAAAAATAATACCCTTAAATTAGCTTTGGGGAATATTTAGTATCATAATATATGAAAAAAAGTATCCTGAATTCACAAGACGACACTTTATTTTTATTTTGGTACATTATGCATGTACTCACTGCTGATTGAAATCATTTTCTATACATAACCAGTATATTTAAAACATGTTGTTTTTTGCAATAGTAGATATTAAAGAGTCTTTAGGTTGTTTTTCTAATGAACGGTGATTCTACTTTAAGGGTAGAATGACTAAAAGGAGAGGTGATGTTTATTTATATACTGTACCTCCTTCTGGGATGACTCTGGCGTCTGTGAGGAGACGGAAGAGAGAGAGAAAAAAAAATTTACATTCCCAAACATTCCAAGACTTCCCAAATACAAAGACGGGATTCAGGTCCGAAAACTGAGCTTTGTGCCAGAGGATTGCAGGATACCTGCTCGCTGCTCAAAATATTATTGCTGAGCACACATACACACACACACACACACACATACACACATACACACACAGTCCCAAGCAGAAGGAATTCATCACCGGACAGAGTCCTCTTTGTACACATACAGTGGCCAAAAAAAACAAATGCAGCACTGTCCCATCTCTGAGAATCAGACATGATTCACAGCTATTTTGATAAGCTGTAGTTCAAACACATATTAAACTGGGTTTTATTATATTTCACCCCTACATGTTTATACATGTTTTTACTATACAAACAAAGTCAACGTCATCAGCTGTTTCATTCAAGAAAATATTAAAACTAAGATATGATTTACAAATTAAAAAAACAGAGAAAACTCACCATTGAGATGACAGGCAAAGAGGCAAAGGAGGACACTGAGCCAGACCAAACACTTCATCTCGCCCTTCTAAACAAACACAAATGCTCATAATGCTCTATAATCTCCAGGTTTATGCAACTTTAAAACAACATCTTTCTTTGGAGTTTACAATATATTTGTGAGAGTAAAATTACATGAAGACAACTGACAATTTGCAATTTTGTTTACCTGTAAACAACCTGGTTTGTGCAGTCGTGCAGAGATGCTGCTGTTCATCTGCTGGTTCACTGTGGTCTGTGGTGTGTGTCGGGCTCAGTGGAGGAAGAGCCAGTGGACCCTCCAGCACACACACACACACACACACACACACACACACACACACACACACACACACCCGTGCTCAGCCAAGCCTTGCCCAGTTTATACTGTGTCAATACAGGAAAGTCCTCCCTAATACTGAGCTTCATCTCCAAGTATAAAGTTGTTGTTCATTCGTCGATCATTAAAAGGTTTGATTTGTTATATGCATTGTATGTTTATTATTGTGAATATATCAGAGAATATTTCACACATTTTTACATTACTGTTCACACATTAGATGCTGTTTGACTGTTTTAAGTGCTTTTATCTTTTACTTTTACTATGGAAACTGACCTAAATTTACCTTTAAGCACAACATATCTATAAACTGCATCTTATATGTGCACACAGATAATCATTTTTGCTATATTGTCCTTCCTGCATTCTTCTTCTATCCTCTGGACACTGTTCACCAGATAAAAACAGTTAAACCGTTAGATCTGCTTATGAAAAAAAAGCTTTAATTTACATACTGTAGAAGCAACATTTCAACATCATGCACGTTATATCACACAACGTAAAATGTGATACAAGAATATGAAATAAGAATATATTACATACTGCAATTTAAAGGATAAGAGGAGATAAAATAGAAAAGTATTTTAAAACAAAGACTGAACTTGTTTTTCTGAATATATTAACATGTCTTATATCTGAGAAACAGATGATATTTAGATCATACTTCATAAATCAAATCAAATCATATTTTGGCTGCTAAAGCAATGGCAAGATGAGCTGCAGTATTGATTTAATTAAAAAAAATGAGTTGCAAAACACATTTTTATATTAAATAATCAAATATTTAATGTGTATATTTCATTAAATTACAAATCTGCATCCTCTCATAACAATATCAGGAGTCGCGTATGTTTATAATAAACTGTTCAGCCCTGCCGACCTCTGCTGTGGCCTGTGGGGTGGACGTCTCCATCATTCCCTACTTATCCTTGCAGCCTTTCTGATCCGTGGCTTTCATCCTGAACAGATCGATTCCCTCGTCAATCAGCAGCTCTTTAGCGTACCGCACAGTCTCTGGAGGCAGAAAGCGTGACCGGCCGAGGATCCAGGCGTAGTCGATGTGGAACAGGCGGAGGATGTCGGTGCAGGAGTACACAACAGACAGGCTGGTGTAGTCAGTGGTCAGAACCCAGTATGGGCTGTAGGGAGTAACTGGGAGCACAGAGAATAACTTGGATTATTTGGATTGGATTATGATTACTCTTTTACCACTAAAATAAGGTTAAAGGTCAAATAAGATAAATTTACTGTCTCTCGGAAAGAGAAGTCACATCCAAAATAAATGCAAGTATCATCTGCATAGAGACATTAGCTGTGTTTATAGGAATAGGAAATAACAGTGTGACAGACAGTGACAGACAGACAGACAGACAGACGTATTGTCATAGACATTACAAATGCAGTGAGGCTGCTGCATCATGTGTCAGACATTAACAGCATCATTCACGAGGTATGTGTGCCACTTGCATTACTTCAGATAAGCTCAGTGATGAGCTGAATGGCCTCTATGTGCAATGCAAAAAAAAAAAAGTACGTGTTGCTTTTTTGTCCGATTTTCTGTCTTGATTCAACATTTTGTACAATGTGATTTTAGTGTTAGAATTATTAAACGCTTGATTCCAACTCATTTTTAACAATAACCACCACAAACACAAGAAGACTATAAAAGGAAAATAAAGAAGAACAAGAACAGAAGTGAGACAGTCGAAGAAGAAGACAACACAAAACACAGACTTACAATAGGAGAAGCTGACGCCAAGTTTGGCTGGTTCTCTTGGGTCGTGAACCACTGCTGTCCCTTCTGCTGTCCTTAGCTTATCTTTACTGAGAGACACAGAGAAAGAGAGACAAAGAATATACACCTCAAACCCAGTAATACACAATCACTGCAGCCAGGAGGACTGAATCAATGAACCAATGGTCTATCTGGACAGTTGAGTCCAAAATCAAATAATTAAAGAAGCCTTTTAAAAGAGCAAATACACAATGAAAGAAGCTGTTTATTTGGTCAACTTAAAATCAGTGTAAAGAAACTAAATACTCACTAGAACTGAACGTTCAGCACCTGGATGGTACCATCTTTCCTTATGCCATAGTTGGCCTCGATGCACTTTCCTCTCTCGAAGGAAGCAGGAAGCTTCTCAATCTCATACCACCTACCGACGTACTGTCAGAGGAAAGGTTGAATTAACAAGGGTGCCGTTATTTATGAATTGTGTAGCTTGAGTGTTTTGTGTTTATGTGTTACCTGCTGAAGTTTGAAGCCGGGCTGCACCTTCGGAGTGGGACAGGGACCCCAGTGATAGGTCTGTGCTGAGACCAGAGGCAGCAGCAGGAGGAGGGGGCAGACGACAGACATCTTCCTTTGAGGAGTGGAGATTAAAAATGACAGAAATGATGTGGCTGAAACTGTGAGGCAAATCAGTGGATGTAACGACCAACCGTGGTTACAGGTTGTAAGAGAATTGGATCATTTGAGTTTTTATTTGTGGTTAAATCCAGATCACAGGATGAGAAAACAATACCTGTCTGTCACAGTCAAGTTTAAAGTACTTATTTTAATGTAAAATATAACTGTGTGTGATTTGGCCTGATTTCCGACTGTGCATTTGTTCACTTTGGAGGCTTAAACCTAAAAGTCAACCTCATTCTTATCTTTTACATACCTGAAAGCGTTTACATTTTAGCTTCTATTGTATGTAAAGAGGTCGAGTGGCTGTGAATGGTTTTTACAACACGACAACACAGAGGTAAGTACGGCATCATCGTCTTATTGTCTCTTTACACAACATCATGTTGTCACACCTGTTCGGCAGGTTTTACATAACATACTGTATGAGAACTCACATGTCAGTAGGTTACTTCTTTACAGTACTTTGTAATAATGCAAAAAAAAACATTATTAATATTACATTATTGGTTATTGGTCATGATATTTCAGTGTAATGGCTGTAGATATATTATAAAAATGCTAATTTCGGATCACAGAGAATAAACCCAACACGTAATTCTGAGTAAAACAGTATAATTTAAATACTGTATTATTATAGCAATAAAACAAAAACATTATTTACTCCCCAAACTATGTAGTTTAGTATAAATGCCACGCAGGTCACCTACCTCAGGTGTGTGGAGCTGTCAGGTGAAGGAGGCTCACTGGAGTCTGGAGCTCTCTGGTCAAAATACAGGCTGGGAGCTCGTTCACGTTACGTCACTCCGGCAGCACAAGGCAGCTCATTAGCCAAATTGTTGTCATGTGCACATTCCCACCCACACACACACACACACACACACACACACTAGCTAGAGGCGGTGTGTCTCTCAGTTTCACTCATACTCCTAAACAAACTGCTTTCCGACACATGACAGTGTTTTAAAACGACGTTGCTAAAACCGTAACGGTAAGTAGTCAAATAGCTATTAGCTAAAGTAAAGCTACACATGTATCTGTGGTTACTGCAGACAGTCAGCGGTTGTAAACGCACCTCTCTTAGCTAACGTGTAGCGTTAACATCAGCTAAACTAACATTAGCTCGATATTAGCTACGTACATGCTAGATATGGCGTCTTATGAATTTTCATTCAGTGACATTGAAGCCATGTGTCAACAAACGCTACTCGTCGTGTCTGCGTTATGTAATTCAATGCAGCGCTAAACGTTAAATGGTTTAACTGAAAAAAGCTGGACTTCACCACAGCCTTGATTTGGCTGTCAAATTTAGGTCAGGTCACCCAATAATGTTCGCACATCAAATAAAAAGTCAAATCACGAGGCTGAAATGGGCTACTCACAATGCTCAATGGTTAAAGTTACACCAACTTTTTGGAAAGAAAATGGTAAGACCTACATGTCATGATAGTCAGTTATCCATATAAACACTAAAAGAGGTTTTCCTTACTGTAATCATACTCGATATTAAGCACTTTCAATGTAAGTGATGGAGGCACACAGTTGTGTTTTTTTATTTTTTTTATTTTATTTAATTATTTTTTTTCATTTAGATAGATAGATAGATATACTTTATTAATCCCAAAAACTGGGAAATTAAAGTTGACGCGTGTATACAAAAATTAATCCGGTCATTTTACAAAACAAAAAATACTAAAATTAACTAAAATAAACAAAAAATACAAAGAATAACAAGAAAACTACGGAGCTGCTGCAACAGGCTGCCACCATAAATCAGATGAAGGCAGCAGTGTGTGGTTATTCATGGTCTTCTGAGTGTTGTGGGCCAGGTTGCTGCTGGGTTCAGGTGTTGCTGGTCAGGTCTATCAGTGCAGCTTAGATGATTTTATGGATTTCATATTTTCCTACTTCAGACTGGACGCGATTGTGTGACCTGAACACATTTTTTACCCTGGTCCATGCTGACTTCTTTGGTTTGCAGATGATTTTTGAGTTACTCTCAATCTCGTCCGGTCTTCCATTATCACTTTTCTCCTTCTTCTCCGTCTTTAATCGTTGCCACTCCTCTGCCTTCGCCTTCTCGTACTCTAAGGTTCGTAGTAACCTGAGCAGCTTGCACCTCGTATACATCTCCCTCTTTGTATTGAGCTCCACCTGTTGAACAGTGTGGCCTGAAACTGAACAATAAAAGAAAGGTAAGCCTGGAGTTCAGATGGTATTTATATATATATATGTGTAAATTAACTTACTGTTAAGCTGGGTGAGCCACTGCCTCTCGTAGGTGCGGTTGATGTGATGGGTCACGTTCTTTCTCATGTAATTGTTCAACCATGTGTCCAGTCTGGACAGCAGGTCACCTGTTGGAGCTCTTCTTTGTGTCTCCTCCTCTTTCTGTTCCTCCCTCTCCTGACTTTCTACTTTTTTATCTTCCTTCTTCACACCTTTCATCCCCATCTTCTCGCTCTTTCGTGTTTCTTTCTCTGTCTTCTTTTGTCTTTTACGCTCTTCCTTCAGGGTCGAAACGTTGGTGTCTCCACGAGACAAAGGTCTCTCGCCTGCTGGCTCGTGCTCCTGCCAGATCATAGGACAGTCGAGGTTTTCAGGAGACAAAGTTCTAGGAGCCTTTTGTTTGGACTTCTCCTGGGTAAAAGGAGAGACCATATCTCCTGAAGACTGAGGTCTTGTGAAGAAAATTACTCCACCAGGGACTTCATTCATACTCTCGATGCCTTCGCTTTCTGATGTTGTCAAACTGCAGGCAGAAACACACTGAGAGATTATACTCGCCTCCATCTCACTGTTATTCTCCTCCTGCTCCTGTCTTTTTTTTCTTTCCTCCTCCTCCTTTTTCTGGGCCCATGCCAGGGGAATAACCATTGATCCCTCCACTTTTTTTCTTCTGCCCCACTCCAGCACTAAGGATCGGATTCTCATCCTCCTCCTTTGCACCTCTGGGTTCAGGCTTTCTTTCTCTTCACCCTCCTGTCTTTTTCTGTCCACATCTTGAACAGAAGGAGAATGAGGACTTTCTCTCAATGGAGGCAGTTTCTGAGCCGCTTCTCTGAATTCATGAAGAATCATTTCCATGATTGAGTCACTTGTGTCCATTGTGGAGTCCTCCAAGTAGATGGTAGGCATGTCATCTACAGATGGTGAAGGACTCTCACTCCTTTGCCTCTGCTCCTTCTGGGTGGTAGAAGGGTTGGTGTCCCCACGAGACAAAGGTCTCTCACATACTGGCTCGTGCTCCTGCCAGATCATGGGACAGTTGAGATTTAGAGGAGACGAAGGTCTCTCGCTCATTGAGCCGTGCTCCTGCCAGATCATGGGACAGTCAAAGTTTTCAGGAGACGAAGGTCTTCCACCCTTTCTTTTGGACTTCTCCTGGGTAAAAGGAGAGACCATATCTCCTGAAGACTGATTTCTTGCGAAGGAAAATACTCCACCAGTGATTTTCTTCATACTCTCGATGTCTCTGTTTACCGACGTTGTCAAACTGCAGAAACAAACACACAGAGAGAATATTTAACTGATAATCAGATGAATTAAAGCAGCACATTAAGGATATTTTTTGGATTTCTAACTTAACTAAACTTAACTGAGCAGCATTTCACTGGTTACCACTCTTCATTGCATCAAAAACAAATCTTTTTTTTTTTTTTTTTTTAATTAACCTTTAGTATTCAAGACAGTCATATGTCAGACATATTACACATCTTACCTTACAGTCTCTTAAAAGTATCGCTGCTGCTGCTAGTGCTATCTGGGAAACAACAAATGTTGACGTCAATGATATTGAACTTCCACTGCTCCAAGTGTGATCGAACTAATGATGATCAGACTGATGAAGAATGTGTTTAAGAACAAGATAAATCCAGAATAGAAGTTGATGTCATCGTCTCTGTGATGTCATCGTCTCTGTGATGTCATCGTCTCTGTGATGTCACAAAGTGTTTCAGCCCTTTTGTAAGTAAACACTCATTTTATACAGTATTTTAATGGCATGCATGTAAATAGTTTAATTTGTACATCATCAGTGTTTAAAAAATATGTTTCTTTTCTGTGTTACTGTCAAACTGCAGAAACAAACACACAGAGAGATTATTTAACTGATAATCAGATGACTTAAAGCAGCACATTATGGATATTTTTGGGATTTCTTACTTAACTAAACTTAACTGAGCAGCATTTCACTGGTTACCACTCTTCATTGCATCAAAAACAAACCATTATTTTTTTTAAATGAACCTTTATAATAAAAAAGAAACCAAAAAGAAACTATAATGTAGTTTCTTTTTGGTACATTTAAAGATGAGCAATGGAGGAGTTGTGTTTTTTTATTTATTTTTTATTTTTATTTTTTTTCATTTAAACACCCATAAATCAGATGAAGGCAGCAGTGTGTGGTTATTCATGGTCTTCTGAGTGTTGTGGGCCAGGTTGCTGCTGGGTTCAGGTGTTGCTGGTCAGGTCTATCAGTGCAGCTTAGATGATTTTATGGATTTCATATTTTCCTACTTCAGACTGGACGCGATTGTGTGACCTGAACACATTTTTTACCCTGGTCCATGCTGACTTCTTTGGTTTGCAGCTGATTTTTGAGTTACTCTCAATCTCGTTCGGTCTTCCATTATCACTTTTCTCCTTCTTCTCCGTCTTTAATCGTTGCCACTCCTCTGCCTTCGCCTTATTGTACTCTAAGGTTCGTAGTAACCTGAGCAGCTTGCACCTCGTATACATCTCCCTCTTTGTATTGAGCTCCACCTGTTGAACAGTGTGGCCTGAAACTGAACAATAAAAGAAAGGTAAGCCTGGAGTTCAGATGGTATTTATATATATATATGTAAATGAACTTACTGTTAAGCTGGGTGAGCCACTGCCTCTCGTAGGTGCGGTTGATGTGATGGGTCACGTTCTTTCTCATGTAATTGTTCAACCATGTGTCCAGTCTGGACAGCAGGTCACCTGTTGGAGCTCTTCTTTGTGTCTCCTCCTCTTTCTGTTCCTCCCTCTCCTGACTTTCTACTTTTTTAACTTCCTTCTTCACATCTTTCATCCCCATCCTCTCGCTCTTTTGTGTTTCTTTCTCTGTCTTCTTTTGTCTTTTACGCTCTTCCTTCAGGGTCGAAACGTTGGTGTCTCCACGAGACAAAGGTCTCTCGCCTGCTGGCTCGTGCTCCTGCCAGATCATGGGACAGTCGAGGTTTTCAGGAGACAAAGTTCTAGGAGCCTTTTGTTTGGACTTCTCCTGGGTAAAAGGAGAGACCATATCTCCTGAAGACTGAGGTCTTGTGAAGAAAATTACTCCACCAGTGATTTTATTCATACTCTCGATGCCTTCGCTTTCTGATGTTGTCAAACTGCAGGCAGAAACACACTGAGAGATTATTCTCGCCTCCATCTCACTGTCATTCTTCTCCTGCTCCTGTCTTTTTTTTCTTTCCTCCTCCTCCTTTTTCTGGGCCCATGCCAGGGGAATAACCATTGATCCCTCCACTTCTTTTCTCCTGCCCCACTCCAGCACTAAGGATCGGATTCTCATCCTCCTCCTTTGCACCTCTGGGTTCAGGCTTTCTTTCTCGTCACCCTCCTGTCTTTCTCTGTCCACATCTTGAACAGAAGGAGAATGAGGACTTTCTCTCAATGGAGGCAGTTTCTGAGCCGCTTCTCTGAATTCATGAAGAATCATTTCCATGATTGAGTCACTTGTGTCCATTGTGGAGTCCTCCAAGTAGATGGTAGGCATGTCATCTTCAGATGGTGAAGGACTCTCACTCCTTTGCCTCTGCTCCTTCTGGGTGGTAGAAGGGTTGGTGTCTCCACGAGACAAAGGTCTCTCACATGCTGGCTCATGCTCCTGCCAGATCATGGGGCAGTTGAGATTTAGAGGAGACGAAGGTCTCTCGCTCATTGAGCCGTGCTCCTGCCAGATCATGGGACAGTCAAAGTTTTCAGGAGACGAAGGTCTTCCACCCTTTCTTTTGGACTTCTCCTGGGTAAAAGGAGAGACCGTATCTCCTGAAGACTGATGTCTTGCGAAGGAAAATACTCCACTAGTGATTTTCTTCATACTCTCGATGTCTCTGTTTACCGACGTTGTCAAACTGCAGAAACAAACACACAGAGAGAATATTTAACTGATAATCAGATGACTTAAAGCAGCACATTAAGGATATTTTTTGGATTTCTAACTTAACTAAACTTAACTGAGCAGCATTTCACTGGTTACCACTCTTCATTGCATCAAAAACAAACTTTTTTTTTTTTTTAAATGAACCTTTAGTATTCAAGACAGTTATATGTCAGACATATTACACATCTTACCTTACAGTCTCTTAAAAGTATCGCTGCTGCTGCTAGTGCTATCTGGGAAACAACAAATGTTGACGTCAATGATATTGAACTTCCACTGCTCCAAGTGTGATCGAACTAATGATGATCAGACTGATGATGAATGTGTTTAAGAACAAGATAAATCCAGAATAGAAGTTGATGTCATCATCTCTGTGATGTCATCGTCTCTGTGATGTCATCGTCTCTGTGATGTCATCGTCTCTGTGATGTCATCGTCTCTGTGAAGTCATCGTCTCTGTGATGTCACAAACTGTTCCGGCCCTTTTTTAAGTAATTTAATTTTGTATTATTTAATAGGCTAATTGTTGTACAGCCAACCGTAACAATGGATACTGGAGACTCTGCTCTGTCCTCCTCTTCCTCCACACAAACACTCATCTTGTGGACTTCAGTCAGTCTGTGAGGTAAACCAGTAACACTGACTGTGAAGTCAAGAGTTACAGAAACAACAGAGAGTTTGTATCTCTGTGTTTTCATTTGTCTCTTTATATCTACATGAGTTCATTCTGACTCTTCTCCAATTTAAAGTCTGGCAAAATAAAAATGTCTTAACACTCACCCTGCGTCAGACGTCTTTATCCGTCCTCCTGTCTCAAAATGACTGAACGCTTTCACTTTCAGTACATGTTGTGGTTAATAATAAGTTGATCATGCGATAGCTTGTGATGCATCTCTGTCTGTCTTGGTAACCTAGACAGACGGAAAAGAGTCCTCCACTTTCCTTCCTTGTAACCTGTTATGATGTTTGTTGCCATTTCCATCATTTTGATGTGTAATATTGTTTACAGTTGTTGTTAATATAAAAAAAATGAGACCAAACAGACACGACAGTCTAATAAAGATTATTTATTTCCAGTGTTTGTTGAGGGAGGGCATTGACCCCATGTTCTGCTGTACACAGGCGAGATCACTGTTCAGAAAACATTGTCTCATGCAGTTTCAAAGATACGTTTTTGTTTTTTTTTTTCTTCTCCCAGGTTTTAAGCTTTCATGCATTTTACTGCACTTAAAAAATACAGATGGGGGGGAGTTGAAGTAAAAATACAATGAAACATAGAAACTGATGTAAATTTCAATGCTCTGATGTCACGGTGAGAAACTAAAAACTGAAAGGACCCCAAAACAAAACAAAACAAAACAAAATCTCTGGAATGCCTGTGAGATTATGCTCTTCGAAAAATGCATTTTTATTTTATTTTTTATTTCCTTCTTGTCTTGACAACTGTTGGTAAAAACAGTTTAAAAAAAGAGGCACTTTTTCTTCTTCGAGATAAAAACAATTCACACGTATGTAAAAACTTAATTTTTTGGACTGTAACTGGACACAGTTTGGAAATAAACACTACTGTACCAAGCATTACATACTCTAGTATCAGCATTTCATTATGTTGTTTTTTTTCAGTCTTTATTTGATAAAACTATAATAATAATCCTCCAGTCCTTCAAGCTAATATCTGGCTGTTGTGACTGTGCTGTGAAAAAAAACCACAAACTTCCCATAGCACCCAGCTCAGAAAGCAGCCTTCGATTATATCAACATACTTCAAGTACAGGCATAAAAAAAAACAGAAAAACACTTACATGTTGTTTTGAAAATGACGATACTGTCACAAGCAACTAGTGTTAGTCCAAATAGGAAAGAGTTATACATTCTTCATACCGCTTATAATAGGAAGAACTGAACCATGATTCCTTATTAACAGGCTTCCTCCTGCAGAGCCACTAACAGATTCATCAATAATAATCAATTCATTAGTGCTGTAAAACATTCCACACAGTTCACGTCTGTCCTATTAACATATCATCACATATCAACACTAAAGTCACATTCTTGCATCAGGAGGAAGTCCCGTGTTCTTTCCGTGTCTGTTCCAGTACGGCAAGTCAGTGGAATTACACACATAAACATCTCTTCAGCATTATTCCAGTAACAATCGTGTGAGCCTATACACAGTATGTACAGTAGATACATAAAGTATACTTTGTAGAAAAAATATTGTGCAGTAACCTTAGCTAAAATACCCACATTCGTACAATTACGCATTCATTCTCTCAGGTTATCCCATCTTGCAGACACACTAGACAAACCACTCTCGCCGTTTCACAGATACTGGTAGAACCGTGAGCGGACAACTTGTGCTCCAGATAGTTTGTGTGGGTGTGCGTCTGCCCCGAGGGAGGCTTTGCTCTTGTTTTGCAGCCCGCTACCATTAACGTGCTCCCCTGTTAGCGGCTGTGTGCCCGGAGAGGCAGAGGGAGGCGGCCTTTCAGGAGCTACATCCTGGGCCTCTGTGTGGTCATCCTCGGGGACGGCTTTGGGTGCGACCTCAATGCTGGACTCTGAGCCTCCGCCCCTGCACCGCTCTCTGCTGATCCAGTCCCGGATGGAGAGGTCTTGAGAGGAGCATCTTGGTTTGAGGCGGTCCAGAGCCGACAGATCAGCCGCCTGGTCCACTCCGCCCTGCTCCCTCCAGTCGTTGATGACCGCCAGCTCTGGGAAGTCTCTCTGCCCGCCCATGGTGTGCCTCCGCCGGATGTTCTTCTTCTTACCGCGAGCATCAGGAGTGCGGTTCTTCTGGGTGAACATGTCATCTGCAGATGTGCGTAACCGGAACTTAAGCCGCTCTGTGATCTTAAGGTGCCAGGCTGATTCAGGACGCTCTGACTCGCTGCGTGAAGACGAGCTGAGGCTGCTGGTGGACCGCCCCTTCTTCATCACCTCCAGGACTCGGGACAGACGTGTGGAAGACTCCGCCCTGCCCTCACTGCGCTCCCCACTGCCAGCAATCCCTTCCACTGATGATTCACTGTCCGTTTTTTGTCTTAGGGACCATCGTCTGGAGAGGGTATCGCACTCAATCATCCTGTGTGAGGGGAAAAGGTGCCGTACTTCTTTTGGTGTGGTGCACCCCTCAGCTGCCCCACCCTTTGCTTCAGTCTTTTCCTGACTCTTCTCTGGGCAGGGTGTGGACTGGCTGCTGCCGCCTCCTGGGGCGAAAACAGGGAAGTCACTCTCACTGTCTGTCTCCATGGGTCGTCCTTCGCTAATGAGCTCACTGCGTTCATCATCTGCCTCCTCCCCACCCTGCAGCTCCGGGCTCAGCACACTGGACTCCCCTCCAGTCAAGAACGTGATGGAAGAAGTAGTGGAGTAGTCTGAGGTGATGGAGCTCACCTCTGCACCAGCTGACGCTCCCGCACTTGCTCCCAGTCCCATGCACGCTCCCGCAGCCACGTCAAGGGACGCTCCTCCGGTCCACTTTTTTGGCCGTGACCGCTGCACAGATGCTCCGGAGCTCATGGTCCCGAGGTCGGAGGTGTTTTCATCCAGCTGGGATGGAGGATCAGACAAAGAGGATTTCCCCCTGGGGGCAGCTTGGTAGCTGATGTTGGGAGAACCAGAGATTTTTGGGGAAGGGGAAGGTGAGGGGTGTCTAGGTGGAGTCTTCTCCTTCAGGAATGAGGAGTTTCTATGCTCTCTCTTGGCTTTAGGTGTCAGCTCCACAGTTCTCCCGTTCTCTTTCCTCTCCTCTGCCCGTACTTGTTGCTTCGCGTTGGGTTTTGCGTTGGGGCTAGGGCTCTGCACCTCGGTCTGGAGGCTGTGATGATTCGGCTTCTGGCCAGGGATTTCCTTCTTGAGGAAAACTGCATCCAGATCATCATCTGAGCTGCTAGGTTGCGGCTTCTCCTTTGACTTCTTTCTTTTGCGACTGGCTGCAGCAAAGATGGAGGAGACCAGGAGCTCTCGGCTGCACTGGTCCTTCCCTGAACCCCAGGAACCCTGCAGACAGGGAGGGACAGGAACAAAGAGTGGAAAAATACCAAAATGAGTGTTTATGATACTAAGGGTCACAAGGAGCACATCATAGAGAAAGGAACCTTTCACCCCTGTCTGAAAACTTAAGTCTGTACTCCACCTGCTCCCATGAAGCACCACAAACCAGAAAAGTGGACAGAGAAAGGAACGTTAGCAGGCATCAGTACAAGGAGCACATTACTGAATCCATGCCAGCCTTAAAGCAGAAGCAAGAGAAGCAGTAGCACAGCATGAACTGAGCTCTGAAGAAAAGCAGCCTGATAGCAGCAGCGCAGTGATGAAAAGCTCCTGCTTACATTTATTTTTCTCTTTATCTCATCACAAGCAAATGTTTAACCTCGAGCTTCTCTGCCACCAGTATTGAGTTTGAGATTCATGGAGGTTTCAATGGTACTGGTGACCTTTGAAAGGCTGTGGCTCACTGGGCGTGCAGCCGGTTCTTATAGACTAATCACAGCATAATAGTCGTCAGTTGAACCTCATGCAAGAATCACTCGTACAAACAGATTAGTTCTTAATAAACAGGTACAAGTGATGTTCTTAGAGTTTTCTCTTTTTTTTTTTTAGATTTTATGATTTTTCTTCAACATTTCAGTTAATTTTACTCTCACAGCTGCGTTTGTTTAATTGTATTTTTTAGGGTGAAACAACCCTTTAACTGTGTGCTGTGATAAGTTTATTTGATGCTGATCTCGACTGGAGACTTCCTCCTGCTCATCACCTACCTCCTGTCATCCTACACTACCAGTGGCCTGAGAGGGTTAACAGCGGGCACACACACACACTCACCTTCGACTTAGCTGAGTCACTAGTCGGTGAATCTGTAGGTAAAAGAGAAAAGAGAAGGACATGTTAGACGATTTAAAAACTGCACATGAACACATCTACTGCAGGAAGTGCAACACAGGAAAATGAATTTGGGAAGAAAAAAGAGGAAAAAAAGAGAGAACCATGTTGATGAGGCGGATGATAAACACAGAACACGGGTGGCACATACAGTACACGAGCAGACAACAGGCCATGCTACACAGGGACAGATGAGCTCTACGTTACACTCAGCTCCACATCTACATCACGTTCTTTCCCAACTCTGACAACCAAACAACCGAAACATCAAGTCAAAATAAATGTCACAAAAACCCACATCAGAGATATCGATTCTTAAAGCTGTTTGACACAGAAGATGTTATCAACAACAACTCCCGAACTTTCTGAGTGATACTGAGTGCAACTTTCACAATGAACACACAAATGCATTTAACAGCACCGGTACATCACAGCGAGGTGCGTGCCATGCAACACAAGAACATCTGATTAAAGGCTGACGATGTTATATGTTTTTCTTATTGTCAACGGATTTCATATGCAGAACTAAACAAAGTATAATAAGAAAAAAGATAGAAAATCGCCAACCTTATCTTTGAAGTTAAAATGGATTTTCATCTATATAAACATGATCCCTGCCTGAACATTTTATATTTACATGACCCATACAAATAACATCCATTTATAAAATAAAAAAGGCTGAGTTGGCTGGTTTTATTTTTATTTTTTCAGTGGTACAAAAACTCTTCAATAAACTGTCTAAAACATCCTTTAAATTTTATTAACTAACTATCTGATTGAAGTATTCAGGTTCGACATCCGGCCCAGCAGACAGACAAAAGTCTTGATTTGTTTCATTTCGACGATGCTTTTAAGCTGAACTGACGAAGCGATGGCAACGTTTGCAGTATGTGGTGACCATGACAACAGTGACACAGTGATGACAGAGACGGCTATGGAGGAAACCGAAAAAAAAAATGTAAAAAAACAAACAAACAAACAGAGAAGTGACAGGGGGGTCACAGAGGGGCTAGCTATATGAAAAGAGAGGACACTACATGAGAAAGAGAAAATCCTAGTCCTCACCTGCTTTGTAATCACAACTACTTCTATCTTCCGTCTTTTCTAGCTAAAATTTGTTGTTATTTATTTATTTTTTGGACATAGCCGAGCCCCCCTATACACCCCTTACAATACAGATGATGGCACAATATGCAAGTGCACACTGGACTGGCGACGTAGAAACCATACCATGCTATCTCTCCCGTTGGCAAGCTTGCGAGACAGTGAGGAGAGACAGCGGAGAGCCTTTCAAACAGTAGCACCGGCCTGTGTAAGGTATGATCTGATAGAAAACCCACAACACCGGACACCGTACAGTACCGTGTAGCCGCTTCGCTTCCCCTTTTCATCACGGTTTCTTTTGTATTAATGCTTGTTTTTCTCTTTGGAATTTCTTGCGATTATAAGAGCTGCGGGTTCCTGCAGACTAGGCAGCTACACTGCGGGCAACAATCCTCCTTCTTCCTACAGTTCCAGATGTCCATCACGGACATTATAGAGTCCATCAGTGACATCACGGTGTGATAGACTCCTCCCACTTGGCCTGTGTCAAGATCAGTATGTGTGAATGCTGGGAAAGCCTTTAGGACACCCGACAGAGCCTCACTAGAGACAGAGGAATCAGAGGTCGCCTTTCACTGTAAAAAAATCTATTTTCTGACGTGGGAAAGAACATGCCGTATTAGTGCAACAGTAGGCAGGATAAACGGGGAGAGCCTGACCAAAAGAAGGTATTAAAGGGGCAGAGGGATGATTAAAAAAGGGGAAAAGCCATCTAAATGTATTACGTGTGTATTAAAAGATTAACAAATCCTGAGGGAGGGTAGATCTCTTAAAGCAAATGAAGAAGCGTCACAATTTATTGCATCCCTTCAAAGTGTCAGGGATGCAAATAAATTGTCCACTGAAACCCACACAAGCATTTGGAGTCATGGTTAGCCATAGATATTTCTATCTGAAGGCATCAGCCAAAGAAGCAAAAAGGGAAGCTGGGCCTCGGGAAGAAGCAGCGTTATCATCAACATTTGTTTCTAGTTCCCTCGTTGACCACAGTGCTCAGCAGCAGAAAGGGTAGAGAAAGATGAACCCACCACAGAGTTGATCTGCCAAAGGCAGCGTGTTACCTGATACTTCACCCTGCGACGTGCCTGTGCGACCGATGTTGGTGAGCAGGTGGTCGATGTTGGGGACAGGCTGAGACTCCACGGCGCTCTCTTCATGGGACACAGTCTGGAGGAGCACAAAGTTAACACATCAAGAACCAGAATCGCTGCGTTTTAGAAGATAGTTTGAATACAGTAATACTGAACTGGAAATGTTTAAAGTCCCCTTCCACTCAAAAATGTTTTGGATATTTGACCTTCAGCATGTGCAGCATGATGTATTTACAGTTGTGCCTTTTAGACGAGCGAGATAATAACATCTTGGTCAGACTCTGATATCAGTTTGAGTCATATTGGTGCTCTAATAGTTGGTGAATTATAGCGCTATGATCTAAATAGACAAAAGTATATGAAAGTAGAGACACATCAGAAGCAGCTATGTATTGAAAATGCAGCAAAGTCACACAAACAACTGTTTTCCAGCCTCAATTAAAATAACTGTGATTATGAAATGTCATATCTAGTGTTTATTAGTTAAAATAAACAATATTTGCATTTTTAGAGTTTTTCTGTGAGGGAAAAGAAGCTGATGTAATCTTTGTGGAAAAGAAAACAGCAACAGAGAAAAGCTATTATTATTATTATTATTATTATTATTGTTATGCCTGTACCCACCACTGGATCTCCGTTGCCAACTTCAGTGAAAAACCAGTCGTACTAGAAGTAAAAAAGAGAAGCAAAATAAATGAAATTCTGTGTTTTACATGTGCGAATTTGATTTAATTTCAATGAAAATCCGTGAAGGGAAAACTTAATAATCTGTTGCTCACATTTTGAATGAGGGTCTCTACTATCCTGTACTGGTCTGGCATATGTGTCACCATATGGGTCATGTTGTCCTCTGTGGTTCGCACCAGAGTGGGACCAAACACGATGGCCAGGTTCCTCGGTTCCATCTAACAAACAAGAACACAAGTTTTAATTGGACATTTAAAAAATAATCAAAACAAGTTTGTTTAAAATAAAAAAATAAAAAAACAACGTCACATGCCTTATTCTTCTCTGAGTTTTCAGCGACAGTTTTTAGATGAGCTGAGAGGAACTTGAGGGTTTCATAATGATGATCAGGCAACTCATGAAGCTGCAAGGAAACAGTAAAGAAACAGACATTTTACCACAAATGTAGACATGAACGTTTTATCAACATGAAAAAGAAAGAAAAGCAACTCACCAGCCTCTTGAGCACTTTGAGTCTCTGCACTGGATCCTCTATTCTGTTGGCATCTATGAAGTCTGTGTACTTATCTGCAGGTAACAATTAACAATTTAAGGCATCGTTAACATGTTGCAGGGTTGTAGTTCTCATTTTTGGCCAGTAGATGGAGTGCCGAACATTGGAAAAAACAACTTACCGTTGGTGAACAACGGCTCAGGAAGCTTTCTGAAGAAGGACTTCAGTAAACTGCTGATCACATTGAGATCCCTCCATTTCTGTAAAACATGATATGATGGGTTAACAACATGTATGATGATTCTGGCTCTCACAGGAACATTTCAGCCTTGCTCACAGCTACATTTGTCCTGAACACATTAAAGGACACTTGAGAATGTCAAACTCCATTTCAGAGTTTAATTAAAGCAACGGTGGATCGATGAAGTGGAACTCACATCATCCTGGATATCGATGTCGTTCATGCCCTTGTTATTGAGCTCCTCCTGCATGTTGGAGATGGCGGCGTTGTTTCCCGGGACTCTGTAGATGCCGGTGTACTCCAGCCCTCTGTCCTCCACCAGATTACAACAAACCTCCACAATCAGAGGCACAAACTGGAACAGAAATGTTAAAAAGAACAGTCAAACAGCAACATACATGAAAACCCTGTAAGATTTCATATTTTATCTGCACACACATTATGTATTTAATATTCTTAGTGTTTTATTGCAAAGTAAATCATCACAGACCTTGTTAGTCAGCGCAGGAGGACAGTCATCTAATCTCACACCAAACGTGACTCCAGGAGACGGCTTCTTCTCGAAAGGTTTCCTCATCAGCCCGGGGATGCCCTTCCTCCATGTCCCTTTATCCTTGGGAGGGCTGGTGTCATCTGTGCACAGTGCAACACACATCAAGCATGAGATATAGTGTAATTCTTTAGGCTTAGACAACTATTTCCCTTCACAAGACACAAACGTGTTTCTTAATCTACCTTTGTGCATGTTTTTCCTCTCCTGCTCTGGTTTGGGTGAGTGTGGACTCAGTGCTTTGGTCTCTCCTTTACTTCCCAGCAGCGTCTGTCTGATGCTCAGCGACTGGCGTGACGGTTTGGGCGACGGCTCCGTCTTGCTGCCTGTCGGGCTGGAAAAGACACAGACGTAAACACAAAATTAACTTCACTGCACT
Source organism: Pampus argenteus (assembly GCA_036937835.1). NCBI lineage: Eukaryota > Metazoa > Chordata > Actinopteri > Scombriformes > Stromateidae > Pampus > Pampus argenteus. Next base: position 3,455,876 of record CM072880.1, read on the forward strand.
CAGATTTAATCCCCCCTCCTCTCTCCTCTAACCCCTTACCTCATCAAGGTGTTGTACTCCTTGATCTTCCGGCTGATGAGGTCATGGCTGGTAAAGGCTGCGTTCTAAAAAAAGACAGAAAAAAGGAAGGAAGGAAGGAAAGAAAGAGGAGCAGAGCAGAATGGACAGAGGACACAAAAGATGTTGGTTAAAGTATAATATGCAACAGCTGCCCTGCCCCACCAACAGGCCATAACGGATCTTTATATAACCTGCTGCTATCAGGTGACACAGGTGAGACTACTGGAATGTCGTAGTATGGACAGTGTGGTTAGACCCTCAAAAGAGAGGAAACACAGGATTAGATTTCTAATGGTGGCAGACCCGCCTGTTTTATGACACAGTGGAGTAAGCATATTGTTGACACTAATATACACAATATATTTTACATTAGCGAGTGGTCTCAAGTATTCTTATCCTGTGTGATTCATACCTCCTCGTCCAGGTTGCTGTTCTCCTGTATGACTCTGATCCAGGCCAGCATGTCCTCTCGGTCCTCAGCCTGGAATAGGTACTCGCAGTCCGATGTGGTCAGCCGCAGCACGTTCTTTCGCTTCGTGTCGCTGTAGGAGATGTCGATCAGACACGCCTTGATGCTGATTGGCAGGGGCTCGTCTACTGCTTGACAGTTTGCATGAGCCTGCCCCTCCTTTTTGTCTTTATACAGGCAGAGGTAGTGGCCCCGCAACACGGCGTACATCTGTTTCCACGGGCGCATACCGCCTCCACCACGCTGCAGAAAAAGTAAATAATAAGCTTTTTTTTTTTCCTCAGTCAGGTTAGAAATGTTTCTATTGTTGCCATGATAACACATAATCAGTGGTTTGAGGATAACATGAGACCAAGAGGAGTTTTACAAGAAGGACAAACAAGTGAAACAAAGAGAAAATAACACAATGTAAGTAGAAACCAAGTTATTCAGTTGGTTATACAGTTATTCATGAGTGTCATACAGTGTCTGTCAGGCTGCAGTGTACACACAGATGTTCAGGTGAGTGCATGTGTGATATGTTATATGACGTGAGGCCCTGTAGAAACAGTACACACCTTGCCCTTGTCTGTGTTAAGCTGCTTGAAATGCAGCAAACCCTCCTTGGTGGCGTCACAGAAGACATCTGATGAAGAATCTCTCCTGGACCCTGAATCTTCTGATGACCTGTCCACAGCCTGTGGTGGAGCAGAAAATGGCATACAGCTTATAAAAAAACACAGGATTTTCCTAAAGAGATTCAAATATTAGGAAAAAACACCCCACAAATCAATCATTTACTAAAAAGATTGTCTCTGTATTTATGTATCATCTCTGATCCTTTTACAGCTGGTCCTATTTTTCATAATGTATTCAAACTTCAACAGGAGGAGTTTTTATCTTCTGGGTGTGAACTAATGAGCTGATAAACCTCAAAGCAGGAAATGCACATAAACCAATAAACCACTGTGTAGCACCGAGCTGTACTCACCTTCCTGAGACTTTTCAGACCAGGCATTAAGGACCTGCTAAATAAAAGAGACAAAAATATTACAGTACTGAAAGAGAGAGCAAAAAGTAGCCGAGATACTCATCATTTGTTAAAGAGATGAATAAAAATAGTTCAAAACTGCAGCTTCATTAATATTTTAAGGAATTTTAACATTGTTTTAAACCCAAAAATTGAATATATTGAGTTTTATTTGCTTGTTTTTATCACTTTTATACTTGTGTGTGAGTAACTTACCCTCTGCTTTCTTCCCGGTAGTTATCCAGACCTTCATCGTAGGACTTGGACCGCTCAGTTTTAGTACCAGAATCTGACTCAATAATTGTAAGACGGAGAGAATCTATTAAGAAAGCAACCATATAATTATTAACTGTTCATCACCTGTAATGTTAAATTCAGTAATTGTTTTGGCCTAATCTGCTGCCTTAATATGAAAAACAAACAAACAAACAAACAAACAAAAAAAAAACCTTGGTCATGTGACAGTTGCCGTCGAATAAGAAGAGGAGGGCTGGGCGGGATCATCGTGATGATAGGTGCTCCAGATATCACAGCCGAGGCAGGAATGTGTGCGCTGTCCTGGTCAGTACCGGGACTGGATGGTTCATCTGAGGACAGAAACAGAAGAATTTAGATACAAAACACTGAATATTTAGGGTCACAATGTGATTAAAGAAGATGAACAACATCCGTCCCGTTCCGGCGGGTTAGGAAGCAACTCGAACAAACTATAGTTGTAGGATTTCACTTTCTTTTCTTGCTTTTTTTTTTAACTTGAAATGGAAACTTGCACAATATCATCTAAAATATGAGTGGAAGGTCATTTGTGGGCATCTGACATCATCAGGAAGTTGAGGTAACACCACAAACGAAGCTTTCGAAGCAGGATGAAACTGTTCACCTCAACATATAATTCAGCTGTTGGCTGCTGCAAGAAATATCATATAAATAATAAATGAAATAATTTAAATAAATAATGTCCAATTCATCTCTACTATCTTCACTTGAATAACAGCAAAGCGATGCAGACAGAGATACACTGAGCCAGTCAATAGACATTTCTGTTCCTTTTAAATGAACATATGCAGACTAGTCAGTCGACATCATATCATCACAGACATGTCTGTGTCACATATCTGTTATCAGCAACACGGCAAACCCTAAAAGCAAATTGAGTGAGACGTGCAGTGAATCATATCAGCAGCTGTGATGATGCAGGTACCATACTGTCCCTCGACACTGTTTTTAGACTAAAGCAAAACTCAATTGTTTAACACAGCGGTTCTTTTGTATTTTCTTTTGTGATGCAATAGCTTCTTTGGGAAAAAAACAACAACAAACATTCGTCCTTATTTTCCGAAAAAGATTAAATTCCAACTTAACATGAAACATCTGAGTTGCTTTAATCATTTGTTTAAATAAGCTATGTTGATGGGAAAATAGCAGTATGCAGTGATGTCTGACAACTGTACTGGAAATACACCAACCAACAGACTTATTACTGGCATTAACCACAGAATGATGTGGTTACTATTAACCTCTGTAGGATCTGGGAAACTGAGAAACACAAGAGCTGCTCTTATTAGTTGGCATTGAGTCACCAATGAAGACACAACTGAGGATGTGAGGTTGAGTTCAAACTTGTTCGGTCACGTCAGGTGAGTAAAACTTTGGCTGAGATGTGAGAAAAAAGCCACTTAAAACTCTAAACGCTGAAAATAAATGTAGGAAAAGTAAAAAAAAAATCCTCCTCATCACAAACAAGAGGGGACGTGACTTTTTGCATGTACTCAGTTGTGCTCTCCTCCCAGTACAAAATGTTGAGTAGACACTTAATGTGCAGCAGTTGTTCCACTTATTTTGCTATGAAATCTAATTGAAGCAGATTGTTGCAGGATTTTCTCCCTTCTGTCACAGACTATGAGGACAATGTTCTCATGTTTCTCCAGACACTGGGGGATATACGATACATTTCAGGGAGTGGGTGTGTGTGTGTATAGAGTTGGAAAGCAGCTCTGTACGAGTACAATGTCACGTAATGACACACCTGACATGATGTCATCCTGCAGTTCAAAATGCCACCAGGAACCAATTTATTTTACAGTTGAAATATCTAAACGTTTCTGTTGTATGCATTAAATGACTCTGCCTTCATGACCTCAAACAAGCGCTCAATAACATTGGCAGGGAATTACCTGGAACGATCCCCCGTATGTTCATAAATATATTTCCTTGTAACTTTGATAAGTAGGGCAAAAACATTAACATGCTTACATTCGATTTTCAATGCATTTTTGTGATTGAATGTCAGAAGCAGAAGAATGTTTTGTTTTTGTTTTTTTGTCAGCATCACTGTAGTTTTTTATTAAAAGGGCACTCTAGCATTACACTTCCATAATGTAGAAGGACTTAAAAGTGACCGATTACACAAAAAGCTCTGAAGACACCAACATAAAGCAACCAATAGCATGTTTCATTAGACCTTGTTCCCTGTCTGGTGCTCATGTGTTTCAAACTCCATGACCCAAGCTCATAACACAAGCTTAAATATCCATTAAAAACACTGAAATCTCAAACCCAGGTTGAGTTTTTTCCCCACTTGACAAGAGCCACAGAAGACATCATACAACTGTTTAAAATCTCTGGATTGCTCCTTCAAGTGTCCACATACTGCAAGTAATATTGGATGGATACCAACTAGGCCACTTTAAACTGTGGATTTTGAAATAAATCATACACTGACTCCAACATGCTATACACACATGTGAATGCCCGACACTGTTGTTGCTATAGAAACAGGACGTGGTAAGGTCGTGTAGAGATTAGTGCGATCTTACCTATGAAGGGGATGGAATCCAGGGAGTCATCCAAGTTGCTGGAGCCAGACTTTTGCCGCGTGTCTCCCAGCCTCCTTAGATGCATGTCCCGACATCTGTCATTCGACATCCAGCACATTGCTCCATCCGCAGAGCCGGCCTTCACCAACGGTGGCGACTTATGAGTCAATCCTTCCTTGTTGTCATTGACGGCTAGAACGTAGGACGGAGGGCGAATGTGAAGTGGTGCGGAGTTTTTATCCCTTCTTAGGACCACTACTGTTGCATCAGGTCCTTCTACGCCCTCTGCATGGCCCCCATTAGTCCGTACGGGGGTGTTGGTGGAACTTGATGTCTCTGTGACTTTTGGCTTTTGGGTTGCAGCTCCATTAGTGGTAGAGGAACTAGAAGAAGAAGGAACAACTCCACTTTGTAGTTGTCTCTGTATGGGCAGTTTAGAGGAGTGACCAGAGCAAGAAGAGGACCTGGCTGCCAACACAGCCTCTGACCTGCTCTCCGTTTTCAGACTGTCAGCCCTGGTCCTGAGCTGCAAATGAAGAGGAGAGGCGTAGCCCAGGTGGTTGCCGATGATGTTAGCTCTTTGGTCTTTAAGAGGGTCTGTGGTTTTAGTGGCAGATGAGGGGTCAGTCATGGAGTTTTTTACGGGCAGACGTGAGGGTCTCATAATAGCACTGTCTGTCCTTAACGGTAGTGCAGAATCCGTTGTACCTTTAGTAAACACAGGAGCAGCTAAAGGTGAGTTCGATAATCCTCGCCCTTCATCCTCCTGTCCAGTGAGACTCCTGTTCAGATGAGGTAAAGCTCTCAGGCCTGATCCCTGCCTGCTGGCTCTAGCTTCCTCTCCCCGGCACAGCATCAGGCTGTCCTCTAAACCTGCCCTGTCTCCAGAGACAACACCACCCGGTTCTCCAGGCTGGTAGCCCAGGTAGTCACAAGACCGCGCCCGAGGTTTGGCGATTCCTGTGGGGGTGGAGAAAGGCAGAGCATCCTGGGAAACACTCCGAGGCCACTTCCTGGTTGGTATCGTCCTCTCTGCTCCGCCTCCAAGCCTCTCCTGGGAGGCGCTTCGTAAAGGAGTTATCACAGCAGCATCCTGGCTACCTGCGTCTGCCCCACGGTCATTGGATGTGCTCCTCCGTCTGACCTGAGAGCCCAGCGCCCCTCTCTGACTGGTACTAGGAGGAGGCGGTGTACGTTGCTGGGTGTAGGCAGAGCTAGAGCTGGCAGCAGCACGCAAGCTGTCCAAGCGCTCCTGGATGGTGCGGCAGCCATAAGAGTGCAGCCTCTTAGTGTCAATATAGTCCTTATAGGTGGTGTAGTTTCTCCAGTCAATGTTCTGGTGCAGAGAGGTGGAGGGAGCTGTTGGGGAGGGTGAGTAGTGGTTGGTGTTGGGGGAGATGGCAGTAGAGAATGTGTCCGGGGAGGCAGGAGTGAGAGGTGTCCGCACAGGTGGGGTTAAGGTGTCGGGATAGATCGGGCCAGGTCTGGAACTTGAGGAAGGGGAGTAGACGGGGGTTTCTGTGGGGCGGGAAGAAGGATACTGTAACTGTGCACCTCCAGGTACTGAGGGAATAAGGGGCCTGGGTCTAGCTGAACCTGGATCTGCTTGAGGACCGTACCGGTTCTCCTCTGTCCTGTGGCTGGGGCCAGCCCGAGCCAACCGGGACCCCCTGTCGACTGAATCAGGGGGCATGGCCACTGTCCTCACATTCTCATTACAGACACACACCACCGTCTGAGAGTTTGACGTCTGTTGGGGTGGAGGAGATGGTGGAACAGGGATCTCCACCCGGTAGCTCTTTTCTGTTGTTGCCCCACGTCTTCCTGGTCCCTGAGCTGGACCATGGGGGGTCTCATTGACCTTGGCGGGCTCTGATGCCTGGGACATGCCCACAGTCTTGACTTCTATGCGAGGGTAGCATATGGGAGGGGGCTCGGGGATGTTCTGGGCATTTCCGCTGTACGCCTCATTTCCTTTGAGGTATGCATCCTGGGAATACGCCTGCAAGAGATTATAGGACATTATGTCATTTCATTTGCTGAGAGGTTGGAGCACTTAAATAGAGACGAGATACATTAGACTTCTCTAAAAGACGTGTGCCGAACAGGCAGCGCATCAGACTTTAACAATGAAAACAATTTCTGCAAATGCAATGCCAATAATAGCACAAAAGAAGATGACTATTTAGGCATTTATTTTTACCTTCGCATTCTGTAATTTGTTAACTTCCCTGTTTGGAAACTACATTCGTCATCAGATGATACATTTACTGCCTCTGCCTTTACAACTATCAGTTTTATGATTCTAAAAAGAAAAACGCGACTGCATTGCGGTACATATGGTTGTTCACCTTTTTACAGTAGTGAAACATTGGTAATCCCTGGTGTCCTTTATTGACAAGAGTCTTTGTGTGAGTTGATGAGATCATCAACAAGACAAACACTATCACTGCATTACCCTCAAAGAACTGTAAGTGACAGATCGGCAGCTGGATTAAACAATAAAATACGACAATGCTAAAAAAAACACATACAGTGCTCCAATATTATTTTCCCAAAACCGAACACAACTCTGTTAACAGTTTCCCGAATCTTTTCCAAGCAGACGGCAAGCAAATGTTACAGTAAGACAGACGATTCAATGGGAAAAGGAAAACAAAAAAAGAGACAAGAGAGGAGGCAAATAAGCAGTGAGAAGGCTGGTCTAAAATAAACCCTTGGAGCCAGGAGCGAGGATTAAACTGGCAGGGGTTTACCCACCTTTGGTACGGAAGAGTGAGCTCTGAGGCATGAAGAGAGGGTGAACGGGGGACGCCTCTGTCTGCTTTTGGCAACTAACGCTACTTCTGTCAGCATGGCTCCACAACTCCACTGTTACTGTCGCAACTATGATACTTTCCTTGATTAAGACCTGGTAGAAAATCCCTTATCTTATCTTAGCTAGTGAAAACCCTGCTCGCTCTCTAGTGAAGGATCGCCACGGACGGCTTCAGAGAAAACTCCTGGCAGGAAACTGAACTATGTTCATCATCCTTTCAGCGCACAAGCTCTTGAGAAAATGAAAGGGAGAGTGAGACAGAGTTGTGGTGTTGGGAGTTTTATTGATAGCACTCTACCTAAAGTGTCAGGTTACAATTGCACTAGCAGCGGTAGGTCTGCTGCCTGGTGCCTCCCTCTGGATTTGCATAAGTCATGCAGTTAAATTGAAACCAAACTTCCTGAATTGATAAAGTACAGGGCAAATGTTGGAAGCCTTCCACAGCATGTATACACCCCACCTGCCAATTATGAAAACAATAATACATATATCCTGCATATCAGGAAATATACGATGTATGGGGAATTACAGGGTTTGACAACTTCTAGATGTGCAAAGACATGTTCCGCTTATTACAATGATGCCAACAAGGAAATTCATTTAAAAGGAAAGATTAGAGATTAGCTGATAGATAGTTGATATTAGTTGATATTTCCCTTCTTACCAGAGCAGTGATATCCCTGGAAAACTGTAGTCCACAGGTTAAAGAAGGGCAAGCAGAGAGAAAAAAAGGGAATAAAGACAAGTAAACAGGTAAGCATGAAGAAATGAGAGGTGAGACAGGCAACTTCTCTCACTTTAGCACAGGCTGAAAAATACATCTTGCAGAGGCAGAATAAGAGAAAGAAGAACAGAGGAGAACTTCAGCAGCGTCCTTCTCAGAGTTGAATAGCTTCCCGAGTTGCTCCTCATCCTCATTATTTCATCCTCCTCTACCTCCAGCAACGCCACCGCTGCTGTCAGAATAACTTGCTTCTCTCTCTCAACTTACTCAACAAGCATTTTTTTCCTTTGCTCTGTCACTCTCACCTGCTCACTGTGGTACCTCCCCTCCTCCGTTCTGGTTACTCAAGCATTTTAGTCGGACTTGCTCATTCCTCTCTGTCAACCTTGTGCTCATCTGTTGCGATGCTACTGTCATATGTTCAAAGCCTGATCTGCGCTGTCTGTAAACATACAGTGTACTGGGAGCAGTCAGCTGACTGCAGCTGCACTCCCTCTGGTAGTTTGTAGGCTCAATGTCTCCCAAAACAGAAAACACACAAACATGAACATATTTATGCACATGTCATTGCATGCCTCATTTCTTTGCTTCTTCTGCAGTAATAATTTAATTTTGTTGACACATTCTCGGGCATCGTTTTTGAGCAGTGACACTAAAACCAAAATGTCCTTGCTTGTCTTTATCTATGAAGCAGATAAAAAAGATAGTTGTGGATAAAAATGTTCAAATTGAGCAGGAATGTGGATTTTTGGTAGATATGTGACTAAATGACCATGTTGTGGTTCTCATATACGTGTCATCTATCTATTGAAGGAGTGCAAATACTCAGAATAAACAGAACAATATACAAAGAAAAACATTTGTCGGTGAAGTCACTATACTATCCTTACTTTGATGCACATATTTAGACACATATTGCATCACACCATCGTTTGAACCCAAAAATCTGTCTTACGGCAGTCAGATTCTGAAAAACTGAGTAGAATAAAAACAAACCCTGCCTGGAAAATAACAGCAAAAAATAATTTTGACTCATGTTTTCCTCAATGAGAAGAAAGAGCTAATTGCTTCTTTTGAAAGCCACCAGCCTTGTGAGTGTACAGACTCGTTCCAAAATGCCAAAAGCAAGTTTTTGTGGCTTTTCGGGAGCTGCGGCAAAGCTAACTCGCTATGTGTGGAATTTAGCAACACAGTGAGATCAGATTCAGTTCTCTGCTTCGAGGGAGAATATCCAAACAGAGGTGAATAACGTGTGGTGACCGGTTTTGACGTGGCCTGGCGCTGTTTTATCATCAGTGGGGCTCTGGACCCTGACTGATGGTGTGGGCCGGCTGTATGCATCGCTGAGCTCATCAGTGTGATAGGCAGACGGGCTGTGGAGCATGATGTCTGGATCTGTGCTTCAGTTATTTTCAAAGCCTGTAGAAGTTTTGTCAGTCAGCCCCCCAAACACTAGTTAAGATATCGAGGCCAGTCTTGATAATCAAGATTAGACAAAAGGAAATGACAGCCTGTATTTACCATTAGTCATACTGAGACTGTTTCAAATCTGTAGTTAAAATAGGCGTCTGCTATTTTCCAAGTCAAATGAACTGTTTATGGTTCACACAGATGAGCAGCTTATCTGCAGCGAGAAGGAACACTTTCTCTCCATCTTTATTAGTGAGGCAGATGGTGGATATTTCTTAAGAGGAAGTTGTCTGAACTACCAGGGGAAAACACTCATATATAAATATGCTTATTTGCTTTCTTTCCAAGAGTGTGTTCAGAAGATAAGTATTTAGTTTCATATCATATATCATCACACTTGAGAAGCTGAAACCAGCAAATATTTTTAATTTAACCTTAAAGGAAATGACTAAAACTAATATTTAACTGATAATTACACATCAATATAATTTTCTGTCGCTTAACTGATCGATTAAATAGTTAGTTAATCTGTGAAGCTTTACTCATGTCTGTAAAATAGAAACAAAATTGGAAACGGCTCTGTCTGACACAACTAAAGCTGGTAAACTACCATGTTGTACCTTGTTTGTACATAAACAGAAATGTAAAAGTGACAGTTTGTGGTTTTTAGGTGGCGTTGCGTGCATCATTAAGCCTTTACAGTGAGGTTGCTAGACTTGTTTACGCTGTGAAAACTGAAACCTGTGCTCACCGACGATATATGACAACTACAGCCTGATGCAAGCTCACCTAAAAAACACAATTTGTTAATTTTCTATTCGCATACAGGATAAACAGACAAGCTACGACCACGATGCTCTTCTTGGCATCATTGAAAAAGATATTTTAATTCTAATGAGAAGTACTGATGTATGTAGTAATGATGAATGAATAACTTACGAGCTGCAAAATGTCCTCATCCTTTGGCATCACACAGAGTTCCAGTGAGGCATCACTGACAGATGTCAGGAGGTGGGTGTCGGGTGTCGGAGGAAGACAGAGAAAGTGTTTATCACACTATACTGTATAAATATCATCAGAACATCAAATAGCTGCACTGTAATAGAGTATGAAATTATATCACATGTGTGCTCGTCACTGATAAGGAAACTGAAAGTGTTTCACAAAGGTTCACACTCCTCTAATGACTCTCTTTCCATTACAGCGTTATTAGGAGTGTTGGCAGTGAGGTTAGCTGTAATCTCAGGCATTTAGGTCTAAATCAGTTAGGACTTTTTCACCCTTAGCATATTTCTCTTAAAATGAAGCATGAAATTAAACGTAGAAAGCTGGCGGTCTCACCTGTTTTGGATCAAAGCTATGACCTGTGAGTAGGTCTTTCCGATGATGCTCTCTCCATTCACCTTCACTATCCGATCCCCTGCACAGAATCAGACAATAAAACACATCGATGTTGTTTGCTTCTAACAGCAACATGATTTCTGCACCCAGCTGTTTCCAAAAAAAAAAAAAGGATCTGGAGTCGAATCAATATGATTATTGACCAAGGAAACCGCTGTGGAGCAACTGCTTCCAGTACAAACACATATCTGTGTTTAGATCAAAGAGGAATAGCAATACCAATACTTGTTTATTTGAAGGACCCCATGTTAGGATCCATCTCCATTCAAGTTTTCTGAACATCTTACAGGAAGAGAGGCGAGGTGAGTTTAGGAGAGAAACTAGATAATTGTGGGAAAACGGTGTACTCTCTTGTCCCAGGAGACGAGAGCAAATAGATAAAAGAAGACGGCTTGGAGGGCTCGTCCAGGTCACTTAACATTTCCTGTATTACAGAGTGCTACACTGGCAATAATACTGACAGTAAATCGCACAAAGCTTCAGTTATCAACATAGTATCAGGGAAAATTCATAGGATTCATTTTTAGCCTTTTTATCTTTGCTGCTAAAAATTTGAAATGATTCACATATTCATTAGAAAATAAATAAAGACTTGGAGAAACAGACACTTGCACAAGTTGGGATAACAGTGAAGATATTACACTTTGTACAACCTCCCACAAAGGAGCCATCTGTTATTTTGTAACTGGTATCTGTTTTGCCTGGCGGGTTACGAGGAAGTGGAATTACCTACAGACATGAAGCAATCTTGGCATCAAATGGTGCTTTTAAGGTCAGATGTGAAACAAGTTAATCATAAAATCATTCAGTATCAGAAGGAGCACAGTGATCATAACTGTGTGTGTGTGTGTGTGTGTGTGTGTGTGTGTGTACCTGTACAGAGTCCAGCTCCGTGGGCGGGGCCTCCCTCCTTCACTTGCTTGACAAAAATGGTGTCCATTGGCTCCAGACGATTTCGCTGCTTCCCTGGCAACAAGAAAGCACGAGCACACAGGCGATTGGTCACATGATCAGGAAGAGCAGAACTAGGCCATAATGCCCAAGAACAAACAACTGGGGGAAATGTTTACAACTGCAGCGACATTGCAGCGTCAACTCATTTCATAAGTTTATATGCTATATTTTTACCATCTCCTGTTTCTTTTGGCCAGCTGCAATGATACATCAATACAACTGTGGATCGGTCTTTTCCTCTTTCTACCCCAGCCCCTGTCCCTCGTTTCGTATCCTTCAGCTGACTCTACTCTGCTGTCAGATGTGTCCTGAGCTCCAAAACAGTGAGGACAGGTCACAGCGTGCTGACAGAGCTACATGCGGGTTTAATTTCATGTGGCAGAAAAAGAGACGGCACGCCACGTTGTGCGACAAGCTGGAGAAAATCCAACAAGTTAAGACAATGTAAAACATCTTGAATATGTGTATTTAAAAACAGTGATTATGTGGAGCGACTGAGTCTGATCAAGACAGTCAAAGCGCCGCCAGCTTTGAGGCAGTAGTGCAGCATCACAGCATCTCACTGTCGTTTCCTCGGGGAGCTGTACGCATGCGCTTTCCACGAATGCCCAATCTCATGCTTACACAGCAGATACCAGCGTTTATGACTCCGCTGAGTGTTTCTGTAGAGCCCTAAACAGCTGGACTGCTGACCACATGTGAGGTAAAGTGTGTTGTTGAAGAGTAACCCAGCAAAGACGAGCCAAAAGAGCTACTGAATCATCACTTTGCTCAACACTAACTGATAATGTCATAAGCTTAAGATCTTCTCTCTAAAATGTGGACTATTGCAGCCAATAGCTGCTACAAACCAGAAAAAGAATATCACTCTATGATTTAAAATTTTCCAACAACTTAATCTGAGTTTCTGTTGGCGAGAAACATGCCAACGTTTCCAGTATGGCCTGTTGTCCAGTAAGCATGTTATTTTCTGTTTCCTTTTCCAGCATATCCAATACATTTAAACCAGTTCACTCTGCTACCGCCACCCTGTGGCTGAAAACGTTACTGCAAAGGATTAACATATGAAAAGGTGCAATGTTTTTATTTACAGATTAACTGTACAATACGATTTAATAGCAACAACATCTCCAAAAAGAAGATAAGTGACTGACAGACCTCAAACACTCTGGTTCAAATCTAACAAAAACACTGTAACTACGAACCAAAACCACCAGAAAAACTATTGAGAAAACCAAAGGATCACAGGTTTGATCCCCAACAGCAGGTATATGGTTTTAAACCTACTTTTTACCTGCTGATTCATTGTTAAATCCACTACAGAGCGATCTGCTGAGATGTCAACAAGACCTGCAGGCTTGTTTCTGATCCAGCAGAAGGCAGCACAGCACATAACATAGTGAGACTTAGTGAGAAACAGTGTCAGATTGTGAAGGGCAGCACTGCATTTCCATTCATGCTCTGGCTGGTTATGATCTTATTGGATGACCTGGTGTCTGATCACATGGCAAAAACATGACATATGAAAACAAGCACATGAATCTCACAGAGCCAATCTCACAGAGCTCCAAGTCTGCAGCACAAATTGGATTCTGGAGGTTTCTGTGCCCTGCGGCTAGATGAGCAGGATTACATCTGGGAATCTAAAGCTTTGGATATTTTTTTAATGCTCGCAACTGTTTTACCAAAGCATGAACTACTGCATGGATTAATGAAACACATCAGTCCGCACCAAAAATGATTTTTGGCCGTTCCAAAGCGCAGAGTTAAGAGTTGAGTAACCACAGCTTCTGTTTTACTAGAGGACAAAACACTCAATACTTCATGAGGCAGAACTTGGCCTTAAATACGTTTGTGTTTAAACTACATGGCTCAAACTATGTTCTGGTGCTTGCATGAAAGCAAAAGCAAAAGCATGAAAGGCTTAAAACAAAATCAAAATACTTGCAGATTGATTATTATTATTTTGTTATTATTTTGATAACTGAATAATCATTTTTAAGATAACATAACTGAAGCTTTTCTGTGTCATATTAAACTGAATATCTTGATTTTGGACTGTTGGCATTTTTCACTAGTTTCTGATCATTTATAGACAAAACGATTAATCATCTGCAGATTTATCGATGATGGAAATATTTCCAAAAGACAAAGAAAACATAACTTCACACGTCTCTCTTCATGTTTTTGTGGCTACACTATAGTTTAAAAAGCCACAAACTGATCAAATACAGTATTGCTTTGTTGGTTTCTCCCACATTTTTAGCAGTTTTCTGGTTCAGTGTAGCAGTGTGAATGGTCGTCTGCCTCCATAGTGTCAGCGCTGCTCTCTGGCCTCCACAAACTCTGCTTTGGCTCTCGTCCCCGGCTGCACAGCTGGGCCTGGTTGTGTGGGCCAGCTCCCCGCTCTCTCCCGTTGTTTTGGGTTAGATAATGTTATTCTACAGAGGGCTGGGCCTGCTGCCCACTCACTGCATTAACCCTGGCGTAATACCTCTCCATCCAACAGGCTGTTCTTTAACGTCTGTATCACTCTCACATTTACGAGGACCACGCCCAAATACTATAACCTATGCAGTTATGTCTCTTGCTCTTGGAAGAAGGGTTTTTTTTCTCCAACACTGTGTGTGTTGAGATGGTTATCTACGTCAGGTCGGCTCAAAATGAGAATTATGTAAATGGGAGTCACATGATCCTGGCTCAAAAAGGTCCCCCCAGTGTGTGGGAGGGTCAGAGCACAAGTACACTTCGCCTCAATCCATAAACTCTACGTTCCTTCAAAAGCACAGCGTGTTATATTGTCCAACATCTGCTTAGAGAAACAGGATGGATGAAAATAAATACTATTATTCTGTCTGTTTCTTCCCTTTCCATGAATAACCACTGACTGAAACACCTGCGCAGCCCCGTCTCGACCTTCTTGAAACATTTCACAGACCCGCATCCGTACAGTCTGTGATGGACGGGTCTCATTTCACTAATCGCTGCACTTTGCAAACAGCCACAGCTTTATGTCAGAAGCCTTCGCACACACTGGGGGAGGGTATGTCAATACGCCTTAAAGCCCCCCGTCATCACCAACAGGCTGAAGCTAGAAGTTTGTCTTTGCATGTAAGTAAATATTTTATGCAACCAGTCCCTAAATAGTTATTACAAAGTGGAGGAGCCTGCCTGGAGCAAACTATAATAAACTATTCGAAAAACGTACTTTAATTAAGAAATAACTCAACTAGCTTCTTTTTTGCATTTCGACTGCATCTCCCAGATTTTCTCAGTTGTCCTCATGTGACCCAACAATGAAACTTCCATTCATATCTTTAAACAAAGATAAGCTTTACAAACTCCACCCACACCACCACCTGTGATTGAAAGTCCATAGTTGGGTCACGTGATGACAACTGAGCAACAACTTCTTTCTCTAAAGGAAGACGTGTGGTTAAAAGCTCTGAACTTTAAGTGGACCTGATGATAAAATATTGTTTTTCTGTATTACCTCAAACTGACTTTTGACATTTGTGTACTGCAGTATTGTGTTATTTACTGGATAACATGTGATACTGCTGTAGTAAGACACTGATCAGGCGCTAAAGAGGAAATAACAGAGAGAGACAATATATAAAAACATGGACGATGAGGTGTACAAACCATAAAAACAGTCATGTACAAATGTATATGTGCACGTCCTGCTACATCTGACTACTCATCACAGCAACACACACACACACACACACACACACCTGGTGTTTTTTCCACCACAGACAGGAAGGTGGTGGCGTACTTTCCATCATTTTTTTCTCTCTAGGAATTTCAAATACCAAAATCCACCCAGGGGAAAGAGGATATGTACTGACATTATTCAGACCACACAGCAAAAAAAAAGTCTGTTTTGTTTTCTTTCTGTAAAACAGGCCAAACGTTGTACCAGGGGAGTTTAAGTTCAACTGAGGGAAGAAGAAGTGACAAACATCTGGAAACAGATGGCGTGAATTTATCCTGAAACGCCGTCTCTCACTTTGATAAATTTGTTTAGAGCCAATTGTACTCGGATATTTGCTTAAAGGGGACGTATCCTGCACATTCCCAGCTCTATATTTTTATTCTGGGGCCTCTACTGGAGTACTTTT
This sequence comes from Pampus argenteus, assembly GCA_036937835.1. Classification (NCBI taxonomy): domain Eukaryota; kingdom Metazoa; phylum Chordata; class Actinopteri; order Scombriformes; family Stromateidae; genus Pampus; species Pampus argenteus. Next base: position 3,471,661 of record CM072880.1, read on the forward strand.
TATTTTTACATGATTTACACTTAAAAAAAGCAGCATATTTATCTTATACTGGCTCTTTATGCAGCCTTTCTGTCCAGTCTCTGTCTGAAACCAGGCTGTTTTAGCTCTTGTTTCTTTAAGGCCCCCGTCCCAATGAGCCCGCTCTCTTCTGATTTTCCGAGGTTACATAAACAAACAGTAGTATTAAGATTTCACCCCTTTTTCCTCCTTGTTTACTTGAAATGGACAAAAAAGAAAATAAGATATTAAAACTAGATCTGGGGAGTTTAGTGTAAGGCCTAATGGCAACAAATGATGCAACAACATATTTGCCGCTGTGAGATAAATATGCAGCCAGTAGCTTAGCTTAGCGTACAGACTGGAAACGAGAGAAAAACAGCTAATGTGGCTCCATCTGAAAGTAACATAATCCCTCTACCAGCACCTCTGAAGGTAACTAATGAACATGTTATACTTCTGTTTGTTTAATATGAGGAAAAAAACAAAATATAACAACAAAATAATGTGGATTCACGTGTGTGGGAGTGTCATATACAGGACTATTTCTTGGCTTCCTTCTTTCTTTATGTGTCCAGTGTTTATACGAAGTTGAGATAAGCAGCTGCCACCTGTATCCTTAAAAAGTGATACTCATATTTGCATCTAACACTCGGCAAGAAAGTTAAAGAGCGTAATTTAAAAAATGTCCAACTGCCTTCAGAGATTACTAGGAAAACAGCTGTAGAAAACAAAAACTGAAAAAGAAGGAGGTGGACACGGAGAGAAAGAACGTGAAAAAGAGAAAGGAGGACGAGAGGAGGAAAAATTAATATTTTGGGTCCAGCTTTGTTAAAGAAGGTGGAGCAATATAAAAGGACAATACAGGGGACTTCATGGGAACAAACCAAACTCTGAACTAAAAGAAAGAGGAGGGGGAAATAAAGCTGGTATCTGCAGAGAAAAGTGTTTCACGTTGAATGAAAAGCAAATATTTGAACAGATGGAGACATTTTTATGTTGCTTCTCTTGCTGAGCTGAGGTACCGCAGCTTCATAAGCATAGCACAAAATGCCTCATTCAGATTTTACCCTTCAACAACTTACTAAAATACACAACTGAAGAGAGGCAGAAGATACAGAAAAAAAAAATGGAGACGCAGACAGAAGAGGGAGGGAAGAAGAGAGGAAGTGAGATAGAGAAGAAGACTTGGGATAAAGACTGCTTGGTATGTACACAACCGCTGTGAAAGGAAATAAACACATCCAGCAAGTCATATCATCATGTCCATGTTTCCACTGTACATGACTGTACATACTGTGCATGTGTTTATCTGCATCACTACGTCAGTGCATGCAGGTTTTCTGGAGGTTTAAAGTGTTTCCAGCGGCAACACCCAGCTAGTCAACATGCGGTCCGCAGCGTCACCCTCCTCCCCACCCACACACACACACACACACACTCTCCAAACACCAACAGCCTCATCACACACACACACACACACACTGGCCCAGACTCAAGCAAATAAACTGCAGTGCAGCGCAGAGGGGAGGCTGCAGTGAACATCACAGACCTGACTGGAGCACAGAAAACCCGAGAGAGAATCAAACTTTTTCTTTTTAACATTAACACAAAAATGTTATGATGATCCCGTGTGTGTTTTTTTCTTGTTTTTTGGGCGTGTGCTGAAGCAACAATAACAATCTGTAGACGTCAGACATGTTAAATGTTAAAAACACAGCTCAGATCGATTTTACGCCTGTTTAACTTGTTGTTAGTTCCCTCAGTGTTGTGGCTACATGCTACATGTCATAACAGCATCTTCTCTCTTCTATAATTGTGTTGTCTTTCATTGTTTTCTCCTTTGCGGTATATACAATAACATACATGACATATAAATATTGTAAGAATGCTAGAAGTATGAATACTATCATATGTATATGTTTGTTCTTGCAATGAAGTATATAAAAAAAACAGATAATAAAAGCCAGACACAAACAAACAAACAAAAAAGAGCAAATATGGACGCGTTCAGAAAGAAGAAAATATCTAATGTGGGACTTTCTTCCAGTAAAACGGCTGCTTTCCATCAGCTCAGTGTCTTAAATGTGACTTAATTCACATTTGCTTTTGCTTATACTTGAATGAAAAATCCGATAGCTCCAAGAAAATATTAAATACCCAGCAGATGCTAAAAATTTTCTGACTGCTTTGTTCACGTCTAATAACAACACTCATTAAATACTCCAAAAAAAATGAACTAAATAAGCCTCATACTGTGCTAACATAATTTCCAGATGCAAAATATGCTTCAATATCCGCATTAATAGCATCATGTGCTGCTTATTAATATCATAAATGTTTTGCGGCCCTCGTTCTGATGTCTCAGTTGTGGCCTTAAAAGGAAATTCCTGTCGTTCCTGATTTCCGTCTCTGACTGACGCTCCACTACCTGTCAGCGTCGTCGCCACTGATCGGCCTCTGAGCCTGTTGGAGAAGTAAAGAAGGATTTACGATCAGCTGGAAGCGAGCCGAGTGACTTCCTGTGGCAGCGGGGACTGGCGGGAGGGCGGGGGTGTGTGGGGCGGGGCTCTCCACAGGCAAGGATCATTATTCTATTGAGTTTAGAGATGAATGCTTCTCATGCACTCGCCACATACGATTTAATGACATCAGCACACAAGAGTTTTACATGACTCCTTTCAGGTAGGGTCATGTTGAGGAATTCAAGTTCATGAAAAAAAAAGAGTGTAATAATGCCACATAAGAATGTGTAACCATGCAAATCCCCCTGAAGGGTTTTCTTTTGCCACAGCAGGACCCTGTGTGTGTGTTGTTTTATGTTTCGAGGCCTGTGTTGAATGAGGCAGGAGGACGTGGAGGGGTTAAAATGAATGGGTGGATGAGTGGGTGGGTGGGCGGAGGGGTAGTCTGAGGAATGTGACACCAAGGGCCAAGAGGGATGATGAGAGACACTTACAGGAATCTCTCAGTTTCCCATTGAGAGCTGTTTAAGAGTCAGATTTATCACAAAGCGCTCCGTTAACCCGGGATGCTTCTTTTTCACTGTCCACTAATGCCACAACAATTCACTGAATCGCACCTAACAGGCTTTTGAATGCACTTCAAGTCAAACTAACAGCTGATGATGATAATCTTCCTGTTTTGGATCTATTTATTTCAGACAAAAAGAAAAGAAATATATCAGATGCTTTTCTTTTTTTTATTGCACAGAAAGATCTATGAAAACACTGAGTAAACTGATTTAAAGCCTGCATAAACCGGTGCTATGTAACATGAAAACACAAAAAAACATATATGCGTAAGGTGCACGTATGTTTGTGAGATATGTATATATATGTCTCAAAGCCACACAGACATGTGATGGGCTGTTTAAGAAGGCTGCTGATGATCCTCCTGCTTTCACGCTGGGCTGCAGACGTGAGCAGAATACTGAGGGACTGGAACGACGAGCCGGATGCTCTGAGGAATGCTGAGGCTTTGCCAAGCTAACAGCACAGCTCTGACTGCCACTCTGTAGAGGACTAAAGTTTAAAACACAACAGACGCCTGACAGCCTGCAGAAAAGACAACTTCACCTGCAACATGTTGCTCATACTGGCTTTAGCACCAGTCCCAGGGGGCGATCAGGGCATTTAAAAAGCTAACAATGGGCCTGGATACACAAAGACGAACAATTAAGCTAATGAGACGCAGATCGAGACACAAAGAATCATCAATATGCATCCATTTCAATCTATAAGGAGTCAGAATACATTAGAGTAATGGACTGTCAATCCTAATTTGATTTCTATTTTCTGTGCCACGGTCTTTTTGCTTTCCTCATCGGGACACCTGAGGTCCCAGCTCACAGCTTTAATACAAGCAGCAATTAAAAAAATAAAAATAAAAACAACACTCACCTCGACTGCCATTCTCTTCATCCTAGAAGAAAAACAGAGACAGTAAATGTCAGATGATTCGTTTTTTCTCTTAACCAGTTTTGCATAATAATATTCATTTAACAGTTAACATGAATATACCAAGACTACCACCCACCATCTACCCATCCCAATATCCAAAACCTTTCCACTCCAAATGTAAGGATTTGCTGCTTTTTCCTTTTTAATATCATAATCATTTGGATATTTGGACTTTATTGTAGCTTCACATCTAAAAACAGATTTTGCTGAATTAAAATTGATGACATACAAAGACTTCCATGACCATAAAAGGAAGAAGGACCATGTGATCTATGCTATGAGATGACAATATGTTTACAATATGAACCATCTATAAATATACACTTAATTATTGAACAGAAACAAATTACAAAAGAAACATTTTTAACTATTTTTCCAACATTTTACAGACTAAACAATTAATCGATTCATCAAAGATCAAACGAGATGGTCCATATAGGAAAAAAAAAGCCTCATTATCTTTAAACACATCTATATAATTATTAGATATATAATTGGAGCAGTTGTAGCAGAGAACACACAGAGACAACAGCGGTCCAGAAAAAAGCCACTTCATAGTCACGTTTGTGTTTTTTTTTCCATTTCCTCAACACATAAAACCGTCTTTTCCATCAGAGCCCCCATTTAAAATCCACACTCCCGCTTTAATCCACCTTCCCTCGGTGACACATGTGTTCTCCATGTATCCGTTAAGACTTCCTGCTCTCCCACAGCTTTTCCTTAAGACTGCCTGACCCTCTTCAAGCTAACCCCAATATCCTCAAACTGCGATTAGTCACGAGCTCCGGCAAAGTAATCACAACTGAATGTGATGAATGTACAGGGATGAGGTTGGGTTTTTTGTTTTTGTTTTTTTAGCTTGCTGCGGTTACGTAATGGGAAAACTATTTAGGATCTACAGTGAGATTTAAATTCAAGGTTTTGAATATTTCCCAGAATCACATCTTATGATTAAAAGGCTGCAGACGTCACATTTTGTTGAGTAACAGTTTGTTTCAGTTGTGTAAGTCTATATATAAAAGCCAACTGCTAATGGATGCTAAAAGGACCTACTAGTTTGTTAAGATGAATTTACTGCTTTCATTTTGTTTGGTATGCATCTCAGACTACAGCGCTGGGTTTTTTTTTTAAGATAACCAACTCGTCTACAAAACCTTCAAATCCCATTACTAAGTTACAGCGAGATCACAGGAGCACATAGTGGTCAACATTGTACTTAAAAGCGGCAAAAACAACATTGTGATACCCAAGAAGGCCTCTGGAACACAACAAAAGTTTAAAAAAACTGTTGTGTCACAGTTTCGCTTACAACATGCAGAACGAAAGCCAACAGCTACAAACACGGCTTACTATACTAACTATGTAGGAAATCCTTCTGTGCTAACTGAAGAGGTTGTCAAAATACACTTCAGAGAAAAGTACACACAACTTATCCTGAATTATCACCTACAAAAACTAATACGAGGGAGGCCACGATAAGCTCTTAGATTAGCACATTTTCCTGTTAAAGATGTGATGTCAGGATTAATATCAAAGGGCCGATTGGTGCTGATGTTTTCCAGAAGCGCTCCATTATAGTTAATAATGACTCAAAAGCACAGAGATTTGGAAATTAATTCCTATGTTTATTAAACAAAATTCATAGAAAATGTATACCAGCTCAGCATCAAAGAGATCTGAACAGATTAAATATTGATGTTCAAATATTGATCCAAGTGCTTACATGATCTCTACTAGCCTGGGAACCAGACGAATCTGCAAGCTCATGTTTTATTTGCCCTGGCAGGTGGATCTGGTCCTCCTCCCGTTCAGACAGACTTCCAGCTGACCCGGCACAGGTCGGGCCAATCACAACCGTTTATCTATACAGAGGAGCGCTGGTGAGGCATTTCTGTAAATAACCATCACAGCTCATCTCTGCGTCCTGTTTACATTACTGGTCGCTCAGCGCTACGACACGCGTTGTTTTGATCGGTTAAACGTTTATCTAATTGTGTCCACTCTGGTTCTTATTTGCGAATTGGTCAAGCTAGATGTCTCCAACAGTTCGCTCCAGATGAATGCAGGTTTTAATATGTAAACACAAAATGTTAATTTTGAAAAAAAACAACTTTTCTTTATAAGTTATAAGTTTAATTAGCAGTGGCTTTCCAAAGATGCAGTTTGATCAACACACATATTGCATAATTTCCAGTTAGGCTAGTTAGTAAATAGTACTGAACTGGGACACAACCCTCATGTCCCAGCTGCATTGAATGCACCGGTGTTCGTCTCAGGCCATGTTCAAACAGCAATAGAAAGTCATAATTTTGCATATTTAAAAAAAAAATTCAACTCTAAATGGTGGATTTGTGTACGTAGATTCTAGCGTAGTCGGAAAGATAGAATCAGAGTTGTACCTTTAGAGAGTTGTGGACGGCAGACTCAGGCGGGTAGACGATGAAGTGTCGTAGTGTGAAGCCGAAGCCATGAGAGGTTCGGCGCAGGTGAAGCGTTTTGGGCCCTGGCCAGGAGAAAGGCTCCTCGTCTCCCCCGGGAGAAACCGTCGCCGACACATCGCTCTGGTCGCGTCCATCCTTCTGCTTGGCCTGAAAGGGGGACAAATAAACAGAAATGTCAGTACTGATTTTTTAATCATATACAGTAAGTAGACCGTAGACCATGGAAATATTTTAAAAAGAGGATATAACACACATTTCCAGATCTGTATTTATATTCTGAGGTTCTACTGGAATATCTTTGCATGATGGCAGACTTCCACCAGCTTCAGAAGCTAAACAAACAGCAGTAGTTGGATTTTCCTTCTTTTTCTCAGATATATCTGATCCAAATCCAAAATATGAGGATGAACAAACCTTATAAACAAAGGCTATGGAAGCTGTTTCTGACAATCTGACCTCATCATAAGGAGGAAGTAAACATAATACCACATTTTTCACACGTTTTTAACTTTGACCATGTTTAAAGTAGACGTCATAATAAATATATAAATGAATACAGAAAGTAAGTTACGTCCCCTTTAAGAAAGCTTGCACCATATGAAATCTACTTGGTTAACCATATTACATACTATTTATTTTTATTTTTTTTGGGTTGCGGCTTAAAATAATAAATCTACTTGTGACCCCTTATTACAGAGTATATCATTAGAAATCTGATGTGGTTGATAGTGAAACTGACACTTCCACATGTTGACTGTTGAGAGCCACATAAAAAACACAGTCACTCAGTTCATGTCACCCCTGGTAATTATGTGAAGCAAGTTTTTCACTAAAACAAAGGAAAGTGTGTTTTCACAGATGAAACAGCCCCGTGGCTCAGCGTAGACGTTATAAATCAACTTGATTTAAAAACATTTAAAAAATCCCCCGTTGGTCATTGTTAGGTTGTTTCTGCTCAATAACAAGGTGTCATTTTGTGATCATGTGCTTTCAGGAATAGGAAGACAAAGTAAACAAGGCGGCTCACTGTTAGAAGATATGATATATAGACTGAAGATATGTGTTGAGTAATACTACATAAATAATTCAACATTTTGATTCTCTTACTTGTACAAAAGGCTAATACATTTTTGTTTGAACAGTCTTCTTAAGTAAAGCGCTCTGCTGTCCAAACTAAAATTCATTTATTTTTCATGCTTCTTTTTCTGTCAGCACAAACAATAGAGCAGGTTATATTTGTACCAAGTGTTGAAATAAGATTTATTATTTCCCTTCTGCAATCACACAAACTCTCTTGGACAACAGTCCTTTTATTCTCGATTAATCTGCCGGTTATTTCCCTGAGTTTAAAGTGATGTCCTCAAATGTCTTTAGTCCATCCAACACTCCAAAACATGTGATTTAAGACGAAGAAAAGCAACATATTTCATATTTGTGAGCAAATTTTGTGCTTGAAAAATTACTTATTTCAATTATGACAATTATTATTATGTTTTTTTTTCCACTTCATTTTAACCTAATCGAGAAAATAACCTGCAGATGAACTGATAATGAAAACCGAACTCCTCTGCTGCTGTGATGTGTCGCTGTGTCTGAACACTGAGAAATATATTCTCACATTCACTTGAAGCTGTTGATTGAGACACGAGATGAGTTTCACCAACCTTACATTATGCTTTTATTTATATCTACAGAAACACGTTATTACACGTACATTAGTGTCCTTAGATAAAACCATTTAAAATGTTGGTGATAGAGCCAAAAACACAGTCATATAATTGTGTTCGTGATTACAGTATCTGTCCAAATAATCAGGATTGTCATTGAAGTCACATTTTCACTGACCCAAGCTACACACAACTATACATATGGCTTTAGTTATAGCACATTTGGAGCTTTTCAGGGTTATTTGGTGTGTTTGCATGATGACAGACTTATCTTCTACATTCCTACTGTGACTAACACAGGATAAACGATGGCAGCTTTAGCTTGCGTAACATTACATTTATACGACACAACGCAACACGTGCTCAACATCGACTGCGAAACTCGGATTTTAAATGACTCAGAAAGCAGAAAATACACTGAGGCACTTCAGCTTATGATCATAATACTGCAAAGAAAAACAAACACACACGTGTACAGAAGGAGTGTGAGTGGTCACGTCTTAGATCTACCAGGGAGGCTGGATTATGATGAAAGAATCAGTAGCAACAATGACAATGATTTAATTATATCACTTGTACCATTATTCAGGACATTAACTGCATTCTGAATATCTTTGTCAGATTGTTTTAAGTCTTTCGAGCTTTTTCAAAAACCCAGATTCATTGTTACTGTGAAACGACACTCTGCTCTCTCCTGCCGCTGTGAGCTGTCTGAGCAGTGAGACTTCTGTCACATCCATCATCAAAGTCACGATGGAGCTGAACCACTGCACCACAGGGCGTGTGTCTAGCGGTCATCGCTAACACTACTATAGTGACTCTAGGCTACAAGTGTCTGCCAAGAGTCTCAGCCTCAACCCAGATCTCTCCGCAGGCTCTTCTCCTACCAAAATACATCTTCGGTATGGATCCAAAACAAAGACTCCACCGCCCCTCCGTCTTCATCCTCCAGGCTTCTCTATCCACACTTCTCCTCTGCTTGCCTGGGAGCAGCAGATGTAGAGGCCTCCAGAGAGTGGGATGGGTGTGGGCTTAATGCTATGACTGGTGAAATCACCACCAATACCCTGTGGTATGGGCCTGGAAGTGAGCCACAGTTCACAGAGAGGAGGGGAGCTGATAGAGTCCAACTCAGCTGTTTGTTTCGATTTCATGCCTAAAGTTTAATGTTGTATTATGCAATAGCTAAGCATTTTCCATCTCTCTATCGCTCTCTCTTTCTATATATACATATATATATATAACATGTTGAATTATCCAGTAAGTGGCAGCAGTATGTCACAGTGCTGCTATTGGTTCCCACAATGCCTCACGGTCATGTTAAAAAAAAAAAGGTACAATACTGTAAATCTGATCCAAACAAGCTCACACAATTACGTGATAAATACTACTCAATTATGCATGCATTCTGTTCATCAAAGCAGTCGTGCCATTAAATGAACACTGCGGGTCTGATCTGTGTGCTGCCATATGGTGTCATAGCCTGCAGGATGGTGCATTTGCATGCCTGTTCCTGCTTCTTTATGTATATGAGATGAGTAGTTTGTGTGAATTTGAATGGCATTACTTGTGGACTCAGCTTTTCTCCACAGTATTATTTTTATTTGTTTTGTTTTTGTCTGTGAGTAAGGAGTCACCCATGGGCGACTGACCTCATGGATCTAACTCTTTTCACTCCCTTCCCTCTTACTTTTTCTTTCCAAATCTCTCTCCCTGTGTGACCACAGACTTTAACATTAGTCACCCTTATTCCCTTAAACATAGGAAAATATGCCTTTAACTCCCTAGTTTGGTCCAGCACTGAACAATGGCTGATTTCATCAGCTTCAGCCTCGACACTACACAGAAAGAATAGACGGATCATGGTGATATTTCTTTTTTATTCAAGGCTACACCACATGAACTACTGCTAGAAACAACATCACCATCTCATTCTGAATCTACCAACAATAAACGAAACCTAAAACCTCAACACACACAGACACACTCATATTACAAAAGATATCGGTCAGTGAAACAGGACTACCCTGCCGCTGGAGAGCAGGGTGACGCACACAAAATTCCTCAGACAGCACAACAAAGTGTAGCCACCCTTAACCTCTTCTCAGCTCTCAGATGCTTCCTATGTAAACCTATATGCATCTGCTATACGCTGATAGCGAGTCAGGATATTCCTAAAAGCCTCGAAATCTGGTAAACTTGTCCAGGAAGTGGCCTTGCACCTCACAAAAATGGCATGGATGCTCTCCATCTTTCTCATACACAACTGTCCTTACCCGAGATCGGACACAGTTCTTTCTGGAGGCTTCTCGTAGCCGAGCCCAGGACACGCTGCGGTTAGGACTGGTGAGACCCAGTTCAACTTCTCCCCAGTAGGCTCTGGCCAACAGCTGGAACCAAAGACAGTACGGCTCTGACAAACAGCCGTCCACCCCGGCCAGTCGAGCCCAGGGACAACCTCCAGATGACGGGGAAGGAGAGAGGGAGCAGCACCCTTCAGCGCTCACATCCACATCCCGTAAGTCAGGGTGGTCCTTCAGAGGAACCGGCTTACAGCCTGGAGGGAGCCCGTTCCTCTGGGCTAGCATGGCATAGCCAAGTCTGAGATGGTACAACCAGATGGCAGAATGAAAGAAAAATATCCTCAAAACCCGTCCGGTTTCGGCGTCTTTCGGTCGCTCTTTTCTTCACCCAGGAGTCGACTCCAAGCAGTCTACTGCAAGTTTCTGGTTGAGTCCATCTTGCTCCCTCTTTCTCCCTCCGTCCGACTTTTACTGTCTGTTCTGGTTTCAGCTCAGAGAAACAGGGCTGTTCCTCTGGGCGTCCCACAGACACATGATGTTTCCACTCAGCCGAGAGGAGAGCACAGCGGCTGAGTGCACTGCAGAGAGCCCAGGCCGACTGACTGACGCACCCACCCACTCACCACACAAAACTCTCTCTGAAGTATGCACACACACACACACACACTCCAGGCTGCCTGAAGTGAATTTTTCTTTCTCCCTTTCCTGTCTCCTCCATCTCCCTCTCTCTCGCTCACCTCTTCCGCTGCCAGCCGTTAAAAGCTGCGCAACACACTCACGTTAAGGGACTCACGTGTCAAGCCTAATCAATAAAAAATGAGAACAAATGAAAGGAGAAGACAACATGCGCACACACACACACACACACACACAGAGATGAAGTCTACTGGTACAAACCTAAATGTTTAATCCCTAAATCCTGAGTGTCCCATGATAACAGCCAAAATCATCCCGAGTATGTCAGCGATACCTTACACTCAGGTCAGAGTGCTCTGAACTAGAGCCTAAATAAAATCTAAACAGTGAAACCACCTGCAACCACCTATTCTCCCTTAAACTGACTGTGGTTTATTACATACGAGGCATAAGGGAATACCTCCTCCATCTTTAGAGATAACCAAACTCCACAGAGGCTTGGCAACCGCCTTTATTTCAGGACCAGTCAGATGATTGGGAGCCTGATCGGCCCGATGCCTTTTTTTTTTCTCTGGTAGACAGCAGGGCTAAAACATCAATTTAATATTTAATCACATTTTTATCTCTGGAGCATTTGTGCTGCTTCAACAGCAACAGCAGGGATTTGTGCTGTTAAATGGCCTGTTAATAAATGTTGAATAAGTCCATGACAATGGCAGCAATTTTAATAGCTCACTATATCTCCAGGAAGTTGGACAGACTGTAATCGTAAGTGTCGTACTGGTTCACTGCCAACATCAGCTAATGCACGTCCATCAACAGCCGGTGTGGTTTGTAAATTTGTGTCTGCTAAATGGCGAAAATGTAAATACCGGTCTATTTTGATTCTGAGGAATATTTGCCATCGGAGACAGCAGTGACCATGAAAACAACATCAGGAATCCAGTCGAGGAATGTTCCCTCTCAGCATTTGGTTATGAGCATCTTGTTACCACATTCACTTAGCTCAATATAGCATGTGGTATTCTGTATGGAAAAGACGGCAAAAATAGAAGCCAGTTGAGACACTTGATGAGCAGAAGTCAAAACAAGGATTACATCGTACAAGAATGTTTATATTTGAGAACCATACAGTCGACTGCATATAGAAGCGAATTTTGCGCGTTGCTTCCATCTTTTCAAAGCATTATAGGTACAATTTCTAGCCAAACAATACATCTCTCCTCCACTCGTACATTTCAGACTGTTAATAGCGTTTCAAACATCACATTTGTCTCTGAATTCCTGTAAATCTAAGACTTGATAAAGGAAAAAAAAAAGTCCTGAGGCAGAAAACTTGAATGGAGTTCCTGTTGGCATGTTGGTGCCATGCAGACGCAAAAACTAGACATGCCGCCCAGAAATATTTTGCCGTTGTCGTGGCAACGAACCTGACCCAAACAATCTCAGCCACTGGACTGGGGTTTTCTCTGTGGTCGCTCATGTGATTTCATGAATTGTGTGTGTGTGTTTATGTGTGGATCAGTGTATATAGTGTGAAGGAGGTGATCCGAGGCTTGGGACTGGCCATCCATCTGACTTCCTCTGATTTCCTTTGATGTGAAAGAACGCCGTTATCCTATAAGACTCGCCACACACTGGAGTTAAGGATGCCCGCTATGGCTCGATGTGGCGACAGAGCAAAAGTGAAAGGAAGGATTTAGCTGTGCTCCGTCTGTTTTACTACTGTGGAGAAACTGGTTCGCCTTTTAATGTTTGGGCAGAATTGATAAAGCTTTAAGGATATTTCAGGTCATCTGAGGTACTGAAATGAAATGACTGTAGATACAAGGGATTATGATCATGTTCAAGCACACACAAAAAAAACTGCCACAGCTTTTTAATACCAGCTAGGAAATTACTTTATGAGATAACATACAGGTGTAAATTGTAAGCATCCTAAAAAAAAAACAAATACCAGTGTGAGCGAGTTGATAAAATACACTCAAGTGTGGCCACAGACGCCTGTGACATTCTACCTCTGGGTGTGGACGGTGCTACTATGAATAACTGACCAGTAGACAGCGAGAGGGTTAACTTAAGTATGTGTTGTAACATTTAGTAGGTCTTTGTTGCTGCCCTCGTTGTTGTCTCACTCGGCAGCTTCACCACTCGTGGTTGGACCCGACACAGTGTATTTGGTCTTGGAGTCATTCTACTGATAATTCTGCGAATGGCCTTGTGGCTTCACACAACATCTCATGCAGGGCCAAAGACAACATCCATACTGTGGCTGTGGTGAAATAAAGACAAGGATGGAGAACTGGGACTGGAGCGGCGTTTTTAAAAGACCATGAGTCTTTAAGTTGAAATCAGTCCAGTTTTGTGGATTTGAAAAGGCTAAAGTAGCAAAACTAGTATGAGGAAAAGTTGCTGTTCAGTGTTCTACATTTACATTTCAAGCAGTACGCCAAAAAACCCTTCCCTGAGTTGTGAAACTTGTTTCAGATGTTTACATCTCTGAGTAACACAACACAATGAAAACCAGGTTGTTTCGTGATGCCGTTTCATATTAATCTCATAATCTTGGAGTCTAGGATTAATTAGTTGATTATCTGCAGCTCTGATTTGTGTAACAATGGAGGGGGAAAAAAGGCTTGCGGTCTGTAAGCAGCTGACAAGATCTCTGGATGTGGATTAAAAGACACAAGGCACCGACAGGGCTCTAAAAACTACGGTAAGTAATTTTGAAGTCTCCAATCGGTGCTTGTGTGTGACTTTATGTATCTGCGGCTGTGAATGTGTGTGTGTGTATGTGTATATGTGTGTGGTGCAGAGAGCAAGAAGAAAAGAGAAAGTCTTGCAGGAGGATTAGGCTCGATTCATGGGTGGCTTTTCAGGACTCCTGGCGGGCGTAAGATCTAATCTGGACATGCTGCATCTGGGCTCCGCGAGGTATGGCTTACTGTAACAAAGGACTGGCTAATGAGGGCCAGGGAACAGACTGCTTCCACTATACGCCCACACCGCTGCACACCCATAAAGCCCTTCTTCATACAGCCCTCAGGGGGTACCAAGGGGTATGAACTCCACAGTCGACTATGGTGGGGTGGTAGCAGGCTGCCCAGCGCTGATCAGGCAGATACCGAAGCAGACTGATCTTGTTTTAGACACCGAAATGCCTCAATCTGAGTCCAGGAGGCAATGATGGAGTTAGGTTCTGTATCTGAGAGCCTATAATATAATTTTACTGCACTCTCATCTGCCAATACACTAGAAAGGAGGAATGAAGGGTGTTTTGGGTGTGCAAAGCCAGACTTTATTTTACTGGAGGGGAGAAAATAAGTGAATGAGAGAAGCTGTTTGTAGTTGAGAATATTACAGTCTGCTTAAGACATTGAAAAACATGAAAATATGAAACAGGCTGCATGATAATGGAAAAATAAATATGAAAAGATTGCATTCACAATATCTTAGAGGCCACAGTGACTAATCGATTAATCATTGCAGCTCAGTACGGAGTCATGAGCACACTGGTTACCATTCAATCATCTTTCTACCAACATGCATGTAAACAGATAATAACCACATTAATAACAACCTACAAAGGCTATGGCTATATACTTATGTTTATATAGAATAGGTAACGTTACAACAAATGTCAAGTTACCATTAAAAGATTTAGATTAAAATCCACAAACAGTGATGGTCTTTCCTCATGATTTTGGAGGACAACGTTGGCGCCAGCTTTGTTTTCATTTTAAGAAGTATCCAACTCAAACATGAGTCATGACGCAACGGCTTCAAAAGCAACCAGCTAAACACTCTGTGACTCATTCCCCAACATATTTATGAGCTAGTGCGTCGCTTCTATTCCACTGGCAAAAACAACAATCAAAATTCACAGTTTGCTATGGAGACCATCTGTGTAGCGCAGAGAAGAAATACACCAGTCAAACTTCCAGGAGAAAGAAATAGAGGGGATTTCCTTCAAGAAGGAGCTGTGGCCGCAGCGAGGAGAGGTTGTCTCACCCAAAAACTAACAGGGAACACAAAAGAGACCAGGAAGGTGGGAGGGGGGGGACGCGGCTGGGTTCACATGAGTTCGGCGTATTAGCGAACTCCCCAGTGAAGGAGCCCTGCTTGATCTGGACAATTGTCTCCAGAGGTCCCTAGACACTTCCAGACAAATGCCTCTGCCAATCAAGCATTCAGTAGCTGGCTCATTCACTCCTCAGCAGCTGCTCTCAGACAGCAGAAAAAGGAGCAAATATGTTTCTGATGACAGCCGTACTGCACTCAAACACCTAAAAAAAAAATAATAATAATAATAATCTCTGCCGATGCCTAATTATTCCATCTCTCCTCCTCGCTCAGACAGTTTCCCTTAGGGAGATACTGTGTGGTTAAAGAGAGGTGAGAAGAGAAAGAGCACGGCAGCTCTTTCTCAAATCATCAGAAAGCGTTAATGAAGACACAGTTATCCTCCGTTCAGACTGACAGCGTGATGTGAGATAAACCAGCGTTTGAGGTCAATCTCAAAAGGTCAACATGCATTATCTGACCTGCAACCTTGCTCCAATACACTGCTAAGCTGAGGCATAAAAAGGGTAAACATGCATTTTGGATAAATTACCTTAAATTATTAAAGGATTGGGGCTAATGTTGAAGTGATCGGGTTAACAATTTTGATAATATGACAATATTTGATGTATCTATAAAGCCGTTTATCAATCAGAACTGCAAACCAAGTCATTTCAGGCTTTAATGACTAACAATTAAATGATAAATTTAAAAAGAGAAAGATTATTATTTACTACAAGCATCAATCTCAGAGACGTCTGACAAAATGTATGAAATTACACCATTTCACATGCTAGTTTTTTTTCTAACCATTTTTTAATAAACTTAAACATGACAACTATGTTAAGCAAATGTATTTATATCAGGCGTATATAGTTATATGTTTAGCAGTGGTTTGAATTACAGTAGCAGTAGCAGGTGTTACAGACGGGTCATGTTTAACACATCTGACACAGGGTCTGTGTGTTAAAGTGGTTTGGTTGAACCTCCAGAGGGCAAAAGAAAAACCCCAACTAAAGCAGGATTCACCCTACATAAGACACCATTTCATCCAGAACCCACCCAGCACCCTCAAACCACCCATGTCTGGAAACTCAGCACAGACATCATCAATCAGATACTGAGACATGCAGACAAACACCTGATTCAAGAAGCAGAGCTACTGAGCAGCCAGAATAAGACATATAGACTAACCTGTCCTCCCTGAATGTAAACTCAGGTTTTCCAGCCCTCTGAAAGAGACTGTGACACTACTGTTAGCCAACGTGTACTTCATAAAGAGCCCATATAGCAGCAGTGTCAGATGATCTTTGATTTCCCTCGGCTGAGGTTTGAGGTTGGACTGCTGTAGCCTCAGAGAGAGGACGGGGGTGGAGGGTCCACTTATTCGAAGACGGTTCGTGACGGATGCATAATCACATACTGAATGCATGCTGTGGTGCTCGGCGTGATGAAGATGCTGATTCAGTGAAATGAAATATGAAAAAGTCCAGTTAATTAATACAAACAGAGCGGTACGATGAAAAGTAAACCATGTTGGTTTAATGAAGGGTGACGTGTGTTGACCAGCACTTTGGTGCAATCCTGGTACGTAAAACCAGTGAAGCTTTGCAGTGAGAGAGTGGGGCTCTCTACTTAACACCCTTTTAAAACTGGATTAATATTAGGATGAGATTACAGTGATTTTATGAGACTATTTCACGTGTAATACATATAATCATGCACTTAAAATTTAGTCTACAGGATTTAATTTGGCACCAAATCATATTTTGATAATTTAAAATACAACTGAACTACGACTGAAGTACTTAAACACACATGTAGTGCTGAAATGATTTATGGATTCGTATACTTACACCAGTTAAGGTTAATTGAGTAAGTCATTTATCAAGCTAAACTGCCAAACATTTGCCCGTTCAAGCTTTCTTGGTAGCACATTTCCAGGTCTATATTTTTATTCTGGGGCTCTACTGGAATATCTTTGCATGACTCAGTTTAAAAAAAACCCACTTTATTTATCTTATACTGGCTCTTTATGCAGCCCCTCAGTTCAGCCTCTGTCTGAAACAGGTAGTTTTAGCTCACGTCTCTTCTCCTCCCAATGAGACCACTCTGGAGGCTTAACAAACAATACTTTGACTATGTTTAACATCCTGGAGCGTTGTCATTAAATTTCTAACCTTTAAATAGAGTGAACAATTAATCAAACAGGCAAAAAGTAAGAAAGAGAAGTGTACAAACATCTAACACAATGCATCCACCAAGGATTTACCACACATCAACTCTTCAGCTTCAACTATTCTGGTCGACTTGTAAAATATTCACAACTTCCATTTAAAATTCATAAGTGACTGGAGAGATGCTCCTTAAACTCTAAAAATACTCTTTATAGCGTAAGGGGAATATGAAATATTCATCTTGATATGAACCCTTTTGCCATGTCTGGCAATCCCGTGTTTACCTCTCATGTGTGAGGCTGTAAGCATCTGTGGAAGCTGCTGAACACTGCAGCCAAAGCAGCAGCTGCTATTCTCTTGATAGCAATTACTGCTATCGAGAATCATCCCGAATAATAGAGGGTTGACACACAGCTCTACAGGCTAAAGATGGGGCTGCATGCAAGCCTTTGGATATCTGATGTGACTTTTTCAAGGCTTTCTTTTGTCCTGAAACCATTAGTTTCAACTGAGAGAAAATGAGAAAAAGAAAGTTGACAATCAGTCATCATTATTGGATTTTTTTCCCCCGATATCTGATATTCTCCAACTCAGTTTGGCCGATTGCTGCTACCAATATATGTACATGTTTTTTCTACCTAATTGCAGAAAACATCAAGTGTTTCCTGAAGTAGAATTCACGTTATTATGGCTACTCTTGTCGTGATGGGGTCGTCATATATACCTATATTTCATTTTAAGTATTATCATGCATCCCTAGTTGCAGCTCTACATTATGATCTGTAACTCTAGTGCCATTGCGTTATTGTAAAGGCATTTGGTGGACTGTAACACATTCGGTATGGGACAGATCTGGTATTGGTTATGAGGAGAGGCTCTCTGCACTGGAGCCAACGCTGATGAGGGCTGTGGGACACGCCCTTTAAACAACACACACACATGCACACACATACATACACAGCCGTGGGCTGACCAAGAGCTGTAAATTACACAGCTATTATGATCCAGCAAAAGGGAGCGTGAGGAAGAATGGGAAGAAAGAGCGAGAGAGGGCAGAATGAAAGCAACAGACAGAGGAAGTGAGAGGAAGAGTTTCAGAAAATGAAGCCAAAGTGGATGTCAGCAGTGTCTTAG
The DNA here is from genome assembly GCA_036937835.1 of Pampus argenteus. Taxonomy (NCBI): domain Eukaryota; kingdom Metazoa; phylum Chordata; class Actinopteri; order Scombriformes; family Stromateidae; genus Pampus; species Pampus argenteus. The sequence goes on from CM072880.1 coordinate 3,490,040, forward strand.
AGAGGAATGATGGTCCTTGGAAAACACCATGGTGCTTTCCCCTGTGTACACATGGTCTGAGCTGGAGCACATACAGTAGTGTATGTGAGAGCTGCACTCCACTCATTTCTCTGCTTCACTTCATCCTTCACTTCCCTGCCAATGGGTGTGTCTTCTGAACCCACCCACCCCCCCTCTCTCTTTCAGGCGCCCTTTGCTTCACTTCATCAGACCCATGAGTTTAGCCGCAGTGGCTTCATCAATTAAGACGTTGACATGCACGCCCATAAACTCACTCAGTGACATCATGTTGCATCTAATCAAAAGGACCACGATGGCGTGTGGTTGTAAGAACTCTGCAAAACCCGTGGTTGTTGTTATACGGATGAGATCCTCATTCTGCAGATAAGCCAACGTGTCAGCTGTGATGTGGCAAGTGAAATAAAGTAAAATGTCCCAGTTAAATGTCAGATCCATGGGAAGAAATTTATTGACATGTCAGTCAGCTACAGGAAAAAGGCGTTTCTTCTGAGAGGATGTAGGTCTGATTTATGGCCCACATAATTCTGTGGATCAGCTTCACTGTAATCAGAGGTTTTTTTTTTTTTTTTTTAAACCTAATGTACGAGCTGCTGTCAGATGTCAGCTGGTGTTTCTCACTGAGAGAAAGAGTCATTATGAAAGCAGGAGGGTCTGAGTCTGGGCCGTATAAGGTTTTCGCCCATTTTCTTGCCTATTCGATTTCCAGTTTTGTCCCTTAACTTCTGGTTGTTATTGCAGTGTTAACCAGCTCTCATACTTTCTGGTTGCTGACATGTAATAGCAGTGGGTCTGCCAGTGGGAACAAAATCAGGGGATAAGACAATGGTGTTAAGCAGCTGGGAATAGAGACAAGAGTGGAGGAGAAATGGGAAATTAAGGGTTAGTGTCCTCAGAAGAAAATGGGACGCCAAGAGAAGTGAGTGAGATAAGGATTCAGGGTGAAATAATGGAATAAAGATAAACCGTAAACCCCAAGAGATGACAGCCTCAGTGGGAGAGAGGACTGGACGGTTCTTGGCTGCTGCTGATGTCAGGCTGGGCTGCTGTTTAGGGCGGGGTTCAAGGCAGTTCATGTGACCCGCTGCAGACATACAGACAGACACGGGATTTATACAGGGCGGGGCAGGTGTGACCGAACAGTAATGTCCTGTATTAGCTGAGCAGACAAGAATGTCGTCTTTCAGCTGAGCGCTAACGTCACTTAGTGGAGAAAAGATCTACGGCTGATGTTATAGGTCAAAAAGCACGCGTGCGAGTTGTTTGATGTCTGTCTGTATGCTAACAAGAAGCCAGCCACTTGTGATTTATTGAGAGACATGAGTGAAAACTCTGTCTCATTTCATTCAATAGAGTCTATCACATAAATATCAAACGGGATCAAAGTATTCCTTTAAGTGCTGACTGTTTACTCAAGCAGCATCTTATTATAACAGCTTTTTACAGCTACAACATGTCTCTGCTTTTCTTAGGCCTGTTCTCCGTATGTCCGTCCGACAAAACCCAGTTATGTAATAAGGACTTGGGGCCAGATGAGCTGAAGAAAAGGCTATTTAGCTCTCCACCTCTCTCTCCCTGCAGCTCTGCCATTATTCACTGGGATATTTTCCTCCCATGTTTGTCTGGAGGAGCTGAGACCCTGAAGCCTCGGGGCTGACGAATCAGTGCTGCATAGTAGTGCGTGTTTGTCTGCACGTCTGACAGCATGTTCTCAAACTAAATAAATAATAGATGAAGGGTAAAATGAGTTTAACCATTTAGAGAAATTAAGAACAAACATGTAACTTAATTTGGTTGTTTGATAGAAATAAAATGCCGCCGCATTACGGGCACATCCTCCTTCCACCTGCCAAGTTAGCCTACGTCCTTCTACCTGTCCATCAATCACATGCATCCAGATTCAGATTGAACTAAATTCCTCCCTGCAGGTGTTAAAAAAAGGGGGGAAATCATGAACATGTGAAGGATTTTAAGTCCTTTTCAATGCAAGTCTCTGTCTAGTTTGGGAGTTCCCATATTTTGCTAAGTTGTCATAATCAATAATATGATTAACTGATATACAAACATTATCTGCTGACATTGAAAACAACCAATTCCCAGGATAAAATCTGTGAAGCTCAACAAACATCCACAATTTGTATTCCTAAACCACAAAAACGGGACAACGACAACTCCCTACATCAGCTCATCATAAATCATCAGACTGTTATTATTGTACAATCAGAGCAAGCAGTACTTTAGCTTCACTAAATAAAGCCCCTTACATGCACTGCTGCACATTTAGATCCTTGCAGCAACCATTAAAATGACAACAAACCACACATGCAGCACATACATAAAATATGCATAATAATCCAGGAAGCATCAAAATAACAAGAATATGGTCACATGTACATACACATTTGTGTTGAACAAAAGTTGTTCAAATCTGTGACGCAGCAGTTGTTGTTTATGCTGCGATGTGACATGTGTGTGAGTTTATATGTTACAGAAAAAGGGGCTGTTGGTGGTACAGTAAACCCAGATTGAGGGCCAGATGGTTTCACCGGAAAACTCCCCCGACTGTCACTCACTGGTGTGGGAGGGAGGATGGGCAGGAGTGTGTGTGTGTGTGTGTCATGGAGGAGAAGAAGTCAGTGATGGCGATGAGGCTGAACTAGAGCAACTGATTAAGCATTAAATCTAATCTGTTGGCGGGAGAGTCGATGATTTCTACAGGGAACAGAGAGTACGCCTGCACGGCATCCAGACAGAGCGATGCTAACCAGAAAACAGTGGTGGTAAACCTGACACACACACACACAAACACACACACACACACACACACACACACACACACACACACACACTTTCACTGGCAAGTAAAAAAGAATTAGGTTTCAAGGTTAAGGCTAAAGGTCAAGGGTTACATGCGGGTGGCATCATCCATGACACTTAGCCTTAATGGAGACTTAGACAGACAAACCCAACACATGTTTACGTTATGGTGCACTGACTCAGAAGACCAGGTGGGTGGATGTATGTGAGTCTGCAGGCTCAGCAAACACCCATTTTATTACTTGGCCAACTTGGCAAAAAAAAAAAAATACTGTGTGTAGTAAATCTACAACAAGCACAAACCACAAATGTGTTTTTTATATAATGCCTGGCTTTCTACAACTCTGAGAACTCACTGAGTCTGTCCTGAACATCAAACAGGCAGGACTTCGTTCTAGCTATAAATGTATCCTCCCAGAATAAGCAGTATTACATCACAGTAAAGAGCCTTTAACCTGTCTGGTTCTCTAGCCAAGGAAATGGTAATGATAGAGTTGAAGGCAGTAAGCAGGGTAGTTAATAATAATTGAACAGTTTTAAATCCTATCAATGGTATGTGGATCGTCTTTGAAGTGGCCATCAACCTGCCAAGTGGTACCGATAAGACAGCTGGGGACTGTTGACAGTCACGATTAAATGGCTCGTAGGGTGAAAGTGTAAGAAGACACAGAGACAAAGTCGCACGGAGTAAGGTAAACCTAGAAATCATTACTTTATTATTTGTCTAAATTGGCAAACCGAGTATGTGGATGAGTGCTGTGACGTACTGTTACAACCATTAAGGAATGACCGGCGTCTACCCCTATAGTCGCAACCACTAATCCTTTTAGCAGAGCCGAGATCAGCTGCTAAACTGAGCAAACCTTACTCAGTCAATCCCATTGACAGGACTGTTCCCTCATGGCGGTGACGATAGATAACGACATTACCGCGGTCATGTGATCCCTGTTGCGGGGTTGAGCTCATTAGCATCATCAGCACAAATTCACAAGCTGCATGCATTTGACCCATTGTTTAGTTTTTAAATGGTGATCTTGTAATACCACTTCGTACCTCAAGAGGCGATAGAGGGTCCTTGTAGCGTCAAGTCTGCTCAGATAATGTTCTCCCAGGTATGATGACAGACGTTGACCGGCCAAAAAAATCCAAACCGTCGGCAGGTGTCCCTCCATGTTCCTGCTCTGCTGTCTGAGGTTTTCACTGCAGAAAATTAATTGCAAATACTTTGCTTTTTGTAGGGCTGTCCCTGACTCAGGGTATTCACGTTGAGCACCGTGTTTTACCTGTAAGACGTTGTTCATCATTCGTGATGTCAGATGCTTTAAAGAAATACAAAGCGTGCCTCCTTGTATTAAGTTAGAAAATCTAAGCGCATCATCAAGCGCGTCCGCTTCAAAAGTAGTTCAGCCAACTTCGCTAACATTCAGCAATGAGAGCGTCAGAGTCAGAAAACTCTGCATTAAGCCGTGTCCATCACAGTTATGTATTTAGGTCATTTTAAGACAAAGCTCTGTAAAGTTTACAGCCTGTAATGTTGGCACTCTGGGTTGCTCTGCATTTTTAAATGTATATTATACAGTGATTCAACTGATAAAATGTGAGAGGGCCCTAGCTTTTCACCTATATAACTGGAAAGTCTCTCCTTTCTCTTCTTTTCTGTCTTACTCCGGCTGCTCATGCATTATTTTGGATAGCTAAACCACTAAGGAATAAGACACCATGGCGGTGGGGATGAGCTTTGAGGAACAACTCGGGATTGTTCAATCCAATTCCGCTATGTGAAGAATATGTGAGACTATCCCAGACGTTTCCTGTAGCGCGGATGTGTTGTGACCTTCACCCAGGGTGTGTGCCCTGCGAGTATTAACCCAACAGGCCTGCGCTGAGAATGAGGCAACGTCAGCCCCTGTAACGTGAGACCACAGCGGTGAGGGGGAGAGGTGACGAGGGGATAGAGGAAAGGGGAGATTAGTACTACGGTATCCAGGTAACTGTCGTAAACACTGTCAAAGCAAGACTGAACACGGAGCGAATCAAAGCACGAGACTATAACAACAAGCTGACAAAGACCAGCTATTGTGGTATGAAAACAAATGAAGGGATGAAATTACTCTGCAATGTTGTTGTTTTGGCTACTCTGAAAGAAAGTAAGTGAATACTACACGTGCCAACAGATTCCTCGCCATTAAGACCTTTTGGACGGGTTGCATTTTCACAAGACATCTTTGCAATATCTCCCCTTCTCCTCTTTCCAGCTAATAACTAGATAAGATGTGTGGGATGCTGATTAGACTGGTGATGATGCTTCCATGAGAGCTGATACACACTGTGCTAAGAGACTATATACACATTCAGCACATATTTTTGTCTCATGGCCCACATGTCCAAAATCAAGACATTCTGTACTCGGTGAACTCAACATTAGAGACATGTGAGGAAAACAAATTACCTCAGGATTTACTAAATTTCAATGTACACCTACATCTTTCTTCAGACTGTAAAAAAGCACATCCTGCGACGACCGCTCTCCAAAAGCACACAGTGCTCTTTTCAGAAACACTCAGAGCATGCAGTCTGACGATGGAAAATGTTAGCTAGTAAAATGCTGGGAAAGTGAGAGTCTTAGAAATGCATGCGCCGAATACGACAGGGCCAGTGTAGTTGCAAGCCGTCCAGCACGGGTCTCTGAGGAGGGTGACGCAATACAGGACAGGAGGGGAGGCTGAGGATGGAGGAGAGAGAGGGGGCACAAATATGTTGACTATTACAAGCTCAAGCCCCCACCCCTCTTCCTCCTCCTTCTCCTCCTCCTCCACCACGTCCACGGCAGTCCCACCCAACGCTGAGGCCCATCTGGAGCGCCTCGTGACCCATTTGATTAAAAGCAGTTGGGGCCTTCGGTGAGATACGGCCAGAGGAATGTTGAGACTGTGGAAAAGGCCCAGAATAAGTGTGTCTAAGAGGTGTGTGAATTTCCACAATGTGTATGCGATACTCTGCAAGCTTGTGTGTGTGTGTGTGTGTGTGTGTGTGTGTGTGTATGCAGCCACATGTCCATTAGTGGCAGCCATCAGCAATCAATCAAATCTACGAAGAAAAGCCCTGAGCGCAGTTGATTGATGCCCCCGCTGGGACTGATGGGATGGGCTTGACGGGGAGGATCTCCCTACTGTTCCTTGACCCTATTAGCCTGTACACAACAGCACACACTAAACTGAGTTTAGGATTATAGCCATCAACCTTTACAGTAATCACAACCAGTAGAACCGAATGTCTCCTCCACTCAGGCTGACATTTATTTCTCTGGCTGTGTCTTTCTTTTTCTACCAACCCATCCGTGCCTCATCCACCACAGACCTGGCAACTCTGCCGTCACCCCCCACCTCCTCCTCCTCCAAACCAGAGGGTATTTACTAGGTGCACCCGTCGAGCAGCATCATCCTTTTCCAGCAGAGGTCCAAATAGAAACCAGGTTGACAGCCTCATCTCTGCTGATGGAGCATAATACAAGAGTCCACGGTTGAGCTTTACTGCTCGCGTCCCGATGGGGGATCCTCCGTGCAGTTAACGTTAAGCTTGATGTGTTTTTACTGCTTAATTGAATAATGAAGCGATGAGAGAAGTGGAAAAACCACATGACCGAGGACTGTACCAAAACACTGCCAGGGGAGGATTGTGCGGTTAAAAGCAAAATACTTTGGTTTTAAAGCAGTAAGTTTTTATAAGCGCTGTGGCTACATGTCTATCAATGACACTTTCATATATGCCAAAACGAAATCCCGCAAATAGTAAAATAAAATAAAAAACTGACCACCACACCTCTCTCATCAAAAGCAACCGTTTTAGCATCATGTCATGTAATGAATGAATGAATCAATGCTGCATAATTGGGTTTAGCTAATATAAGCCAATTCAAGCCATGTTAACGTTTTCACTAATGCAGCCTTTTCACAGTCCATCTGACTGCCTGTTTTCTTCCCGTAACTGTGTGGTTGTTTGGCTGCTCGGGATGTCTTTGTTGCTTTTTCCATCTTATTTGTACACTGTGTTAATTACAGTCAAACTGTGTTGCAACACGATAATAGGGAATGTACACATACAACAAGCAGTTGAAATTATTGATTAATTTGCAGGTGTTCTTTGCTTTTCAGGAGACTGAAAACCCACAAAATAATCAAAAGGCTTTTTTTTTTACTTTTATGCAAAAACTATATCATAGCAATAGAAACGTATCTTGTTGTCATAGAGAGAAACAACAGAGAGGACAATGTGAGTTTACAACAGCTTGACAGGAAGCGCTGATGAAGTTACACCCCTGTCATCTTACTTCGGCTATCCATTAACAGACAATAAAATATGTCAGAAACTGCTGGTAGTCACAGCAAACAATAAAAAACTGAGCAACTGTCCAGTTTGATTTACAGCATTCCACTTGTTAGGTCTCCTAATATGTTTATAGATCATCCTGTAATGGAAATGGCACTGGTTCGATTCCTGCAGCAGCTGATGCATATCCTGCATACTCACAATCTGCCCAGAAATCCCTAAAAAAAAAAAAAAAAAGGTAAATATTTTGAACTAATCACACACGAAAAACAATTTAATCACTATTAAGTGGAACACGTGCATCAGCACCATATGCAAAAACAAAACAACACACAGAGAAACCATTTGGCAGATGGGTCAGAGACTGCAAAAGGAGGACTTGGAGCACAAGTGAACCCAGCAGGTCTCCAGGCCATGATGACCACACCCGGGCCCAGCTGGAAACAATAAAACACACATACTTCTCATCTCTTCCTCTTTTGCTCCATCTCCTGTCCCCTCACTCCACTTTAAACTCTTATCCTCAACTTTGGGATCTCGATCTTGCATCCTTTCTCTTTGCGCCCCCTTTTTCATTTGTCCGGCTTCATCAGACCGTTTTCTAATCAACATTGGGCCCCATATAATAATAATATAATACTGAGGGAGTGTCCACTGCATTCTCCATCACCACAGTAAACACTCAGTGAGCCTTTCTCTCTGGAACGCAGGCCCCTTTAAATAATAAATGCCAAAGGAAAACAGTGAGGGAGAAACAGATGGATGTCATTTGTGTTAAAAAGACGCACAATGGCAGCAGAATAGATTTCCTGGGGCCGGCGTAGAGGTATATAGTTTTTGTAAAAATAGCAAATTTGGCACCATCTTTCCTCTGATTGGTTCATCGCTGCTGATCAGTAAATCAGGGCTCGGCCCAGGTGTGGAGGTGCTCTGAATGCAAATGTCGTCTCATCAGCTGCGTGTGCACACTGACTGATAAGAAAACAGAGGGCATCATTATCACGGCCTGCACTGCTGTGAAGCCTGTGCAGCCTGGCCAATCACACACTCTGGCACTGAACGGGCAGCCAATTAACGCCTCTTTTACTGGGACGCCTCAGGGCTGTGTGAGGAAAATAGGAAAATATGCAGTGCTCACTGTTTTTTATTGAAGAGCTGGAAGGACAGGAGAAGGGCATGGTGGAGCTTTTATGTTTGAGGATTTCAGAATTGGGATTTTGCAAGCACACTATTCTCTTAAAGTCACTGAGCCGTCTGTCTCAGCTAAATGAGACTGTGTGGTACAAGTCTAATAGCAGGAGTAGAGAGTGTTAGAGTACAGGAGGGTGACCGACACACTCCAGTGATCTATGGATTCTCTGTCAGGGCTCTGCAGAGGGATTATTCACGTCCCCCCTCCCTCCCTCCATCCTCTGACTGTCTTGCATGACGTAACTGCCCTTAATAGGTTGATAGAGTTTAGATGCACCGTGAGCAGCAGTTCTGGCACTCAAACACGACACACAAAATAAATAAATAAAATAAAATCACCATAGCAACTGTTTGCTCTTCCAAGGATGGCAGTGATATTTACAACCTCACCTCGAGAGAGCCTGAAGGCAGGGACACACTTAAGGTGAAAACAAAACAACTCGACAACGAGCGCACTCACTCGTGCTCTCCTGCACGCACGCTTATAGCTCCGCCCACTGCCGTAGGCTCCTCCCAGCCCTGTCTGCATTGCACCAAAGAGAGCTGCAGCTTTTCCAAGACAGTTTTTTTATCATCCGGGCCAAGGAGACTCAGCAGCATCCAGCTACTTCTTATTCACATCCTCAGCCGTCTTCTATCACTCTCTCCTTCCTCTATTTTCTGTGGCTTTGAAGAATTGCCAGCTTGAGAAATGATAAAAAGTGTAAATCTTTTACACTCCCAAAGGACAAGGTGCTTCTTGGTTTTAGTGAGCCAAGCCTCTGGAGACGAGCTCCATCTCTGCAGCTTGTTTTTATGTAATTTTGCCATATACAGACTAAACTACACAACAACAGCGTCACTGAATGTTTACTGCAGCACTGTGCACATATGTCGGAGAGATTATGTGTCCGCGTAGATGGGCGGGGGAGGGGGAGAGAGGGGTTACTGTGACAGTATGAGGTGAATCAGCATTCTGTTCACGCCGCTTTTCACCACGCGCTGAGGGATACAGTGAGTCTCAAATTTACGGCCACAGGCAGATGTATCCTGAGTCTGATGAAAACCCCCATAGTCGCTGTACGGTGTGACAATGACACATAGGTAGTATTGAAAGGAGAAGCCGGTGTATCGAATGTGACCTACTTTATGTCGGCAAGTAAAAAATACAAGCTGATTGATCAAAAAAGGTGTTGAGCACAAATCGATATTTCTCTACTCAAATTCTTGCTTTTTTCTTTTCTTTTTTTAATTTCCGTCAGTGCTTCGGGTTTTTTTGTGCTTGTCCAGCTAATTTAAGTAATTGTGAAATAAAAGTTAAACCGCTTGAAACAAGATCCAGTCAATATGCACAAAAGGTGCCAAGTCAGAGGTTCAGGTATCTCGTTATAATCTATGTCACAGAGCTTAAAACTGCCCTGTGTGTGTAAACATTAACCCGTCCCAGTGGGAGGTATTACTTCATGGTTTAATGCCTACTGCTCACTGAGACAACATGCATGTTACAGTTTATATGCTTCTTTTCCTCTTTGTTTCGTTCAAAAGCCGAAAAAACGCTCTAAATAATTCACTATATTATAGATATCAATATCACATCGTAGAACAGGAGGGCAAAAGAACGGTTTAAACTGTTGGGACTCAACATAACTGGTTATGGATCCACCTTACGAGGCCTCATTTGGGACCACATTAAGTTCTCAAGACAGCGAAACAAATCCTTCAGATTGATTGATTTTATGCCCGAGAGAAGTGTATGAGGGGAAGGTGATATCAACATCAAGGTTTGGACACGTCTGAAAAGAAAAGCTCCTCAATTTTCACCGACATGCTGAGCGTTCAGGCGTAACAGTTCCACTTTAAACAATCCATGAATAAAAAAAACCTCAGGAATAAAACGAAGAACAGGATTGACAAGCGAATAAAAGTCTAACAGGAAATATCTGTCACATATGTACATGTGTTAGCATGTGTTAAAGCTCTGATATCTGCTCAGGACTGATTTTGGAAGTTTTATGACTCCCCTTCCCTCCCTTTTTCCCGCCTCACTCACTGCCCCTCGGCTGCTTTCATATGCTAATGGTCATGCGATTGTGCAAGCCGACAGCCTGGAATTCCTCTTCACAAAAGAGAAATGGAGATGGAAGGAGAGAGGAGAGAAAGGGACAGACAAACAGAGAGAGAGAGCAGACAACACAGGGCTGATGCACATCAGAGGCCCAAATTACTGTCCAAAGAGAGGTTTGCTACCATAAGCACGAGTATAAAAAGTGTCTGCTTGTGTAGTGTTTTTATTAAATCATCCATAGTTTAGTCTATAAAATGTGAGAAAGTAGTAAAAACTAACTGATTAATAGTTTCAGTCCTAGTTTTGTTTTCAACAAACATCTTTAAGACTTTTTAAATCCTCTTGTTTTATACAGAATAGCCAGAAACAGCCAGAGTTGCAATAATTAATCACCAACTAATCTGATAATAGAGTATTTTTTAAGAAAGAAAAATGTCTCTATTCTCTCACATGTAAATATTATCAAGTTTTTTTTGTCTTCTATTATTTTAAAACTGATTCTCTTTGGGTTGCAGACTGTTGTGGACAAAACAATAAAGTACTAAGTGATTAATCAATAATGAAAATAATCATTAGTTGCAGCCCTACATCAGGCAAGAGACAGAAAACTGATGCACAGGACACATTTTTCATTTTATAGATCAAACAATAAATAAAATAAACAGACACAGCCTTATTATATCTTCTTTCATCATTCGTGCATGCTTTGCCTTTGTCTCTTGAAAAAAAAAAAAGATGGGTGGCACACAGCAAGCCCCCCCCCTCCTTTGCGTTGGGTGTGGTCCATTACTACAGGGATGTCGGCTGAGGTGGCTACCAATTCTGAGGAAGCCATCCCCCCACATTAAAGGCTCATCCGAACAAAGAAAGAGGACATACACACCACCCATACATCCAGCCAGCCACCTCAGCCAGCCCTTCAGGGACTGAGAGCAGGTGGGCCAATTAGAGTCCCCGGGGTCCCCCCACCCAGATGCAAGCAAAGGCCTGTATAATTGGTTTCCTCATCTATGAATTATTAATCCTGGTTGCTCTTTGAGGTTTTTGACGGAGTAGGGTCATGACAGTGTGCCCTCTGACACACACACTCACACACTCCTGTTTAAACACCCCGGTGCCGTGTTAAAACTCCTCAGAGCAAAGTGGAAAGACTCACCCGAGAACACACGTGACAACCAGAGGTGAAGCTTGTGTTAAGAGCCTATCGATGAGGAGATACAGGAAGTTACCGTGACACCATCTTACTTTACACCTGTTAGCGCAGACTGATGGATTATGCGTTCTGGATTGAACAGAAACAGGAGTCATTATTTTCCGTCTCTTGTGCCATTAGTCTACTGAAATAACTGGCAATTAAGATAAAAGGTCTGCAGGCTTTTCATTTTAAGAAGTTAACTGCATTAATTAATGAATTCATTAATTAGAAAGCATATTACTGTCTCCTGTCTGTATGACAGAATGAGTTCGCAGCTCCGCTTCGCTGGCGTTAGTGTAGAAAGTTCACAATATCCACGTTTGACTCACAAAGGTCAAAAAATGCTGTCTGCTGTCTTTTTTTATTAATTTAACTAAATAACATTTAGAAAACAGATTTTTGACATTTGTGAATCGATTCAGAATGAGGATAATAATATAAACATGTTCAGCAGGGGACATATTATTAGCATTGTGGCCTTGCTGTTATTGGCGGTGGCGTTGTTGTAGTTCCCTGGTTCCTCTCTCTCTGTCTCACACCAGGTGTTAGCCTGTAAATATTTCATGAGGCCTTAGTGCTGTGCTACTGGCGCACACAAAGGCCGTTTTCAGGGCCTCGGACAGCAGAGGCTCTCTGGAAACAGAGGCCTATCAGTTCGACTTGGGACACAAACAATTTTCAGCACTGCTAAAATTAAATTAGGGGAAGGGGCAGGCCATAGAGCAGCGCTGCTGCGTTGCTTGACACGGCAAGGCTTCTTTACTCCTCACATCAGGCATTCCACGGCAAAATGAAAAAGGGGAGAGGAGGAAAAAAACAGAAACAATGAGCTGTCTGTGCGAGTTTCCAGTGAAGTAAAGACCGCAATGGCATGTCAGAGATGTGAGTGTTAGCGAGGGTGCCAAGTTGACTTCTGTGCATATAGAGACTAATGAACCACAAAGAGTACTGTATGTCAGAGAGAACGGCCATATTAATATGCTCAAATGCACACGACACACACATACGTCATCATCCTCTGAACACAGAAAGGCGTCGACCTTTGCACCCATATTAAAAGTGCAAAGCTTCCACTGGGTTTTAACAGTCAGTCTAATGTAAGACAAACTAGTTTTCCAAACTATTAATGGGATGGATTACTTCACCAGTTTCCAACAGCACAGAAAAAAAGTCAAAATATCTTAATATGATAACCTCCCTCGTGTCGAGATAAAAAAAAAAGGTCAACTGAAAGAAAATCATTGATTGTGTTTGGGGCCAAGAGTTTCTAGTCCAAGAATCACTTGTTTAATAACTTGATAAGACAGATTTTGTAAAATCAAATTTAGCGTCGAGCCACCTAAAGCTGCATGTTTCTGCTGCTCTGTCTGCATGAGCAGGGACACTCAGAGGTCAGCATGCCAAGCAGTCCACAGTCTCCAGTTCCCACTGCACTACTGAATGAATGCTGGCTATTAATACTCGAGTTGTCAGGGATGCCTTTCCTGGAAAACTCCAGAGAGCAACAGGGGACAGAGGAAGACAAGCTGGTAAATAAAAAAATAAAAAAAGAGGGGTGAGTAAAATCAAAAACCCTGCAACATTATTACTATGTTGTTGTCATGTATTGACGTATAGGCGATAATGTGATGCTGCTAAGGCCTTCCCATAGCTTTGATTTAAGTGAAAATTTAACCAAACTGACCTGATTGTTCCAGGCGCAGTACAGATCGCAGATGAGACTCCAGTTGTTGTTAATCATACAGTCGAGAACTTTGAGATGAGCCATTTTGTGTCACGCTGAAGAAAATACAAGCTGCGCAGACACCTGCCCTCAGCTGTGTGTACCAAACCCTGCTGTGCCCGGCGACACCCTGCTGGCGGTGGCGCTCCTGATGCCACCTTGATGGAGAGGAAGGTGCGAGGAGGCGAAAAGAGAACCATCAGAAGAAAGCAAAGGGTGCATCTCTGTGCCCATCTGGGAGGCCAGCGGGCGTCCTGTCAGCTGCGGCCATCGTCTCAGTCACGCTTCATTAACGATATGTTAATGATTCATGCCGCGCAAATACTCAAGGGATTATCTAGACATAACATAAAAAATACCTTCCTGTGAGAGGGAAGCAGCAGGAAAGAGTTATCAGCAGTCCCGGGCAAAAAAGTCCACCTGCTTATCTGCACGCAGGAGAGGCGTCACCATGGTAACGCTGCAGACTGACCGGATGAGGAGAAGCTTGTAACACGATGGAGCAGGTTGCACTTTTTCTCATCATATGCCGTTGCTTTTCTCTCTTTCAGTGACGGCGCCTCGCCCCCGGCTGGCTGTGCCTCCCTGTGCTCGTCTCTGCAGCGGTGCCAGGCTGAGGCAGCAGCAAAGGCTCCCTCTAAATCATCACGCATCAGGACGCAATGCAGGGACTTAACCCTTGGTCAGAATGATTTCTGTCCTCTCAGGACTCGTCTGGATAAAGCAGAGGGAAGGTTTCAGCACCTTCCTCCGCTGTCTCACAGTAAAAGTTTAATTTAAGCTTGTAACACCTCAAGAGCATCGACAAAGAAGAAGGCGGCTCTCTGCCAACAACTCCACACCTGACTGATTCTGCACTTTGCCGGCAATGCGGGACTCTGACTTATTTATTTCATTAATCTGCAAAAAAAAATCTTGCAAGAGTCCCCTGCAAAAAAGAAGAAGAGGAGTGCCGCAGCCCCCACCGCTGCAGAGCAAGTCGGAAGTCAGCTCTATTAAGTAAAATGAACATCAAGTTAAAGACTTCCTCTGTCGTCTCCACCTCACCATGGGATGTCCAAGAAATCAAGCTAATTTAGAGGGAAAAACATGCCGGAAATTCATTTTCGCATGCGAGAAGAGAGAATTAACCAACTACTGGATGCCAGTAAATAGTTGTCTGGGATTGTTTATGTTGCTTCGACCCTTTGATGCTGTATGACGTCCAGATGGTTACGATTGTGACATAAGCTGTGAGGCGGCTTCATCAGTGAGATGCTCTGAGCTCGTTTCAAATGAGAAACGCCGTAACCAATTAGCAGCAAGGAGTAGCCTGAGGTGGGGTTCAAAATATTTATGCATTTATTTGAAAAGCCCTTCGGTGCTACGTGCCACTCTAAACGTAGCTTTTTATCCATTACAGGATATCATCTGAATGTCCAGCAAAAAACAGTTTACTAAGACCACTCTGGTAATGGTGCAGGTACAGGTGCAGCAACATGTGTTCGTCATACAGAAGAAAAAAACTGATACCAGCAGACTTTTTGACTTGTTTATCTGCTGTAAAACACATCAAATCTATAAAAAATAAAAGAGTGAGTGATAGTGCAGACATTAGAGTTTGAGTTAGGTCACGAGGCTACACACACAGTCGGGTGAGAAAGGTCAGCCAAGTCCCCACAGCCACACCGAGTGTGACCAGACATGACAACCCCGGGCCCCACAACACTATCAACAAACCAGCTGGGGTAGTGAGTGTGTAACGTGTGTAGATCCACTGAAAAAAGGTGCTTATTCCCATTTTACGCTTAAAACAAAACATTGAAATGCTTAAAAAGTTCCCAATATACAGTAGGCGAGTCCTATCCAGGCCGGGACAATCTAATAAATGTCTTTAAAATGAGATGAAAAGCCTCAACTAGATGATATCTTAAAATCTCTAAAATATTCATGACACAGAGTGAAAGTGAGTAAAATCTTGCACTATAATCTGTTTTCAGTTTGTGCAGATATTTGGAGAAATTGTAGACATGACTTGAGTCGAAATAATTTCATGTTCGAATAAAAAAACAAAACAACAACTTCAAAATGTGTGATCGGATCTAATCAATCAACTGAATAATTGAACAACATCTACACGGTAAAACTGAAGCCAGAAATAGACCAGGAAAGAGTAAAAGCATGTGCCCTGCCCCCACACTGTAGCCAATATAATCCAATCAATTCTGAGTTATGGATCTCGTGGCGCCCTCCGGACACACACACACACACACACACACACACACACACAGAGCTATTCAAAACAACAGTGAGCGCAGGCGTGTTTGAACTCATTTCGAGATGGTTGACCCTGAAGTTGATTAATTTCTGTATTTGACGACTGTTTAGTCTACACAAGAGTCCAAAGACTGAAAAATATCTCACACAAGTTTCCAGGAAATGTTTTGTCCGACGCAAAAATGTCCTAAAAATAAATATATAAATATAAAAGAAATTCCAGTGCTGCCCCACATTTGTGAACTAGTTAATGTTTGGCATTTCTACTTGATTGTTGTTTATTTTCTGTTAAAAACAAAACGCAGTGTTGATTTTAGGAACAAAAATCTGCTCTCAGTGTTGAATGTACTCGATTACTTGTCCAATACGTGTTGAAGTTTTGACTATGATACTCATTTACATGTTCAAGGCTCCGTATAAAAGATATCTTCTAATATAATTGTTTTAACTGACAGGTAGTTGGTCTTTCCTTTTATATCCGGTGGCAGTTGTGTTTATATTAACTGTCCAAGAGCCTCGAACGCGGTGGCTCTTCCATTCGGTGACTTCTCCGCCATCCATTCATGAAATCATTCCTTCATCAAGCCACCTTTGCTCATTTCCACTGCGGACGCTGACAGGAAATAATGTGGTTTCCTGCCGGGACCTCAAAGCCTACACTAACACACGCAGGGTTAAGATATGTCCTGATAACACCTTGTTACGTAAGGGTTCGATTGAAAACAAACACTGCTCAGACCCACGTGGTTATACGTACGGTCGCTTCACATGCTGGAAAGGAAAAGTGAAAGCTACAAGCAGGAGTAACGGGGTAATCCTCGGCAGATTTCTGTCCATCTGAACTGTTTGCACTCTCGGATGGCTGCAGTCTATGTTTTCATTATCTACCAGCCTCAGCGCATTACATAATCTGTGGTTTATAAAGCCTGTAGGGTGTAAAATATGACAAGATGGAAAGAGGAGTGTGAATACCGCCGTGAGTAATTATCTATGCAGATAAACTGAGCGCTTTATGCCCCCCCCCCCCTGCTTGTGTATGTCATGTCTCGGAGCCAAAGATAGAGCCAGATAGAGGGCAAGTGTTGATGGAGATGCCTCGGGCATGTGTAATGGATAGCGTCTCAGCCTCACTGAGCATTAGACTGGTTCTGTTCTGCCTGTCTGCCTGCGTCTGCAACCCTCCCCCTGCTCAACTCCTACCTACGGAGGGACGGGGGGCATCCGGGCAGAAGAGGCGGTGATACTGAGTCAATCGGCGATAGAGATAGAACAAAAAAGAAGATATTTTTTTCCTCCAATGGTTAAACTCTGCCTTGACACCCCTTGTCCTCTTCCCGCTCCCTCCCTTCCTCTCTCTCTCTCTCTCTCTCTGTGCGGATCTATCCATCAATCATCCGTCCGTGCTTGTGGTCAGCGGAATAATGGCGTCTAGTGTGACTGCCGCCGGTCTGGGCTTTTAGCAGACTGAGGGATGACATGCTGAGTATGAACGTCACCCCTTTCACAAGAGGAAGAGATAAAGGGAGCCTGCTGACACACATGCATACATGTTTTGGATGACCTTGAGTCTGACATAGATTTCCTTTTTTTTTTGTCGTTTCCAGAGGGGGGTAAACAAAAAAAAAAAAAAAAGGAAAACGGTTGGGAAGTTTAATACCGATAGAAGATGCCAAAACACACGTTACAGCTTCAGGAGCTCTTCTGGTAATGACGGTAAACTGTGAGGCAGATCTGGTGTTTCCCTTTAGGGAGCGTGCTCCTTGTTATTCCCTCTCTGAGTGTATGTGCTCAGACAGAAGCCAGGTCACATCCAGGTCAGTGTCTTGTTTGCTGAATATGAAAGAAGCCTGATGTGCTGCACGAGGCCCATTTGCTTTTCAAATGTATGCAAATCTTTTGGTGGCTGCACTGATTGATGAAGTGCCATGACTCTAAACACTGAAAAAATACGGGAGGTCAGTCGTTTTCCTTTTAGGAGACACTGTAATCAGTTTTCTGAGGTTTTTTTTTTTCCTTACAAAAGAAAAATGAGATCATAGTGCGATTAATCAGGGCTGGGATGCAATGCTGGAAATTTGACTTGTCTTTTGACACAAAGCGTGTCCAGCTGAGTGTGTGTGTGGAAAAGCTGAACATTGGGACTTCCTTGTTTCCACAGAAAAACACAAGCGCTCACACGGCACAAACTGACCACTGTCGCATTCCCCGACCCCGAAAATTATACCGTCCTGACCGACACACACATACTGACTGCTGCATTCAGGAGGGGAAAAAACGAACAGCGATTCCAGTAACAGTGAGTCCATTTTTCCCTCTTTCCACGGGTTAAATATAGCATCGCTAAAAACACGCGGGAATAGAGGACGGGTGAAAGACAAGCATGTGGATGGTGGAGGGAAAAAAAGGTTTATAGAGTAGGAGGGGGGGCTATATTTAGAGCAAAGCAGAGCATCACTAACACTCTGAGCACCGCCGTGGGTCTCATCCACCATGAATGAGCGATCAATACACGCTGAGGGGAGAGGTTCAACATTGTGTCTACTTCTTTTCTTTCGATATGTCCTCGAGGTACAGATTTATTTTATAACAAGTGTCCAAAAAGCAAAATGATAAACTGCGTGAAGACGAGAGACGGAAGATGAGAGAAAGAGAAGTGGGAAGTGTTTATACCGGCAACTAACGATTATTTTCATTATCGATTAGCCTGCTTATTGTTTTTTCCGATTGATCGATTAATCATTTGGACTGACAAATGTCTTGTTTTGTCCAAACAGTCACAAATCTAAATATATTCAGTTTACAAATATGTAAAACAGACAGAAAAAAAACGCAGCAAATGTTCACATTTAAGAATTTCTCTTTAAAAATGAAGTCAACAGCTAATTAATTATCAAAATAGTTAAAGCTACAATGCCAATCAATTTTTTTAAAATCATCTTTCTCTAAGGGGCATCAGCTGCTTCATAACTAACCAGCTAATATTAGTGTGACCGCAGGTCGAGCGAGGTAGGGAGTGTGACTGAGAGACAGAGAGAGAGAAAGAGGGAGCGTTTCTCTTCGTGACTGGGGCAGCTGTGCCTAAATTACCCCAGCGTTGCTACCATAGTTTTGGCGGTGGTGTGTTAGTTGGGGGGTGAGACGCCCCTCATTAGTGAGGCGAGATGATGCAGGGGAGAGGGAGAGGGGAGCCTCGGGTCTCAACTCTCATTAGACCTCAGGGAAGAAGAGCAGTTCATAAGCAGTGAAGCTTGAAAGTTGGGAGAGATTCGTGTGTGTGTGTTGAAGGTGGTGTCAGGTAGATTTATTTAAAAAAACTCAACACCAGCGCTGACTCACAGGTGACACAACGATGTAGAGATAAGAAAACTGTTGTGGCCTCCAGCAACCAGCAGGCAACCATTTTAATCAGTTGTCCTTCAGCATCCTCATCCTTCCTTGTGCTTATTTTCAACTAACTTACAAAGCTGAGATGTCTTAGTTGTGGGTCTCGGCTGATTTAAAGCTGACTAAAGCTCAAGAGTATCAGAGTCTGAGAAGAAGTTAGTGGAGTTGTGTTGTGAAGGAATTGATGTATTTTTGATGCCTCTGCTCACCAGCTGTGAGTCTGCTAGGCTGTGGTGGTTGCACTTAAGTGATGTTACGGGAAACATTTATTAGATTGTAGAAACTGATGCGAGAAAAACCCACAGTGCACAGCGACGCTTGATGCAGCCACAGAGAGAAAATGAAAAAGTTGTATCTTTTCGTGTGAACCTTTTGTCTCACTCCCTCAGATTATTTAGTCAAATGGCACATAAAACGACTGCCAAACATCCAGAAACAACCACTTTTCCAATGATTAATCCTGCTCGGAGCTTCTCGTTAAGATTTATTTTAAAGAAACAGCGTTAGCAGACACCTCTCTGCACTTCTCTGTACTCCATCAACCGTTTTGTAAACTCTTTGCCTGCTTTGCCCCGTTCCCAAAGATTCATGTCGTCCATCCTCAGCTAGTTCTGACATACTAACACTGACATTCTGACACACAGCACCATTGCCATTTTTCTGATGGATGGATTAATCTAAAACATGCCAACCGCTGCAACGCTGTTATGACATGCATCAAGCTTGGCTGGACCCTGATGATGATGATGATGATTAGTATGATGTAACAACTGAAGCTACCGTGCATGAGAGGAAAAGGATGAACTCTACAATGTGCCATTTATCAGAGTTTGGCATGCAGACCCACAAAAGACCCAGTAAGATTAGCACTGTGGATATAAAACTCTCTTTGTGTGCTGTTTGCACTTAAACAGTTGTCAGAGCGGGGAAAAAAATGAACCCTGTCACCCCGAACGCTGGCAGATGTGACGTGCTGCAACACTTCACTCACACTCGCTCTGTTTCTCTCCCCGATACACTTTGTAACTTGGGCGGCATGTCACGAGTCGACTGAAAGTGACGATTCCCTTTGAAACGCCGCTGATAAAGTCCCTAAGTAGTCCGATGGCTGTCACGGATGCCTCACATGCATCCAAGGTGACGGTTATATCGAATGAATCCTCATGGATGTGTTTTGCACCCCTGGTTGAGTACAGAAGTGGTTGTCTTGTGTCAAAAAAATAAAAAAAATAAAAAATAAACACTGCAGGGTATAAAGATTTTGGAAAATAATTTACAAATGAGACAGTTTAACGCAAGAGCTGCACATTTATAAAGAAACGCCATGACAGACTCAAGACACATCTCTCTCCAAGGTCCTACCTCGCAAGACGGAGTGATGGCTCTGTGTTTACCCGCTTCATTGTCCTGTGGTGAATCACTCCAACGTGCTGCCATCATTTCATTTCAAACCACTGAAGAGGAAGAAGTCCTTTAGAGCCCACATTGAGGTGAGGAGGGTGAAGCCCCCCCCTCCCACAAAAAAACAAAACAAAAAGAAAAGAAAAAAAGGAAAAAGATCCTAATCCACGCCGTCCTCCTTCTTCATTTCAGTGGCGGAAACCTGAACACAAATGAACACAAGTTAGTGAAATAAAATCATGTGGATGGACAATATTCAAGCTATGACTTTTGATTATGATTGATGATGTCTGTACTATGTAGAAGGACAAGAAAATATATTTAGAAAAATGAACTGTTGGGAGATAAACAAACATAACAAATAGTCCCTGAAGTTAATGATGAGCCTGAGTCTGGTCATCTTCA
The DNA here is from genome assembly GCA_036937835.1 of Pampus argenteus. Classification (NCBI taxonomy): domain Eukaryota; kingdom Metazoa; phylum Chordata; class Actinopteri; order Scombriformes; family Stromateidae; genus Pampus; species Pampus argenteus. The sequence goes on from CM072880.1 coordinate 3,510,800, forward strand.
ATGTCCAAACTCAAAATAAAGATATTACATCAAAAGTATAACTTCCATAAGCTTAAATCCATATTTATCTACAAATAGTATAATAATGAACATCACAGAGACAATACAATGAAGGTGTTCAATTAAAAGGTAAAAAAAAAAAATTAAATTTTCTTGTTATTTTAATGGAAAACAACCTGGAGACAACATGTGTGTGATAGCATGTAAATAATATGATAGAGACATGTTATAAATAAAATACATGAATACATGAGTCTCAATGGGGAGAAAGTGCACAAGGAGACACTGAGGATTACCGTGTAAAAAGCGACACACACAGCCATCATGAATCAAGCTATAGGCTAAATATAAACAGCTAGGATAAGCTACTAAATGCTAACTCTTATGATATTAACACATATACAGCATTAACAGCCCGTTTTTCTTATTATTTCCCCCCTCTTGTGGCTCCTAGTACGCGTCGCTTTGCTAAAGCGGACGACAGGTTGTTGCTGTAGCTGTAATTACAAACAACATATAAACATAAACACCTTACCTGTTACAAATTCAGTTAAAAAAAAATAGTCCGAAAATACAACATATTGCCCATATTTTAAGAGGGGTGGAGGTGTTGTTGTACGTTAAAAAAGCCTCCGTGGGTGAAATAAAACAGGCTGTCAAAGCGGGATATTCAGAGCTAACGTTACACTGACTGACCGTTGAAGCTCACTACCTGTTAGTGAAAACACACTGAGGGAAAAAAACCACGGTAAACGCCCTCCAAGTGTGCATTTCTTCACCAGATAGACCCAACGGAAATTATACCACCGGTGTCCATTCATTTCCCTTCATTTCAGAGCTTCAATTCGATGCAAAATTAGTCAAAAAATAGACACAGAAAAAAAAAAAGTAACGTGTACTCCTACGTGGTCCCCGGTTGGCGGCGCGACAATCTGTATATAGATTGATGATTCTCCTGACTCTGTTGGAGGCCCCGCCCCTTCACTGGCCCCCCTCCGCTGGGGTGTCGTCCAATCAGATCGCTAGTTTAAATTTGGAATTTTAAAGCGAGCCAATTGGAGATGTTGTTACATAACATTTCCAATAAAGAGCTGGTCGTTACTGGTCACTAGGCTGAAAACTCACCATAGTACTCTCATGTTATTCATGTAGTAACTCTGTGTGTTATGTGGTATTCAGTTGAGATGCTTGAGTATTTTCCTACTTTATTTATACATTTCTACCTCTTTATACTCCACTACATTTCTACTACAGATGAAAATGTTGTCATTTTTTTTTGTAATACATTTTATGTATTTGTCAATAAATCAATAAATAGTTTCAAACTACACATTTTCAAAAGACAAACAATTCACACAAAATATGATTTACTTATACTTGACAGGTTGCAAATGCAGCTTTTATAATAATGAGGCTACTAAGAATTATTATTAATTAATCATTATTTAAAAAATTGTTTCCAACATGTTCATTATCATTATCTGGTCAAAAGTGTCTTAAAGTGTTCAACCGATTGTCCAACAACCAAATAAAATCAAATTCTCATCATGTTTAAGAAAGAACTAGTGCACTATGTTGAAGTAAACAGATAGACATGGACTGATAAACACTTTATTCCCACATTAGGAGTCATTAAGCCTTTCAAACCTTTAAAGTGAGCAAATGAAATCACAAGGTCATCATTGTAAACTGCAAGGAAAGCCCTGAGGAGCCGCACATATGCTGAGGCTCTCCAATTTCTTAACGTTGAACTGGTGAAACATATTTGCTAATCTATTATCAACTGTAACAGCAGTGTCTTTAACTTTATTATGGTGACATGTAGGGCATGGCAGCCACATGGGACTCTACAGAGCATGAAAAAAAAAAAAAAAGAGGGCTGCACAGCTGATCCGGGCAAAGACAAAGGCTGACAGTGTTCTGTTTGCAGGCTACTCCTGCAGCACAATAGAAGATAGGACAATAGGACTCTTTTGACCCATACTGTGGCGAGGTTTCCCTGGTTTCAGAGAGGAGCTATTGTCTAAAGAGCTGGTGCGCCCTCATCCAGACAATAGAGAACTTAAACTGATGTAAATTGGACTCTGCATTATGTGTTGGTAAACATCAGGTTCATATTCATTTAATGCAATTTGTTTATTGAGCCCAAACCACATTATAAATGCAGCAAGAGGATCATATTGATATGAGATAAAGTGTGATTGTGTGTCGGAGACGAAACTCATGATGACAACTTTAGCGTTCACAGTTATAGCATATGGAGGACTGCTGTTTTCCCACACAAACAGCTCACAATCTGTATTTCTCCGGATTACATGTGTGTGAGTGTGTGTTTGTGTGTGTGTGTGTATAAAGAATCACAAGCAACCTATTAAAATGTTTTTACTGGTTCACCAAGTTGAGCGCCAGCAGCGATTGTTTCTGTGGTTCTTTTCCAAAAAAGCACTTGGCCCACTTGAGTTACTACGACTCTCCTGCATGAAGAACACTGTTACAGCTCAAGGCACACATGCGGTGCAGTGTTGTTTTTATGAATGTCAAACTGAAGACAGATGATGTCAGAATAATGAATGGCGAACAAAGCTCACTGAGATTGTAGTCAGTGTGTAGTCTGCTCTAATGACTGGATGCATGTCTGCTGTACACTTTATATAGCATGGTAATTTATAGATTTCATGGCTGTAATTTTATTTCCCTCGTTCCTTCCCCAGATATTTTAAAGCAGTTAGCTTTTATGTTCTGCTTGTTTTTTTTATTTCTATTTTTTTTTTTCTGTTACCAACTGCATGTAGCTACAGAGAGAGTGATTCAAACATTCAGGAGAGGAGACGTTAGCTCTTCCGGGGTAGTAAAATGTTTGGCTGGATTAAGACATCACATGAAACCCGAGTTTCAAAAACCCACAAGCATCAGGATTAGGACAGGTAGAAATGACTCTGCAGCATAGTGTGTGTAACAGGTTTTCAACACTCATCAGGTAAGACAAACAATACATATATGTTTTCTTCATTTGAGTACTTAGTTTAAGAGGATGAGGATCACACGCCTGCTACAGGTTGAATAAATGGCTCTGGCACCGAGTTTGATAACTGGATGAAACCCAGTAGCAGTCAATCTATCAAGCTCTCTGGCCAGCTACTAGCTAATTGGAACACAATGAACACTGAGGATGTTCTTTCTATTTGTGTACCAAGACGCGTCATTGAAGCAGTATTTATTAAGTTCCAAAGTGGGGATGAAGAGCGTAGTCTTTTACTGTCTAGTGGCTCAATTCTAGTCAAATAAAATTTAAAATGAAGGTTTATTGATCTTAAAAGTGCAACAACATGCACATAAAAGCTATAAAAAAATATGTAGCTTTGACACTGAGGATTGATACCACTCTTATATACAAAACTGGTATCAATCTTCTCATCATTTCCCAGAATGTTGAACTATTCCTTTAAATATAGCACAATGAAATAATAGATTTCAGGAGTAAACATGTTTTGTCTGTTGTGCCGGTGATGTGAAATCAAATCCTACCGCTCCGTCTCTAACCACAGGCTTCATATGTCAAATTCATGGATGTGTGGCCATTCAAATGTACAATTCTCGTTTTGTTCCTTTTGTGCGGTGTGCAGTTTACCTGTAGCCTACTTTCTGCGGTCAACCCCGTCCTCTGTTCCCTTGACGGAGCACTACAAAGCCGCAGCATGTGAAACCGGCGAGGCTTTTTGTCCCTTCTCGTTTTCACCAAAACTCTACATCAAGGTGAAAGACAATGGCCTCTGGGTTCCCAGGGCAGTGCGGGGGGCATTAGAGCTGGGGTAAGTTAACCACTACCACCAAGCGCTGATGTTTTATGATAAGAACACATAGGGGGGTGCAGCCGGAGGTACAATGAGGGTCTTTGTGGTTCGGGGTGCATGGACATAGCACACAACTAAAAAGCTGTGTAATTTGTTGAGTTTTTCCCTCTTTCTTATCTCACTATTCTGCACTTTTAGGGGGTCATGGACAAGCTGAATGAACTCAGGATTTAGTGAAGATCGTAGCGCTACAGATGTGAAATTCGAGAACAGTTTGAAAGCACAACAATACAATTTGAGCGCACCAAACCTCCCAGAACTCGTTTGTCTGCAGTCACTCATATTATCCAAATAGCAACTCATTTATCAGGTCATTTAACTTGGAGAGGCCCAAACATTACCTTTGACTTAAAAACAAAAAGATGTAGAAAAACACAGTTTGATTTGAGTATCTAGTCAACACAACAGACCCTAAGTCCAGAATTCGTATCCCATGATAACGTCAAATGGTCTGAAATCTAGATAATAATATGTACGTGTGCGCTGTGCATACATGCATGCCTGTTATGTGATGTGACAGCTGTTTGAAGTTTCAGGTGATTAAGAATCAAGAGTGCGTAGCCACATGATAACGCTCCTTGAGTGCACGCTTGTGTGCAGTGCAGCATGTTCTGGTCTGTCGACATGCAAAATTGACTCTCTTAAGTCATCATAACAATGGCAACAGACCTCATACAAAATACTTGTGTGTATGTGTGTTTATGTTTGTAGTTCAGAGCCGTGAGACTGTAGGTATTTTTACTGTGAGCAAAAATTAAGGACTCAAAGTTTAATTTCAGCACTGCAAACCCTATAAAAACACAAAACCCCTGGTGTTTATAAAGGAAAAAAAGTGTTTTACTTTCCAAGTGTCTCTAGTAATTTTCAAGATAAAATAAACAGTTTATTCAAACTTTCAATTATTATTTGTAAAATTATTAGTTATAAAAAGACATTTCTGTCAGTTTTGTCATTAGCTTCTGCTAGATTTGGTTCTGATTTCCAAAATGGTCTGTTTAAAGCTGCTCGGCCTGCCTGCTGCACCCACTGTGTGTTTTCCATGAGTCAGAGGCGTCATCCGGGCACGGGGATGCCAGCGTCCATAAGCTCTCTCCATCTGTCACCAACGTCTTCTCCTGGTGGGAAGCATCCCTTTCTTTCATTTATCCATTTCTTTGTGTCTGTGTTAATCACACCGACGTACAAAAAAGGGAAAATAAAACCATAATTGCATCACATCAAATACTTTTTTTTTTTTTTTTTAAATCTAAAAACATTTTCTTTTGATTTGAAGAAAAACCCTTCATTGCAAAACACAAACATATATTACAAATGACATTCGTGAAACACAGTTAATTTAAAATGACCATTAAAAGGATGAACAATACAAGCAAAGTCCAATTTATCTTAAACTGGACATGGTTGAAAGCTGCTAACTTGTGGTTTTAATTCTTCTCAAACCTTGTACTTCATCTTCCCAATCTTGCTGATGACACAGATATGCTGAAAGGAGGAGAGGTGGGAGGGAGAAAAAAATTAGCCTGTGTCACTCTAACTTTACCTTTAACATCACATCTGACGATAGAAAAATATTTGTGTAAGACCATCCTGCTCTATGGGAAATTCCAGCATGTTCTGAGAGTCTCAATATGCCATATACGATATAGAAAGATGACGCCTGGGAGCGTTTAAAAGTAGTGAAGGTAATCTACAAAGATATGACACATTCATTAATCTAACCTGGAGCGTCCCAAAAGTTCAACTCATATTTCTTCTGTAGGATAAGGACAGATAAGACGGGAAGCTTTAACTCTGCCTGATAATGAGATCCTAACCCCGACATTCCTCAGGTCACCCTCCTTCCAACTTTCATAATGAATACCAACCCCCTGAAACCTGCACAAGAGACACACACACACACAAACTATCATACAGTACATGCGATTATGCAGCATACACACCCACACACACACACACACACACACACACACACACACACACACACACACAAAGTTATGGTTTAGGGTAGGCTTAGTGTTTCACATGAGTCAGAGGTAAATTTGGGGCCACATCTTTACAGATATAAAAATGACAAAGTTCACGTAGCTTTGCACTCGCTAATTTTAGACCGACACATCTGGCTTGAAATAAACTGTCAAGTAAAGTCGGTTTAAAGCACCTGATAGTTAGTCAGAAGCTTTTCAGATGCAGATTATTTTCTTTTTTTTTTTGGTGGAAAAAATATAACGTTTGTCTTTGAAGCTATACTAAGGAAGATATAATGACCTTTAAAAAGACAGTGTTAGCATGCTGATGTTTAGCATGTTTAATGTGGGGGACAGAGGAACCCAACACTGATATATCATCACATTTAAAGCAAACAGTTTCCACTCACGGAGCAACATTATCACTTGAAGCCGAGTTCAATATTCACTCTCCTGTAGCTCTGTTTTTGCTCTTTACAAAGGAGGGAAATATCTGGCTCTTTAGCTGCTAAATGCTCCACTATGTTCACCAGCTAGTTGCTAACTACGTTTGTTAATTCTCTAAGGCTTTATCACTACAAGGGATATCATGTGATTCATCATTATTATGAAGAAATATAAATTAAAGCTGCTTTAAGTAACAAATTTAACTTTTGACTAAGTGGTTGTACTGCACCGACGTTATTACAATTCATCCTGAGGGGGACATGAATGTCTAAATTTAATCCATCACACAGTTGTTGAGATATTTCAGTAGCGGTGGACACACTCGACCGTCTGACGCCGCGAGCGTGAAATAATAAAACTGCCAAAAGTGAAAGTCAGTCAAAAATAGTGACATTTTATTTTCACCTATGCTGGTATCAAACTTAAAGTCTTAAAATGGTCACTATGTCACATTAGGTGCTATAAATTCATACTAAAAGACAGATGTCACATGTCAGATATGAATGAATTTACACTAACACACACATCTTATACACACTACATGCATACATGGTGATGTGGGCTGCAGGGTGAGGATACCTGTTGGGTGAGTTTAGGTTTCAGGGAGAGGAGTGCATCTCTTTGATTTACTGTGTTTACTCCCTCCGCCCCCCCACTATCTCTTTCATCCCTTTCTCTTAGCTCTTCAAAAGGTCATGTGCTGTGCAGCGGTGAGTCAGGACTTACATTCAGGTCACGGAAGTATTCATTGTAGTCCAGGGCATAACCCACAACGAAGCGGTTGGGGATTTCAAATCCAACATCTATCGGAGAAAAGGCAAGACAGTAGTGTCAAATAGTGATGTTTGTAAAAATCAAATTGGGGTTGCATTAATAAATTTGTGTAAATAAGAGTATATAGACTTTTCAATTCAGTCTGAAAACCATTTGAGCAATTTTCATATGTTCAATATTCATGAGACGTATCAGGTAAGAAAAAAATCCTTTAAAAGAAAACAGCTTCGGCTTTAAGAAACACCAGAAAAAAAGACGTGATTCACTCTAACAACAAAAGATATTGGCGTCCATCCTGTGGAATAAATGGATGTTGTTAAAAAACAAAGGAGTACTTACAGTCTGTCAGACTTTCAGCTATGTTAGGGACCCTTTTCACCAGCAGACTGAAACACATGTTAGATAAAGAGTTAACAATCGTGGAAATGTACTGTATGTATTTTCAGTCTTTCTCACAATCTGTAAATTGATGCAGTAATGCAACGTGTCAACACTTGAATAAAAAACACACATACAGAAGGAAATAAACCTTCAACCATGAACCGTGCGTGAGGAAAGATGTTTATCGTGTCTCTGTCATCTCAGAGCTCATAGGAACAGCCCACAGACACGAGATAGACGCTGAGGACAAGCGATATTTTCTTTTTTTTTCCCTCTTCGTCACACATTTGGCATTTCCCCAATGGGGAAAATACAGATGACTGAACAACCGGCTCACCCTGCGACCTTGACCATCTTGGGTTCAAAGGTGTCCACATGCTTCAGAAGGGCCTTCATAGTCTTTCCTGTGTCAACTATGGCCTTAGGGACGGGAAGAGCAAAGGAAAAGGGAGGGATGTGGGACAGAGGAATACAGAAGGCTTTGAAAGAGGAAAAACATGACAATCTGATCTACAGATGATATGATAAAAATCTGTTTTCTAACTTTTCTATCACATATTTCTCTTATATGTACAAGTAATGGGTGCTATTCTTCACAGAGTTAACTATCAGTCAAGTATCAGAGTTACTCACAGAGCAGGGGCAGCAATACACAGTACATTTGTTAGTTTACTCCTGATGGGTGTAGCCTTATGAATACTTGTGTAATTTGTACTTCTTGGGGTAAACAGTTCTTGTGATCTCTTGCTCATTGTGTCTCCACCATTTACAACTGAAACATGATCTCAAAGAGAAAACACTTTGTTCTTTTTTGTCCCTTTTGTGAAGCAAAAGCAAACGAGATGCGGCTCTTAACAAGCACAGTGGCTCCAGACATGATTAATGTTGATGTAAAAATAAATAAATACACACAGCGAGTGAGTAAGATTTGTTCTGGATACTCACCTCAACAATGAGCACACTCTTGGTAACATGTAAAAAAAAAAAAAAAAAAAAAAAAAAAAGACAGAAACACATTAGTAAAACATCACTTTTGGATTCTCAGCAAAGTGAAAATAAAGGCCGGGTTGTTTCTGTGAAATTTATATTTCTTAGAGAGGGTATCTATGGCAACAATGTTGGCATCAGTATCATCAGCGCCTTAACAAAAACACAAAAGTCTTTCTGTTCTTCCCAGTAATGAACATCTGTGTCTACAGTGAGCAAAAGTCACTTCTGAGTGTCGGGGCGCTGCACACTTTCCCTGCTGCAGGGTTTCAAGTGACTCCTTGTTCCCTTGGCTGGGTGTATGGGGCTCTTTGTGAGAGCAGTGGAGAGTATCTATGGTTTGGGGAGAGTGATCAGAGAAAATGCAGGCGCCCGGCCAATGTTCTCTCAGGCTACACCTGAACACTGTTACATAAAAGTCAGAGGAAGGAGACGTGAAGATATTGTGCAGCCATGTGATCAATGACTGTGGATTAAATCATTTGTTTGTTTGTTTTTTGAATGATTTTTGTAGCTCAATCAATCAGTCCTGACTCTGACTACAGGCATTGTTCAGTGGTTATTATGTTCTTACGTCATACGATGCTTAAAAGGATATTTCAACAGTTAAAAAAACTATTTATAATGAAATACATGTTTATTATAGAGCTGCAACTAACATTCACTTGTATTATCGATTCACTGATGACATTTATTATTTACTATGTTGTCATTATGTTGCCATTGTTATAGATTTTAAAGCAGCACTACATTCATAATAATCCGGAGCTATGACTTTAGGAATTTTGTACATGGCCTGCAAAGACTGATTACTATTCATTTGTTGTTGTTTTTTTAAACTATGAGAAACTTCATGGGAGGTTTTCATTTCATATTTTCATCAAGGTGAATGATTGTAAAAACAGCGTCGACCTTACAGATGCAGACAATGCAGAGTGATTCATGCTCTCTGTGCAAGGTGCCTATCAACCTTTCTGTTTTTATTCCTTTTGACCTTTTTGCCCACAGTGAAAATGCATCTCAGCTCACAGCACATTCTGACAGCTCCGCTATTCATATACGTAAATTCAACATCAGACGTGAATATTCCTGTCTTATGCCTATCTCAGAGAATAATGTAGTTAAGAGAGGGATAATTCATCACGATTCACCAGCCTGCGTCCTCTACTGACTCCTCAGTCCTCCCCAGCAGAGCTCAGCAGGGATGAATAGTCAGTAAATCTGCCTTGTGGGAACATTCGTTTGACTGAAATGTCTGATTTATGGCCGGGCTGGTCAAGGGCAAAACACTTTAACAAAGTGACACTCATCATAGTATGTGTACTAAGAGCTTCAAAAGACCAAATATAGAGATGTAATGTGGTCTGTTTGGCGAGTTAAAAAAAACATTAACAAAGAAAAGTAATACTGTTGGTTTTATTCTATTATATTGTATTCTTTGCTGTTCACTTCCTGACAGTTTAACTGACAGCTCCCTCTTGAGGCCAAAATAGTGTCTGTTAAAGTACTAAACCTGCCACTTCACCACATAATATCCTACATTATGTGTAATTTACACACACCTTTCCTCGCAGAAAAGACAGATCACTGCTTCCTATGATGTGCAGGTCTTCTGTTGATTGGTCATTCTGGGGAGAAGAAAAAAATATGGACAGATTATCAATAGTTTCTTTTCTCTTTAAAGATACTTTTCTCAATAAGGATTACGTAGCTGTTTGTTCATTTATCAAGATGTATTTGTTTTAATAGCAGAAATTACAATAAAAGTCAGTCAGATAGTTAAAAAGGACGTATCCTGCACATTTCCAGGTCTATACTTTTATTCTACTGGAATATCTTCTTATTTATTATATAGTGGCTCTTCATGTAGACCCTCTCACTTCTTTTATATAAACTTCTCAAATACATCCCTACATGTTCAAGCCTCAATCTGATCTGATCCCTTCAAGACAAACTTTAGGTATGTTTCCCACATGTAAATTGAAACCTTCTGTAAGATATTAAAAACAGAACCGTCTGCAGCACTAATGCAAGACAAATCCACAGTAACTATGAATGTAGCCTTTTAGCCTCAACGTAAACAGAGACAGGCACTCTTTATCACAGTCAGAGGCACAGCACGCAGATTTGAAGAACGATACTTCGAAGTTACTTATCACGTGGATACATATATATTAAGATAGTGAATCCTCTCCATGTGCTAAAATGCACCACAGTATAATAAGTGACTGTGGTGACAAAGTAATATCATTATTATGAACATTATTATATCATTCCCAAGGTTAATTTGGTAAATTGATATCATATAGCTGTACAGTAGATCTGCTGGTCCTGGCACAGCACATGAGGTCCAATAAGCAGTCTGGTATTTATCTGCTATCATGTCCTCAGCTGTGCAGTGTCTCCATGATCAATTGTCCTTGAGGTGACCTGCCTGAATGCACCCTTTCTTCACTAAACATAAACAACAGTGACATCTGGTGGCCGAGGCAATAATTGAGGGCTGAATTACACAAGGGGTGGTAAATAATTAGAAAATTTCTTTTTTTTTTTCATCTATTTATTCTATGAAATGTCAAAAAATAATAAAAACTTCTTGTCACAGTTTACTAAATGTGAGTTCAGTGTGAATATTTTCTGTTTTCTTCAGTCCTTTATGACCGTAAATGAAAAAAAACAAAAGAAGCATTATATCTATTTATGACTATTTATGTAGTGTAGTGTTTTAGTGCAGTTCAACTACCAGGTAGCTCTTCAGACGGATGAACTCCACCCGGGTTTCAAGGTACTTGTTAGAGTTGCGGCCAAGAACCTTGATAAACTCCACCAGGTCCGCGCAGAACTTGTAGCCGCCCTTCAGGACGCACAGCACCATGATGTTGTTGTCCCCAAAGTCTTCCATGATGTAGCGGGCCAGGCGCTCCGTCCTGCAGAAGAAGTCACACCATCACAAATGAGCAGATTTAAAAACTCTCTCTCTCTCTCTCTCTGAATGTGTGCTGGCTGTGTTTTCTACCTGTTCATGATTAGTCCATGTGGAATGTAAACACTCTCTATGTCTTCATGGTAGTGTTCGGGGTAGGTGAACAGGTCCAGACTGTGACCCGGCCACTCATCTTTTATCTAGGATACAGTGTAATATCACGACTAAACATTTTCAGCCAAATGAATGCCATAAATTAGGTTAATTAAAGTTTAATGGTCAGAGAAATTAGGATATAATTTGAATATCTGAGCAAATGACAAAAGTAGACAGAAGTGACAGAAATAATCATTATTTACTGATGTTTGACCGGGTCATAAAATATAAAGACATGACCTATATTTCTGAATTAAGCACTACATATTTTGCTACAACAGGCTTTGTGTTACACATACCACAATTCCTCTTTTCTTCCCTGCATTCTCCATCTCAAGTAGTGCTGACAAGGTGAAAACAGGTAGCAGTTACCTTCAGTAAAAATACACAGAAATACACTTTTCATCTTCCTCTGGACTGTTATAGTACAAGAGAAGGACAGGAAGGTTAAGAAGGAGAGAAACATTAGATAGAAGTAGTATCTCCTGTAACTCAGAGGCACCATTTATTTCATTAAAATCTTAACCTTACACACTATCAACAGCAACACTTCTAATCTGTTATTGCCAAAGCCTTACTTACCGTTTAGTTGCCTTCTTCTCAGCGACCATTCGCAAAACAAAGGGGGGAAAAAGAAAGTCAAAACAGTAACGAGAAGACACCCACATGGGCTTGTGGGATCATGCTTGAGTCATTTGTGTAAAAAGACAGCGTTGTTTCAGTCGCAGCGAATTACTGGGATAATCAGCTTCATGTGACGCTATGCTGGCTCGTGGCCGCATCACAGGCCACTGCAGGGAAATGGAAGAAATGAACAAAAGTAGCAACAAATGTTTGGTTCAAGTTCTATACGGGAAATTTTATTCAGTCAGAATATAACAAATTTTAAAGTTTTGAAGAACAGTTATCTGACACAGTCCATAAGAAAGGCTAAAAGAAAGCAAGCAAGCCAGAACAAATAAATGATCATTATCTTTTCCAGAATTTTCCTTCCGTTAACATAAATCAGTGGAATTTTTTTTATTATGTAGTAGGTGAACTTGAGACTTTTAAGAGGTCATAGAACATAAATGTACAGCTTTTATTTTACTCAATGTGATGTCTGAAGTAAACGGTACAGCGTCCTAGTTATTGCTGATGTAGATGGTCTTGAATCTTTCAAAGAGGTTGATGTCATTCTCCAACTTCTCCATGTCCTCCTCGAGCCGCTTCTTGCGGGACTTCTTCGACAGCGTGTCTGTGACCAGCGGTAGGCCCTGGTACTCGTGGTGCAGCTTATCCCAGTTCTTCTTCAGGCGCTGGATAGTGAACAACAGAGAGAAAAACCCCAATTCAATAAAAAATTAATGACACAATAAAGTCAGCTTTTCCAGAAATACCTAGAAAATGTTACATGAACTCTGCTGAATCTCTTCTTCTAATTCTATCATTTTCTAGAGCATTTTGTATGGTATATATCTCTTTATAGATTAAAACTATTTGTGGATATGATATGTAACAATATAACTCAAGGAGTTATTTGAGTAGTATTTTTCTGAAAACCTGAAAGACATCAGTCAGAAATAATCTAATTCATTTTCTGTGCTGTTCCAGTCGATTCCAGATGTCTGCAGGATCCCTTGCTGTTTTGGGGAAATAATTGCCATTGTGCAGCCATGTGTTCAAGTACCTCCAGGATGGATTGTCGCTCCTCGTCAGACAGATGGCTCATAGCTCCCTGGTTTGTCTGTTCTTTCACAAACCTGTCATACTCCTCCTGAGCCTTTCGCTCGTCTTCATTGCGCTGCAGCAGGTACTCAGGTACTTCTCCATAATCCTGCATGTAGAAACAGGAAACTGTGATATTATGCAAACATGCCGTTAGGCACCAAAGATGTATCACTTCATCAGTAATGATTTTTTTAAATGCAACTCTTTTCCTAGGCTAGCCATCCAAGGCTGTGTTTTGGTAAAATCATATATTTTCTATGTATTTTGACTGCTGCAGCTTGTTTAAGTGAGCATCTTTCATCAGATGTTTCTATGAGCATGTGTGTTTTGTTTTTTTACCTTTTTCTTGATATATTTGGGGACAAATCCTGAATTTTCAAGGAGCTCCTTGTGCCCCTTGTTGGTGTCTACACAGATAGGCTGTGGTTTCATTGGCACCGCAGTGTTTGTCTTTATAAAGTCTCTCTTGGTATAAATGCCCATAGGTGGGTTGTCTGTCCTCGCAGGGACAGGTGGTTTCTTTACAGTGCAGGTGTTACGAACCTCTTTCGAACAGTGTTTCTCTGAAAAAGACAAATATGAAGTGAATAACAATAATTATTCAAAGACACACATTGATTAAAATGACTGCTGGATAACTCACTTTGGGACAGAATGGGCTCTTTTGAATGCTTCTTGAGGTATTTTTCAGGGGAGGGCACCTCAAGCTTTGCTGGCCCCATCGTTTTCATTGCATCCTTGGTTAACTTTTTCTCAAGAACAACTGTTGGTCTGAACTTGGACATATACCTTTTAAAAACAGCAGAATAAAATAATATACTTCCCATCATTTTTATTTTAAAAATGCTAAATTGAATGCTTCCACCATACATAAAGTTAGCTAGTGTACAATGTATAAGATGTTTTAAGGAGTATTTTATTCAGGTCAAATATTAGCTGAAGACCCACTACAGCTGTCAAAATGTTCAACTTTACATCATTTTGTTTACCAGCTAGCGTTAGCTTAGGGTCTATCAGGCTAGTTTCTGCTTCCAACCTAGCTAAAAAAAAGTTTGCTAGTTTAACTGTTTATGTTATGTTGCTCTAAAAGTACCTTGGCGGTTTTTCAGTTTGAACCGTCTCCTTTGGTATAAGATTGTAGACGCTTTCTCGTGGATAAACAACTTCAGACATGTTGAATAACTTCTCATAAGAGAGATGAAATGTTCAGAAAAACACGATAACTGAGTTCAGCGAGAAAAGGAGCTAACCTGACCGAGCTAACATTACCTAGAAATGTTTGGTTCGATTTGTTTAACGCTGCCGGGGAGTTGCTAGGCGACCGATGGAGCAGATGTTGCGTTTACTTACAGTCGTAAAGTATTAAATCAGCGGTAAGATTATATTTTCTTACGATATCCGAGCTGTGCACATGTAAAGTTATAAACTGTGTTTTCACCTACGTTGCTCTTTTCTTTTACTTGGTATACAACTAATTTTATTCATTCTACTACTGTTTTTTTTTTACTTTACTTTTTTACTTACTTTCGTATCTGGAGTACTGAAAAACGTTGTTTTGACGAGCTCTTGAACGCAGCGTCAGGTCACTCGCAGGTTTCGTGAAACAAAACACGTTTTATTTAAAATGTATCGTTGAAAATAAAGTTCATTTTGTTAGCACCCAATTATATGTCATAGACAAGTATAAGCTACATAAAAACAAGTATAGTTAATTACAAATGAAAGTATAGTGCGCTTTCGACTTCCAAAGAGAGATTCGTCAGGTTTGTCCCTCCAGGCGCACTGTAGTTGTTTATGGACGGCAGAGACTGGTGATTTCATGTTTCAAACAAACCACGTTGTTGTCACAGACTCTATTAAAACGTTAATTATTGGATTTAAGGCACAGAAAGACACCATTTCACGTGAGTGTTAAATAACGTTACATTTAATGTATCATTTGTGTTTAAAAGTACTACTAAAGGTAAAACACGTGCATGTTATTGCACAATGCAAACATTGCAGGCACTGAAACAAAACCTGAGGTAGCTACTGTGAATAATACACATGTGCAGCTGCATTTTAAATGTCTTTTTACATATTTTTTCTTCTTCACAGGAAAATAAGCTGCTGTGCTGTCATTTCATCTCTAAATGGGTTTACTGACTGCAAGGCATCTTTCACTAAGAGCTGTCAGATGCTACCTGAGTCCATTTTTAAAATCAAGATCATGGCTTTCCACCAAAGCCTCCCCACTGGGAGACAAGAACATCTTGCTCATGGGTCCTCCTGGAGCAGGGAAGACGACAGTGGGGAGGATAGTGGCCCACAGACTGGGGCTGCCTGTCATCGACGTCGATGACAATGTGTTGGAGACAACATGGAAGATGCCAGTTGCTGCCAAGCTGGCTGCGATCGGTGGAGAGCGTTTCCTGGAGGAGGAAGGACAAGCTTTGTGTAACTTCTCTGCATCTGGGTGCGTTGTCTCCCTGACAGGCTCCAACCCTCTTCATGCTGAGGCGATGCAGCACGTCAAACAGACTGGGCTGGTCATCTACCTGGACGTGGACAGTGAGGACATCATACAGAGACTTGCCAGGATGAAGGTTAACAAGATAGTGGGCCAAGAAGCAGGAGTATCCATGAAGGATATTTTGCATTACAGGAAACAGTTTTATGAGAAATGGCTCGATGTGCGTGTGTTGTGCGGAAGAGGCGACACGGTGGAGGATGTAGCGGAGAAGGTGCTGAAAGCTGTGGAGAGATATCAGAACCATGCTGGAGAAACATACGTGTCAACCAGGAGTGACAACGCAGGATCATCCAGTCAGAAAACGTACTTCAGTGATGTGGTAGTTGAGGGTCTGGCCAGAGATGGAGGCCTCTATGTACCCAAAAATGGCTTCCCAAAGATTGATGCACGTGAATGGCTGAGACTAGCTGACATGTCATACCCGGAACAAGCGTTAGTTTTGCTTGAAAAGTGCATACACCCGTTAGATGTCTCTGCTCTGGATCTAAGACAGATGATATTTAAGGCTTATGGGTCAAACTTTTCTAGTGAGGCAGTTGCACCTGTGAAACACCTGATCCACAATCAATATGTCCTGGAGCTGTTTCATGGCCCCACCGCCTCATTTAAGGACCTCGCCTTGCAGCTCATGCCCCAGCTCTTTGCCTACTGCCTCCCACAGATGTGCAACTACCTGATCCTGGTAGCCACGTCTGGAGACACTGGAAGCGCAGTGCTGAGCGGCTTCAGCAGGCTCAGCGGCACTGACAGACAGAGGACCGGTGTGCTGGTCTTTTTCCCAGAGGAAGGGGTGAGTGAGATTCAGAAGCTCCAGATGACGAACTACAAACAGGGAAACGCCAGAGCCGTCAGCGTCCTGTCAGACTTTGACTTCTGTCAGAGATCCATCAAGAGGATGTTTGGAGAGTCCGGGCTGGTCGGGCATCTCGCTGTGGAGTACGGCACAGTCCTCAGCACCGCCAACTCCATCAACTGGGCACGTTTGCTACCACAGGTGGGAAATGATTTTCTATGCTTTAAATATGCTATGCAAATGTTATGTCTATGCAGTAAAATCTACCAAAGAAGAAGTGAGATCATCCCATTTATGTCCAATGCGGTTTGGTTTGTTTCTGAAAAGATGTGTTTTCATTTTTTAAACCTCATTTAACCTTTTTTTTTTAAGAAAATAAATAAATTGAAAACATGAAACTTTACGATGTTGTGACAGAAAAGATCCGAACTCGCATGTGACATAAATCCTGACTCTCATATACTGAATACAATAAAAGAAAACACATTTGAAAGTAATTTATAGAAACAACAAGTAAGTGGACATAAAAGAAAATGGAAAGAAAAACAAAGGAATAAAATTAATGGCCAGATGTGTTTTGATGCACTGCTGTGCTCCATTTCCAAGTACACCCTGCTTCTTATTGTTGTTTAGTGCAATCAGCATCTTTCTTTATTTTAATTCGGTGTATGTTTCCCTCAAATAGAAGTCAAAATTAATAGATGTTGAGGAATAAAAACAGCTGAATCAGCCTCACAAACCTGTCATGTGTAATTTGTCTAATGTTTTGTGATCATTAAAAGTCCCACATTCCCAGAAATGACGCTGATGCCGTGACCTCGTTGTCCTTGATGCTCTGAGTCAGCCCCGAGTCTGCTGGCATGTTGTTTAAATTATTTCTAAAAGCTTTTAAAAAGATTTTAGGATGCAGTAATAGACTAAATGAAGAGCAAAAGTTCAATATCCTATAATTTGTTCAGTCACTGTGATTTAACATGGTCATTTTTGTTTCTAGTTTTAAGGGAATTAACTTGAATATCATCTCAGGGTCTTATATGCTTCATCTGTTGTTCTCTCAGTCACACAGTAAACTACAGTTAGTTAGTTGTTGCTAACTTTCCCTCCTCTTGCAGGTGGTTTATCATTCCTCCGCCTATCTGAACCTGTGCAGAGATGGCGTTATCAAGTTCGGGGAGCCTGTTGATGTTTGCATTCCTACTGGTAACTTTGGCAACGCCATGTCAGCCGTGTACGCCAAGCAAATGGGCATCCCGATAAGAAAAGTCATCTGCGCGTCCAACCACAACCGCATCATCGCGGACTTCATCACCACAGGCGAGTACGATCTCCGGGGACGGCCTCTGATGCTCTCCCACTCCCCGGCTATAGATATCCTGAAATCCTCCAACCTTGAGAGGTTCATCTACCACGTCTCAGGCGGTGATGGCCATCTTGTCAAGGATCTGTTCACACGATTAGACAGAGATCAGTACTTTCAGGTGCCTGAGCCTCTTTTTGGCAGGATACAGCAGGACGTGCTGGCTGGCTGGTGCTCTGAAGACGACTGCCTGGCCGCCATCCAGAGCGTTCACACACAGACGGGCTACGTCATGGACACACACACTGCCGTGGCCAAAGTTGTGGCTGATAGGCTGCAGGACGGTTCATGCCCTGTGGTGCTTTGTTCCACTGCTCACTATGGGAAATTTGCTCCGGCTGTGTTCAAAGCGTTACAAATCCAAAATATTCCAGAGGATCCTGTGGAGCAGCTGAAGAAACTGCGATCAACTGCATCCAGACCAGAAATGCACAAACACATGATGACGTGCGTCAAGGAAAGTGGCAGGAGACACACGGTGTGTCGGGCAGATTACGGTGTGTTGGTGGAGGAGGTGGAGAATATGGTGCAGGACTCCTTCGTGAAAGTGATGTAGCTTTATGTTAAATATGAATATATGAACATTGACTTAAACATTACAAATTACAGGACAAAAAAAAAACACAACACAACACAAAAGGTGCAAGAAATTCAAACAGAAGAACAATTAAAATGTGAAAATAAATATCAGAGTGATGGTTGTAGTGAACAGCATTGACTCTGATTACACTGTAATGGAGCTCTGAACTGTTTACTTGCTTGATTTAAAGCATATTGATCACTCAACGTTCCTCCACATCAGTCTGTGGAGTCACGGCCCACTAGATGGAGATGTCTACCTCTTATAGAGTACCATATCAACACACACAGAAGGTCAAATAAACTAATAAATTATGATGTTAAATCAATATCTGATTTGGATATTCTTCTGTACTATCATAGTACAATGCATAAGTATATTTGTAGTTCATTTTATCAATGTCTTTCCAGCTTTATTGTGTCATGTATCAAATTGTGCTTTTTACATTCATCTGGTTACTTTTCTCTGCGGATGAAAAAAATAACCGAGAGGCGAAGAAAGCGACATGGTAGATTTCACAGCGAGGCATTAAAATCCAGCTAATGAACTGATTCACAGTCCTGTAACACGATAATCCTGAACGACTGAAATACAGTCAACAGAAATTAAGTAATTTTGCTGCTTCTCCAAAGGAAGTGACTCACCGTAGACATCCGGCTCAAGTTTCTCTCTGACTTCAGAAACAAGGAAGGACATTGTGAGTTTTCCTGAAACTGAGACTGAAGTATTAAACCACATGGAAATTGGTCATGTGATCAACTTTTTTTTGTACGTGTGGATTCTAGGAAAACCAAACGGCTGTTAAAACAAACATCATAGAAAACAGAGCAGAGGCCAATTTTTTTTTTCTTTTTTTCACCTCTCGACGTCACGCCATCCATAACAGGAGAGTCCAGAAATGAATCCTGTCTCTGTGGCTATCAGTCGAGTCATTTAAATCCAGGTGCTGCCTCAGCAGCTGTGGGGAGAGGAGGGAAGAAGATAAGTTTCATAGATCTCCAGGATTGCTTATGACTGCAGTTGTTAAAATAGATGGAAAGTCAGGCTAGATTTGACAAAGCACTTTGCTAGCATGCCCTCTGATCTGGATCATTGTCTCTCTGTGTCTTTGCCAGAACTGAGAAAGAGCTTTAGCTTCATTTTTTACTGTATTTTACACACACATATATATATATATAGAGAGAGAGAGCAATATATGTACATGACTTTACTGAAAACTAGATATATAGATATATAGATAGATACATAAAACTGCATTAAATGTCAGATTTGTACTTTTCGTTGCATACTTTTCTTCAATCAGACATCCCTGAAGAAGACCACAAGATACAGTCAAAAGCTCTGGAGGAAACTAGTGAACCTTTCGTTTTGCATATTTTATCACAGATGTGTATTTCCTGGGTCAAGATACTACCATGCTCAAGCTGAATTTGATATGAATAATAGTTTTTGTCATCAGTCTTAGTGATACGTGCAGTTTTTTTCCAATATAAATAAACATCTTACGTCACAAATCTGTGGCTGAATGGGAGCGAATCCAACATCTTGTGGAAACACTTTCACAGAGCGTTGGAGGCCGATCACGTGTGGGTGTAATGTTTGGGTTTTTTGGCCACATCGGTTTAACCAGCGGTGCTTATGTGTCTCTGGTTTTACTGGGCCTGTGGCAAACAGATAGAGAGAAATAGAAAGAGAAAGGTGCTGAGGGACATTGAGATGAATTACCACTTGTGCTGTTGTTTTGAATCACCCCCTCTGACTATACTTGAGTGTGTTTGTTCACTGTTTTTCCATGCTTTCAGGATGACTGATCACTCTTTTGCGATGCATGAATATATTACATAGTACATGGTCACATGCTGCAGCTTTCTTTCTCTTTCTGTTTCTATGGTTTGCTTCGCTGTGAGCATTGGCCTTATTAATCAAGCTGCCTGGCAGGTGAATGTGAGGAATCGGTGGGTAAGTGTGCAGGTGTGTGTGTGTGTGTGTGTGGGTAAATGGTGAAGGGAAAGAGAGAGCCAGCTGTTGCTCAGCACCTAGTGGCCCACGGCTGGGTGAGCAAGGATAATTGCAGGTACCAGCCTGTTCCCATCTTCTTAATGTGAACGTGTGGCATAATGGAAACTGCTCTCTCACATTGGATGGAAATAGAAAGGCGAGAGGAGGAAATTAACGGATGAGATCCGGGTTGACTTGAGCTTCTGCTCCCAAGAATCCGAATTTCTTTTCTTAGTTTTCTGAAATCGACTGTGTAGTGTTGAGACTTTGATCCTTTTATAGTTACACTTTACAAAGGAAAACTACTGTTGACTGCTGGTGTACAAATAGAAACTTGTACACAATAATAATGCAAATATTTGTGTAATTGTATGATTAGTATTATAGCAAACGCAGTATTTTTTACCTTATAGTGTTGCCTTTTCATTAAATTTGCAGTTTTGATGTATTTATTGCTACAACAGCTTCAGCTTCCTCTTGTCTACGCTGCAACTGAATCTCATCATATAGTTATACACACTGAAAACTGATCAATCAATTTATTCCACAGACAAAATGGACACAGCAGGACAAATATCTGCACAACTGCACAAGAAGCTGCATGGTTGAAATCATGTGATCTGATTATAACAACACAGTAAAACCTGTGTGTTTGTCTCTTTTAGATTGTTATGCTGTTATACTGTTGCTTTTTTCCTCCTTGATCAATGATTTCTTTCTGGAAGCAAGAGCAGAACAATCAGCGAATACATCTCGACACCGTGTTCACCCGAAGGCTTCTCTACTAATTGCCTCAGACATTGATTCACACACCCCAACATACCTTTACTGAGTGTGAGGAAGGGGAGGCAGAGGAAAGCAGAGCTAATAAGGGTGTCAACAGGATCTGGTCACCAGAAGAAGATTGTTTCTGGAGTACAGATTGAGCTCATTTACATTTTGATGTAAACTCGGAGCTGAACAATACGCATCGGTGCCTATCTGCTGTTAACACTCCTTGATAAGCTCACAGACAAAAAAAAAAAGCAATGATTCAATTCAAGGTGAACACAATCACAGAGGGGTCCTGAAACAGATTACATTTAACTGATCCATCTGCGTCCATCAGGCTTCTGGCGACCGTCTGCCAGGATCCTCTCCTGTCTTTGATGAAGGAAAGAGAGTCCATTTCTCACCCGGAGAATGAGAAATCAATGACCCCGAGATGGATCTGTGTGAAATGAGATATGAGCCTCGTCTCAGCAGGGCTCAGATTGACAGCTGACTGACAGGGGTTAACTGCCAGGGAAGGCCGACAGGCTCGGAGGTGTAAAACTGACCCTCTCCGACTCTCACTCCAAATATAAAGTGGAACTGAAGGTTAAAATTGAACACGTCGAGGTCACGAATCGCCGGTATTCCTGTAATTGACCGAACGCCCCTTCTGGTACAGTTTACAATAATAACCGTGGCTGATTTACCACTTGAAATTCTTATTTTTAGAGACAGACAGAAGCTTCTCATTTAAAACCGGCGAAAATTAAAAAGAAGTAAAAGAGGTTACTGTAAATATAACGGCTAAAAGACTGAGGCTAAAGCTAAGAGGTACCAAGCAAAAACATGTGTTGTTCTCATAATGCAGCGGATTAGTAGCATGAATCATAAGAAACTACTTAATTTTTACTTTCGAGACATTCAAAAAGAAAAGGCTTTAAAGATAAAGACGAACTGATATAGACGTGAAATAGGTCTTTAGGTTGTGTGTGTTAAAAATGCTCTATACTGGCTAAAGAGGCTTTAAAAGGAGACTACTGTAATTGCTCAACTGGCCTTTAAATGATAGGTGCGTAAGGAGAGCCATAATCTGCATAGCCGCCTTTAACTTGATGCAACTCCACATCTGCACTAACAGATGTTTGAAGACGAGCTGGAGACGCACAGGATCATTCGTAGCCTCTCATCCTTTTCTGTTTCACTCTCAACAGGCTTCACTTTTGTCAAAGACACGGAGGACAACAACAACAACCTTGAACGGCAATTCACACCCACCAAAGGACCCTCGAAGGCAACAAGAGCCTTTTTGTCATGGAAAATTTCCCCTACAATGACTCGATGTTTTCATACGACAGGCAGCATGACCACGACGGCGTTGCATCCTTCATCGCCGTGTCAACTAGCTCTGATAATACTAGCAAATCATAAGGTCACATTATCTTCACAGCTAAATACAACACATTCAGGTGTGTGAAAGTCATTCTGGGAATTGTAGGAAGTATATTGTGGCACAGTTGAACTAAAGTCTAACAAATCTTCAATTTGACAGCCACAAAAATTGATTCATACCTGAACCTGCTGTACTGAGATATTGCTATTAAGTCAATATCTAAATAAATACTATTAAAGCCCAATAAAACAAGCATATTAATGCATTTAGTAAACATATTAGTTACATCCTGCCTGCTCCTGCTGTATCTTTACACTTGGTTCACATATAATGTGGTTGGCAAGGTTAAAAGACACACTGCTTTGTCCCGAAAATTCAAGCTGCGCTGTCACGCCGGCTTTATTGCTGTCGTGACATCGGCGTGTAAACACTGCTTTCTGACTGACATGTTGGCTCCTTTCTGTTGTAGGTGTCTCACTACACCTCCAAATCCAAGCAGGAGGAGATTGACAGTCACGCCACAGATGGTTTCCCCTTTATTCCTCATCACGTATGCCTGTGCCATCACCTTCTCCGTGATATCCTGCCTCAGGTAAGAAGTGATTGTCACGCAGCGAGCGGTTTTCTGACTGCAGGCCAAGTCCAGGACACAGAGAGCTGTTGTTTATCAACTGATGCAAGGAAGCCACATGAAGGCCATGACGTAGGGATAATAATGATTTCAGCAGGTTTACTGCAGGATAAATTGATGTTTTAGTTTTATTCAAATTTCAAGTTTAATAGGGATCAGTCATATATGACTGCATACATGGAGTAGACAAAATAACACTTAACTTAAAGGGTGAGTTCACATTATAAAACACTCGTTCTGTGTAAAAATGCATTTCTGAAGCTAATATCTGTGTGAGATTTGGCTGAACCCTCATATTAGCTTCATTTAAACTTTTATATGCATTTTAAACAGTGGATGAAGACTGTAGATTTTGTCCTCAATGACTTACATTAAAAATGCATTATTAGTGGATCTCTTCAGGGCCAGTATAGACTGGAATAATTATAACAACCAGTGTGTGTTTTAAGACACACACGGGGAGAAAAAAAAAAAGCGAACATATCCTTTAAAAGAATGAAATAAGCTTATTCACTTTCTTGCTGTGAGTTAGATAAGAAAATCGAGTTAGACGAGATCAATATCACTCTCATTACTGTCCATAAAGCTACTGCCAGGAGGCGTTTAGCTTAGCATAAAGACTGGAAACAGGGGGAACAACTAGCCTGTCCGTGTTTCACATATCTGCAGTGATCACTTGGCTGTCAGTCATTGATAGATGATAAATAATGCTGTCTTTATTCCCTTCACAGAATGGACAATATGAGGAACAAGCTGTGGGTGGTCGTCTTCGGGGTGCTGGCTATTCTCTCCTCTTTTGACTTTGCCTTTTTCTGATACTTGGTGAGAGAAAGCAAACTCTGTCTTTACCATGAGACAATCCCGGGTCATCGTTTTAAGATATGTAACATCTGCCGTGTGGGAGGCGACTATGATAAACACACTGGTGCAGAGAAAAAACAACCAATGAGTAATTTCTTTAAGGATTACTACTATCATTATTTATGATCAAACCGTGGGTCAAGGGAGGTGTAATCTCGCTTTATGTGGTATATTTAGCTTCAAGTATTTATGGCTGTTTGCAAGTACAACAGGGGGATTGAGCTTTATGATCTGACAGCTGATGACTCCCACGTTACGAGTTATTATAGGAAGGATGCGCAGTATTTTTCTGCATACGGTCCAAGTGTGATTGGTTATCGTATTTTTCGACAATATTTGGAACCAATGTTGATAGAAAAACAGGAAATAAATGGATCTCGACCTGGTCGCCGCTAAATTGGATGTTTAAAAAGTAGATTGACAATATTAAAACTAACTTTTCCCACAGATTGAACATGCAGTTCATTCTTTTAGCACCATGAATAATCTGATTTATGAATTCCCCTTAGACAGAAACGGATAGACAGGCAGTGTCATTGTGATATGCAGACCCATATATCTCTTGCACGCTGTTGGGTTTGCTATCTCAGGCTTACAGAAATCAGGATTTCAGGATCAGACAGGCCTTGGGTGCAGCTGGACAGTATGTAGGTTGGTTAAAGAAATCCAGCACGTCTTCAGGTTTTAACTTTTTACCAAACCTGATAGCCCAGCGTTGCAGGCTGACTCCCCGCTCTGTCACTCTCCGTCACGCCTGTCTTCCCCTCAGCCTCCTTCCAGGACAAGATGCCTCTAGGCCATACAGCGTAACGTGACATGCCCCTACACCCGGAGAGAGAGAGAGAGAGAGAGATAGAAAGAACAAACCTAAGAGCTTGATGTAATAAGACAGAGAGAGAGAGACTGGATAGATTTGTGATGAAGTGTATAGAGGGAGTGAAATAGATCAGTTCCTCTTTCTGAAGGAGCCTCAGCTCGTCTCAACAATACGTTAGTTTATTGATTAGAAACAGGTTGAAGGGATTGATGACAAAAGATTAGTTGATTCCACTATATGATGTTTTACATTACACATATGTAACAGTTAAACATAACTGTCCAAAAGTATGTGGACAGTGGTATCCTATTGGACTATTGGTCATATTTCATTCCATATAACCATAAAAATAATAAAATATGTCTGTCCACATGTCCCTAAACATCCCCCAGATCAAATTAACATGTAGATATAATGAAGTACAAATAAAAAAAAAATAAAAAAAATACACCTGACAGGATTTTTATCCATATAATTGTCACATTTAGTATTACGATTTATATAAAGTATGAATTAAAGTATTGGAAATAGAAGATAATCCATGTTGAAGTCCATTATTACAACACCCAAAAAAACTAAAATATAATAAATCATTTTATAAAATATATATTCAGGATATTTTATTCATGCATTTATCTCCTGATCTGTTTTTATCTCAGTTTGATTGTTTTACAACTTTGAATTTTTTTCTTTTCTTTGACAGTGAGAGCAAATCTCAATTCATCAAAAAAAATAAAAAATAATAATAAATAATAATAAAATCAATAAATGAAATCATCTGAGGCTTCAACTTCAGCTCCCTCACAGCTCCACCAAACCCTGCCCCTTGATTGACAGAAGAAGCGACCATACGTGGATCAATGGCGCTTCTGGAGCCCTATGAGACGGTAAAGAAGACGGGCTTTAAGAGCCCACGGCTCCCGGTGTGTCTCTCCGTGGCTTTTATAGGCCTCCTTAATGCTTGTTGTGGTCGGAAGAGGGCGGAGTGCGTTTGTCATCCAAGTGAGAAGCTCCCTGACTCGGTGCCTCCTAACATATATAAATATATATATATATAAATATAAATATATAAATATAATAATAACCTACCCCCTTTACCCCTCCCTTCCTCTTCGCTTTGATTCAGTCTGTGTAGCCTGCACGCAGGAGGAGAACATCCGCCACACAGCAGAGCCAAAGCCAGTCTTGTCTCCAGTGAGGGAGACAGACAGAGAGGTGGAGGAAACAGCTGCAAGCGGATACTGAGCATCAACAAGCTGCATGAAGCATCTGTAAAGAAGAAGAAGAAGAAGACGTTTCCTCCTCTGCTGTTTGATTTGGGTGAAGCGATGGTTTAGTGGAGCAATTTGGTATTATTATTTTTTTTGTATTTGTTTTTTTTGTTTTTGTTTTGTCGACGACACTGTAATTATATTTTAAAAAAACATCTGTTTTTGTGGACGTTTTTTTTTTTTCTCCAGGAAGGGATATGGCTGTTTTCCGGCTCTTGTTGCTGCTTCAAGTGGGATTTGTGATCGGATCAAACCATGAATACGCTGGATGGTCAACGCATGGGAAAGGCATCAGAGCACAGGAGGCGATTCACGGGGCTCAGACGCACCGTCGTGCGCCTCATCCTCCGGGGGAGACGGCGGAGCTGCCGCAGAAAACGGACGAGTCTCTCCCCAGAGTGGTCACGGCGTTTCTGCACACGGGGGACTCGACCACCTTAAAACACGCCAACTGCTCACGGAGGTACGAGCTCACCTCTCTGCGGGGAAGGTCACACGCCACCCCGCATGACTCCATGAGCAGCGTGCTGGATACGGTGCTGCAC